>BROE01000005.1:15708844-15774902 GCA_036571765.1 Plecoglossus altivelis
GTCATATGAACAACTTGAGGATTCAACATAAAAGATCAAGTTCACACAGTGTCTTGTTTGTTGGGTCCGTCATTACAAATTGAGACCCACAAGTTTCACTCAGATCCACAAGATTTATCTCAGATTCAGCCCTGAGACACTGCCCCCTAGTGTTAAAGAGGACACAGTCCACACTCCTGCTCAAACTGGCTTGGCTGACTGACACTGATCCCAGACCGATAAGACAAAGACATGTACTGTAATGGCCTGTAAGATAATTTCTGTGATTCAGAGAAAACGATGCTGCACTGTTCTGAGACCACCACCACCACGACAACACACACACACACATCACCAGACTGTAGCTTCTCAAGCTATAGATCACTCTGTAGGATTAACCTCGAATACTGTGTACAACATGAGTTGAGTCATAGCTATTTGGCTGAGAGACTCTAGGATCAGTGATCATTTCTTACTCTGTCTCAAGTTGTGTTCGAATTGTACACGGCTCTCCGAGTATGGAAGATATCTTGGTCCTAGGTGTTTCCAATTCAGCCCGATTTCGCCGTCGAGAGTAGCCCTTTCTCCTTCAAAATGGAACTAAGAAATGTCACAGTGTAACGCGATTCCCCTTTTGTATCTTTCTGCTGTCCCATTTCTAATTCCCCACATAAACGTCTGTTTTGTAATTCTCCCCCCTTTCCCAATCCGTTCTTCCATAACCTTTCCCTCTTTCCTCTCGACCTGTCTCTGTGTGTGCTTGTGAATGTGTATGTGAGTGATAGGTTCTGTGATGGATTCTGTAAACCTCCACTGGGGTAAGACGCATTTAAACGAGTCTAGTGATGACGACAGTTCAAACAGTTGACAAGGCTAACATGACAGGACCACCTTCAACACACACAGCAGCAAAAACACCAGACAAACACACGAAAGGACAAAGACAACACATGGGAACAGAGCAGCACAAAGCGACGAAGCCAACACAACACGAGCAAAAACAGCAGGCAGGCGATACACACACTAAAAGGTCTAGGCAAACCATAGCAGATCGACCAAAAACACTACAATATAGATCCACTATAATGAATCTCCTTCGCCACCACCTACGGCGAGGCTGCCAATTGTGCTAGCGCCAGACCCAACACAACGACCCGGCGTATCTATACACAATAGAACGACAAGCTAGATTCTTACCCTCCCTGACACTCCCCCCCGCTCCTCTCCCCTATTGCTCGTTCTGTCCACCTGAAAGTGCACGCAAACGGGTAAGACGCTAGAGAAGAAGTAAAAAGGCCGCGCGCCCCCTCATCGTTTAGACCTGGAAGGGAATATAGGCGGATTGTCACACACATTATCCACAACACTTCTACTACCTGCCTCATGTCGCTTGATACAACACACACACACAGCAACCAACGGACGTACGTACACAATCACGACAACACACACACCACTAGCAGAATGCCATCTATCCTTCTTCCCTACACCTTCCTAGTGCATACCCACACACACCCACGCACCCATCCCCAGCCACCCCAACCACCTCACCCACTACACACAACACCACCTCACCTGAGCCCCTCCTCACGACACACGACGTGACCACTACGACACGACTCTTCGAAGTGGTCTGTCTGCATTCGTCTCGTAATGGACATGTGTCAGGTTTCAACGAAACCCTAATATGGCTACCCTTACATCGACGGCCAACTACACAACCACAGCCACCACCTCCTCCCTAAAACCTCCTGTGCCGACAACAGCCTAGCCTCTCATATCTCCCCTTCTCTATCCCAATCCCCGCACAACTCCTTCTCCACCTATCTGGTGATGCAAATTTCTCTATCCCTCGGGGGGGGATCTTCCGTCGAGAATCACCTCACACGAATTGACTGAGTGTGTGTCTTGTGGACGCGAAATATAAGTGCCTAGGCAAAAACAACACACTAGACAAAGCCCAACCCTTCACAGACAGACAGTCATCCTTGTCTGGGCACACAGACAATTGAGTTTTGACGAAGTCAACAAATCAGGATTTATAAGCCACAGCCACATTTCCTTCTTCAACAGTTGAGTTCCTTAAGTCTTACAGGTTTCGTTGTTGAAGTCTAGATTTCAGCAGCGTGACTGAAGCCCATGCCATGACCTCGCTGTCCTCGCTGTCTACTCATCCAAGCTCCACCTTTATCTGCTGCTGTGCTGCACTTGTTCTACGATCATCAGACTCTCTCACAGACAAACACACTCCTTCCAGAACTATCTTGTTCCCACTTGATGACACCACTGATTGGTGAGTTTATCCCGATCATCTTAGTCATGCACAAGTTAAGGTACCACAACATTCTAACAGGCTACAGCACAGGAATGGCAAACCCAATGTAAAAGCCTGCTCGAGGGTCAACGTTGTCTGGGTCTAAAATTAAACGCGACCGACAAAAGGTGAATAATGCAAGTTCACCGCTTCAAAGGCGAGTCAAAGAAAAGGACTTTGGAAGTGCCCAACTTGACCGACTGCAGATCTAAGACCTGCTAATAAAAGCACTTGGAGCCTTGTGCTCCATGGTAAAAGCCCATTAGTGATTGAGAAGGAAACACACGCTTTTCCTCTCCTTTGTGTTCCCTTGCTCCTTCTTTCCTCCAATCGACGGGCCGGGTCGCGAGCATGTATCGTTTTGCAACAGGTCCTGCGGAGGCGTGCGTGGAGTGTGCACATCAAAGCGGCCGCACGCGCACACAGGGGTACACGCCCCAAATAAAAGGGGCGCAAGAAAACAAACACAGGCCTTTGTTCTGGAGGGAGCGGAGGTCCAAGCTCAGCGCGTGATTAGAGAAGGGAGAGGGGCGAAGGAAGAAAGAAAGAAGAGAGAGTGTGGCAGTGTGGCTACTACTGATCTGCAGCACCCTCGCTTTGTCATTCTCATCCAACCCCACCCCTGCCACACCACCCCAAGTTAGAATGGCTCCCGGAAGCAAGATCCTTTGAGAAGGGTCCGGAATGCCAAACGAACCGGACAGCGTCTTTCTTCAGACCCCCAAGGGACAGGATGCGTTGCCGTGGTGGGGATCAACGTGGTGGCACGCCATGGATGATTGCGAATGGTTGATTAGAACTTCCAGTCACTGGAGGCGGGTGCTCTCCCATTGGTTGAATATTTGTAAGAAGTTGGAGGGAGCACAATCCTATTCAGTGAATCAGAGACACCTACTTGATCAAATCTTGCTTCAGACATCTCCTTACTGATCTCAGTCCTCAATTGCTTCAACTAAATGCTTATTTTCATCATATGTAAGGTATTATATTATGTTATACAGAATGGCATGTTATGAATGGTGTTGGAACCACTGTATATAACAGTTCAAATACTGCTTTTGTTCAAATAAAAAACTGCTATCTGCAGCAGTCACCAGCAACACTGTTACATCATCATGGTCGTCATATCAAGATGAACAACGGTAAAACCTCAGCAAGACAGACAGCAACAGTGAATTTGACAGGTTAAACAGGAAAGAGAGCTGTCTCTCACTGTGGTGTATTGACCAGGGAGGAGAGCTGTCTCTTACTGTGGTGTATTGACCAGTGAGGAGAGCTGTCTCTTACTGTGGTGTATAGACCAGGGAGGAGAGCTGTCTCTTACTGTGGTGTATTGACCAGTGAGGAGAGCTGTCTCTTACTGTAGCAGTGTATAACTCAGGAGGAGAGCTGTCTCTTACTGTGGTGTATTGACCAGTGAGGAGAGCTGTCTCTTACTGTGGTGTATAGACCAGGGAGGAGAGCTGTCTCTTACTGTGGTGTATTGACCAGTGAGGAGAGCTGTCTCTTACTGTGGTGTATTGACCAGTGAGGAGAGCTGTCTCTTACTGTGGTGTATTGACCAGGAAGTAGAGCTGTATCTTAGTGTAGTAGGGGAGATTGGATGTGACAGTTGTAAACCAGATACAGGTGGGTGAACTTCCTCCCTCTCATGGATGCCTCCCGGCTAACCTCTCAGTCAGAAATCCTTTCTCTTCCTCTTTTTATCGGCCCCCTCTCAGTCTCCTTTTTCCCCCAAATTCCCCTAATTTCCTTTCTCTGTCTATGAAATGGTGCTGCGGACACACATCTTATGTACCATGTACAGAGTGGAAGGCACAGACACACACACACACACATATTCACTCACACACACAGCTCTCCTCTGTGAAACGGCAACGCAACTGGTGCCTAGACATGTAAATTTACTTGCCCCCAGCTGCTACCATATAGCCAGTGACACGTAACACGATCGAGTCTGTAAGGTCCCGTTTGAACGGAATCCTAATCGGACCCGACAATGGATAGTAATGAGGATGTCTGAGATCCTCTGCACTGCGACAGCTCTGCAGCAACAGCAGGTCTGTTCTGGCTCCCTGCTGTAGCCAGTTGGTAGGGTTCACAAAGCACACTCAATGATCCAGACATTACAGTCATTCGTAGCATGAAAAGGCCCTACACAGTCGCGTTCAGCTGAAAGGCTTTGCAAGTCGATGCAAAGGAGGAGTGTTTGCAAATGATTTTTTGCCAGCATTTGTCATCTCAAAACGACGAGTTTAACAGTATTTTTGAAGATTCGGCAGAGCTGATAATGCTCTCTGTGGAAAAAGCATGCGTGTCTTTTTATTCTTTAAACTCTAAGCAAGGTCAGAACAGCAACAATTCTATGTGGAGTCTATTCTGTAACATGCTAGGTGAAACAAGCTTTAATTTGTTCTATTGAGTAGGGCCATCTGTGCATGTGTGTGTGTCAAGGTGAATGGGTGTGGCGTGTGGTGTAGCAGACCGTGTGTGTGTAGCACCCTCGTAGTAATAAGATATCTGATCACAAACGGACCTACTGTTCTCTTAACTTCTCAAAGGCTCAAGGCTAGAACCTTGGTCTAGCTATCTGTCCTTCTGTAAACTGACAGAGCGCTGACAATGTTAAAGACAGTTCAAAATCATCAATTACTGCTAATACTGACATATGGTATATGAGGTATAAGTATGTTATGACAGGGAAGTTGTAAATATTGTGACAATCTTATGAAGACCTTATGACAAGCTCATGGAGGCATTTGAATTTCGTAATTACAAAGGTTGCAGTTTCTCAGCTTTACCCAGAAATTCACTTGTGTGTTTTTTTTCCCGTAACGGTGAGAGTTGTATCACCAGCAGGAATGTGTCCGATGCTTTGAGAATAGACTTGCTATCAGAGCAACATACTGCAGAAACTGTGGTAGGAGGGACTGTTATGAATTGACCACACCGACACAGATGCGCGTGTCCAGATGAGTAAAACGTGGGATGAAGACTAAACACTATCTATACAACCACAACGCGCTACTGTCCCGAACACACAGAGTTCTACGGCGACAAACGCAACATCGTAGACAACACGCTAGCCTATGTAACACTAGCATGCGCATGAGCAGAAAAACACTTTAATCGTCCCGCACAACGAACAGAAACCGTAACTGAAATCTCACCCTATTCACGAGAATTGTGGCGCGGTAAAGGATAGGAAAGATAGGCGAAGAAATCACGTATTATCTCTTGTTCTCACTGTGGATCGACTATGCTGGCACCCAACATGACACTCTCTAGTCCTCGCCTAAGATGTAGGACCGTGTTGAACCACTTCCACCATTGTTCCCATAGACATCCTGAAGAGCGTATACCAAGACAACACCCCCCGCCCCCCTGCACCAATCGTAATACCCCCCACCCCCCTACATAACCCTTGACCACCGTATCCCTGACGAGGACAGGAGCCTCCTGGGAACCAAGGGCCTCCACCCACGGCTCCATCAGGTTGTTGACACGAACAGATACCCTTGTAATGAAAATATTTTCCTTCCACGCGCTGACATTGCCTTACATGCTCCCACTTTCCCTCCACAGGGCCAGCAGCTTCTGTTTGGGCGTGCGTGGGGCGGTGTGTGCGCGTGTGTGTTGATCTTGCGGCTCAGAAAGCCATCTCCACAAATCCCCATTCTGATGACTGGGTGCCGGCAAAAGTTCCAAGTGTGCGCGTGTTCACTTGTGGCGGCTTGACGATTTTTCCCGATTGTGTGGTTTTTGTCGTCGTTGCAAAGTGTGTGGTGTTAAAATGTTATATGTGTGTGTCCTGTGTGTTTATTGAAACCAGTGTTTGAAAGAGAGACACAGGGCAAAGTAGGCAGGTATGCTGCGGAGACGAAGGCTCAACAGACGGTGGGTAAGTGAAGACATGGGAACATCTGAGAAAGACAACATCTCCAGGTTGTTCCCTGTCACCTGCTTTGCTTATTCAATCAGAACTCCATACTGAGAATACGTATGGGAAGGAAATACAAGTAAAGAACATTGTCAAAAAGACAGGGGACGGATCCAGGCGGCCAAGCAGCCACGTCACTCCTGTCCCAGAAGGCCTCGTCAAGAGAGGAGACAATGCTTCTGAAGTCCTCCTCGAATTCCTTGACAGGCTAAAGGCCGCTGACTCTCCACCGTGTGAGGTGATACTCATGGTTTATGCGCTCTAGATTTCTCGCAGTTCGGCATGTGTCCACACAGGAAGACTGAGTGAAACAAAACCCAAACTCACCCCAGTCTTTGAGAATCTCCGATCGCCAAGGAACCTGGATGGCAACCTGATGAGTGTCTGCTGAAGACAATGCGCTAAGATTAAAATATTTAACCTAGCCGAGCAGAACAAGGGCTCTGTCATAATCAAACTGAAGGCTCTGAGATAGTGATTGGCAATCTCGCTCCACCTTACAAGGCTTATAAGGGATACACAGAGATAGCTGAATATGAGGTAAGCGCAAGCGGGACCGAGAGGGAGAGGGGAGAGAAGGGTAGGGGAGAATAGGCCAAGCAGAACGTGTCAACATAAGACGTCCACAGTCTTGGCCACTCAGACCACCGCAGCCCCTCTGAACACATAATTACACGACGACCCAACACCACAACCACGACATACCCACACTGTCCGTAAGGATCTTACAATCTTGCCATCTAAAGTTACCATTTGAATGTGCAATCGGTGTGTAAACTGAATTTCTCCCTTTACCTGCTATTTCACCTTTGACTCCAGAGACAAAAGAAAATGCTCCCGTCCCAGAGTTCACAATGAGGATGTCGTCAATCTCATGTGCGCATCACGACGGATGAAAGCTCAGATGTGAAGCCCAGTCCGCCTCTTGTGTGGTTGATGATGAAAGTGACCATGGGGGATCCAGACAGCAAGGCCAAGGCCTTGGGGCAAACCCACACCTATCAAGACAAATAGCTCCCTCAAATCAGCTCCATCAACATTGCCTCACTGCCATAACCTCAGGCAAGTCTTAGACTCTGACAGTGACAACAGATGAAGAGAAAGACACAAAGGTAACACGACCAGTGGGGAGTGTTGACTGTGCCACACCTGAGGGCCCAGGCATGACAGCTAGCAACTTGACAGCACAAATGGTCCCTCTACCTTCTATACCAGGATCTCTGGTCCCCCTACCTTCTATACCAGGATCTCTGGTCCCTCTACCTTCTATACCAGGATCTCTGGTCCCCCTACCTTCTATACCAGGATCTCTGGTCCCCCTACCTTCTATACCAGGATCTCTGGTCCCCCTACCTTCTATACCAGGATCTCTGGTCCCCCTACCTTCTATACCAGGATCTCTGGTCCCCCTACCTTCTATACCAGGATCTCTGGTCCCCCTACCTTCTATACCAGGATCTCTGGTCCCCCTACCTTCTATACCAGGATCTCTGGTCCCCCTACCTTCTATACCAGGATCTCTGGTCCCTCTACCTTCTATACCAGGATCTCTGGTCCCCCTACCTTCTATACCAGGATCTCTGGTCCCCCTACCTTCTATACCAGGATCTCTGGTCCCTCTACCTTCTATACCAGGATCTCTGGTCCCCCTACCTTCTATACCAGGATCTCTGGTCCCTCTACCTTCTATACCAGGAATTCTGGTCCCCCTAACTTCTATACCAGGATCTCTGGTCCCTCTACCTTCTATACCAGGATCTCTGGTCCCTCTACCTTCTATACCAGGATCTCTGGTCCCCCTACCTTCTATACCAGGATCTCTGGTCCCCCTACCTTCTATACCAGGATCTCTGGTCCCCCTACCTTCTATACCAGGATCTCTGGTCCCCCTACCTTCTATACCAGGATCTCTGGTCCCCCTACCTTCTATACCAGGATCTCTGGTCCCTCTACCTTCTATACCAGGATCTCTGGTCCCTCTACCTTCTATACCAGGATCTCTGGTCCCTCTACCTTCTATACTAAGGTTTTTGCCCCTAAAGTATGCATTTCAAATGGGATGCCATCACTACTTGGCCTGTAGCCAGTCCTAATGAGTGTCCATTAGGAAATGGACTGATGCTCTCATTGGTGTGTTTAAGCTCAGTTTCCTGCTTGGTCTCAGCTCCCTTTGAAGCCCTGACGCTAAGAGGCTACGTGTGCCACTGGGTCGCCAAGGTGACGGGACGTCCCGGCAGCAAAAACAGGAAGTGGGGGGTAATGCCGGTCTGTGATTGGAACCCTCCCTACTTGCGTGTGTCCAGATAAGACGAACTGAGTGGTGGATGGATGTCCCGCCCCTTTCCTGTCTTTCAATAAGGGTGTACTTGTGTTAATGGGGTTGTGTCACTTTAGACAAACATACTACTAACTGTGCTGAATGCAAAAGCACACTCACAAACACACAACTTCACACACTCATGCATACATGTAGACAAACCTACTCATGTCAACATTGAAGCAGACGTACATCATGTACACAGGCAATACAGTATTTCAACAGACATAATAGGAACAACGCACACACTCACATACACACAAACCCTCAGGACAACACTATGACCACCCCAGCCAGCCCTCCCTCTCCCCTGCCTCACTCCCCGTCTCTTCTCTTGTTCTTTCTACAGTAGATTGGGGTGTCCTTGGGCTTTGCATCAGACTAAATACTATCTCCTCTTTCCTTAACCGACACATCAAAGGATGATCATACGGTTTTCTTCGACATAAAGTCTGAATCAGTTCACATTTCAAACTATTGAAATATTGAAAATATTGCACATGTATGCACAACAAAGCTGTGGCTGAATTTCTATTTGGAGCCAATTTAATTTAGAGATGTCCCCTCTTTTGTTGAAATGTATTTCTTTCTCTCCCTCTACTCTTGGCTCTCTCTCTCTGATCTCTCTTGTCTCTCTGTGCTCTTGCGATGGTCACAACATCCGCAGGATCTGCCTGTATCTACTGGTAGTCTCACACGCTCATTGTGTGCGGTCATGTGGTCACGAGAGACAATCGTCTGCAGTCAACTACCATGTGTGAGCCCCCCTCCCCTCTCCACCCTCACCTGAGCCCCCCCTTCCTTAGAGCCCCCCCCCAACCCTCACCTGAGCCCCCCCCTTCCTTAGAGCCCTGTCCCCCTCCACCCTCACCTGAGACCCCTTCCTTAAGCCCCCTCCCCCATCCACCCTCACCTGAGCCCCCCTTCCTTTAGATCCCTGTCCCCCTCCACCCTCATCTGAGCCCCCCCCTTCCTTAGAGCCCCGTCCCCCTCCACCCTCACCTGAGCCCCCCCCCCCTTCCTTGGAGCCCCTTCCCCCTCCACCCTCACCTGAGTCCCCACACCTGATCCTTGCTCTGGGAGTTGGTGGAAGGGGGGGTGCTGGTGGTGGGTGTGGAGGGGACTTAAAGTTCGTCACAACACATGTCCTCACACAAAGACCCCAGCACCTGCAGAGGCAGAGGTCAGGGAGGGTGGGGGGTGGGGGGTGGGGTGACACAGGAAGCAGGGAAAGAGAGCAACAGTGTGCATACACGTCTGTCTGTGTGTGTGTGTTAACATTCACTGGGGCCCCTCTCCAGCTCGTGTGCAGCTCGGGACAGAGATGGGAAGGGGGGGGGGGGGGGGGGGGGTGATGCTCTCTCTACACGCCGCTGCTTCTCCATGCAGCCCAGGTGTGCAGTCTGGGGTCTATTGTGATCCAGCCAGACTTATCGACCCCTCTTGTGCCTGTCAGCTACCTGTCCTTTGAAGTCTTGAAAGTCTCTCACACTATCCCAGTGAGGGTCAGAATTCCATCACAGACACACACACACACACACAGAGGCAGAGAGGGGAGGAAGGAAGGTAGGGAGGAACGGATGGAAGGGGGGAGGAAAAACAGGTATGGGAGAATGACTGACAGCAGAAGAACAAAAGAACAGGTACATGTGAACACTTGTTACCATTTGAAGGAGCAGCACTGAAGGAAAGGGCCTGATTGGACACTAGGACCAACTTCAAATGAGGCAATTCCACTTGAGGAATGTTCTTATGCAATAACCAACTGTTCCAGGTTAAACGTAGAAACACATTTGAGTCTTGCCCCACTCTATCCTCGTTTCTCTCTTTCTCTCTATTTCTCCATTTCCTCACACGCTCTGGTATTATATAGTCAGTTGTCACTTACCATCTTTGTGTGTCTGTGTGTGAGTGTGTGAGTGTGTGGGGCTGTGTTGTGTGTGTGTGAGAGTGTGTGTGTGTGGGGGGCTGTTTTGTGTGTGTGTGAGAGTGTGTGTGTGGGGGGAGAGGCTGTGTGTGTGTAATGTCCCTGTGTGTTGCTATGACTAGCGTTGACAGACGGTGATCTGGTGTGGGCCCCTGTTCACACAAACACACAGTTTCTGCACTTTCACTGTCTATCAGCCCCAGTCTGCTCAGACAGACACTCTCTCCACCCCCACCAGGAGCACACACTGTTCCTGAGGCTGAGGGAAGTGGTCACAAAGATAAATATAGTGAGCGCCGTTGAGCTGTGTGCGGAGACTCGGAGCAGCCTGTTAACGCAAGTATACTTTCGGATGGTGTCGGTCACTAAACTATAGCGTGGTCTGCTTTAGGTATACGTTTGTGTCCTGGTATTTTAGGCAAAGTGTGCAGCGAAGACAATCATTGTACAATAGTATCTGAAGGAGAGGTGAGAGAGGGCAGTCTCCTGATGGATTTGGGCTGCTTTTTCGGCAGTTGACCTTTGCACTTGACGGGGTGGTTTTACATTTCAGGTTAATTGGTGCAGAAAACCGAGCCTGTATATATGTGTGTGTGAGTGAGTGTGTGTGTGTGCTGAGCCTGTATCTGTGTCTACCAGGTGTGCTCTTGTGCTTTTATCCCAGGCAGATCCTGGGGAATGTGTGGAATTTCTCCCAGCCAGAGTGGTCACAGTGCCCCAGACCCACTCCCACTCTCACTCCACACCCCTGCCCCTCTGACACTGACAGACACAGCCCACAGACCAGACACCTGGCCAGCTTCACACACACACACACACACATACATACATGCAGGCACACATACACTCATGCAAGCAAGCACACAATGACACACACAGATGCAAACATGCTAAGAACACACGTGCACACAAGTGCTGCAACACACATTTATGCATGCGAACATGTTGGCATGCAGGACAGCGCAGCATGGGCAGTGTGATATTAAAACAAGTTCATACATGTTACCGTACAAACATAACTTGGAAACACGTAGACACTGATTCGTTCTTTCATTTTGTCTTTTGCTATCAAGATCTCCTTTATGCTCTCACACACACTCTCACACACACCCGCACACCCACACACACTCACAGCGACACGCACAAACTCCCAGTCACACACAAACCACACACACACACCACACACACCACACACACACCACACGCACACACCACACACACACCATACACCACACACCACACACACACACCACACACCACACACACACCACACACTCACCACACACCACACACACACCCCTGGGGAGATGCAGGGAAAGCTGAGGATCAGCAAAAACACTCAGGAGAAACAAGAGAAGAGAAGAGAGACCAGATGGATGGAACAACTCAACAGCAACCATCAGACTGAGAGGGAGTATGTGAGAGAGGGAGAGAGGAGGGGGAGAGGGAGGGGAAGGGATGGAAGGGAGGGAGGGATGGAGGGAGAGGGAGAGGATGCGGAGTGGAGGGAGAGGGAGAAGAAGGAGAAGGAGAAGGAGAAGGAGAGGGAGAGGGAGAGGGAGAGGGAGAGGGGAGGGCCGGGGAGGAGAGGGGAGGGGAAGGAGGGAGGGAGGGAGGGAGAGGGGATGGAGTCAAGGGTTAGGAAGGGATGGAGGTAGTGAAAGATATTGAAAGAGTGAGAATGTTTGAGTGAGTTTTTGTGTGTGTGCATGACTTTATGTGTGAGAGTAAATAGTTCAAGGTAAGATACAATGCTAAAAATGCACCAAAACGACCTCTTTCATTCCTCTGGCATTATCTGTCTGTCTGTCTGTCTATTTCTCTCTCTCTCTTCCCTCGCTAAGTGTATATTGTCCTGAGTGACTTCAAGGTTTGGGGAGCAGAGGGAGAAAGTGGCCTCACAGATGGCCAGTCAGGGCGCGGCTCACCTGTCAATCACCCGTTAACACCATCTGAGTGTTCTGTCAACCTCACTTCCTCTCCTCTCCACCACCTGCCAATCAAACTGCCGCTTACAGCGAGCATATTCACACTTGCAAAGAAGTGTGTTCACATGCGCACATGTGTGTGTGTGTGTGTGTGTGTGCACCCATCACATCACTGCCATTGTGGAAACCATCTGACAATACACTTTCAGTATATGACACTTGTTGTATTTTAAAACTGTGAATAGACAGCCATCTCCTGGTATTTCAAGTACTGACAGCTACATGAGATAGTATCTTGTCTCAATAGACACAGCAAAAGGAATGAAAATGGTTTAGCCAGCAAGGACAGAACCCCAGAGCTGACTGCCCCACACGCTCTCCCCCTCCACCCCCTTCCCTCTTCCTCCACTAACCAAACACTCCAGGGCATTCTCCTCCTCTACGTCTGTCTCTGCACCTCTCGGGGCCAAGACAAACACAAGGTGTGGGATACGCTCCTACACACACTCGCACTCACTCAGTCACTCACACCCTCACACACACCATCTCACACACCCGTGGACACGCATACACACACAGCCACGCCACCTGGTATTGTTAGCACATCTGCGGATAGGAGGAGACGAGAGAGAGACAGAGACAGAGAGACAGAGATCGAAAGAGACACATGTTATACTACATTGGGAGATCATCTTTATTTACCTGGCCTCAACATTAATGGTCATAACTGTGTTTTCTCAACAGTGACAAGGTTTAAAAATTCGAAATGAACAACAAATAGAATAGCTATTTCTAATAGAAATGCAGTCAACAGACCACAGCTGGGAAGTGTCTCTGACTCTCTGTTCCTCTGCTGAGCTCTTGTTTCTCCCAGAATTCCACTGTGGCCTTCTAATAAGCTGCATAGGCCCTTGAGTGCACAATACTGCGCTGCTATTGGCTCCCTGGGGAACAGGGACCTCCCCCACACACAGACAGCACACACAGGCCCTGGGCCAGGGAGAGAGAGAGAGGGAGAAAGAAAGAGAGAAGGAGAGAAGCAGACTAGGACACCTGTTAATGTGTGTATTTCTGTGAACAAGTGAGAGACAAATGATGATTGTTCGGATAAACATACAGAATGAAAAGAGAGACAGAAAGAGAGACGGAGAGGGAACGAGGACTGAGAAATGGGGGGGAAGAATGATGGGGAGAGAAAGAGAAGGGATTAAGTGACAGAGGTAGGGAAAGAGGGGGATGGGAGGGAGAGAAAGCAAGAGAGCAGGAGAGCGAGAGACGGAGGTAAGGAGTGAGAGAGAGTGAGAGAGAGAGAGAGAGAGAGAGAGAGAGGGAGAGAGACAAAGAGAAAGAGAGACAGAGGCCCGAGGAGGACCTGTGGTGGTCTCCATGACCAGGCCACATGTGGTGTGTGTACTAAGCTGGGGTCTGCAGAGAGCTCTGTGGGTCCCTCGTCCAGGGGTTCCAGGGGGGCATGGAGGAAGGGGGTGGGGGGAGCCAGAGGGGTGAGGAAAAGAGGTGTATGGGGGAGGGTGGAGAGCACGTCACTGAGATTGCCCTTGGCAGGGCTCTGACAAGCCCCTCTCCAAACAGCAAAAGGGGGACGGGCAGTGAAGAGAGGAGGAGAAACAGGGAGAGACAGTGTCAGGGCTGCCGAGAGAGGGACAGAACCAGGGAGAGATAGGGGAGGGAAGAGAGATAGGAGCTCTCTTTCAACTTAGGAAAATACCTGCAGTTTCAAACATAGTGTTGGTCAAGAATAGACAGGGAATGAGAGAGAGGAGATATATAAGAGAGAGAGATAGAGATGGAGAGAGAGAGGGTGGGAGAGAGAGGGTAATTGCACACTCCATTGCTGTGAGAACTGGAACCCACAGAATCACTAATGAACATAAACAGGATTAAAGCTGGTGGGAGGGGGGAGGGGGGAGGGGGGCTGTGAAGAAGTGAACACCCTCCTCCTCCGCTCCACAAGGAGCAGAAAGTTATCTCTCCATCATCATCATGTCATCACTCAATTAAAAGGTTACACCATGTTTATTCATTCTATTACCAAGCTTTGGAAAACATCAACAAGCACTTATAACCAGGACACACAGCCTCTGGCTAAGATACTTTAATTGTGTGTGTGTGTGTCGTGTGAGTGTGTGTATATATGCGTACTTCTGTATTTGGGTGTGTGTTCATATCTGTATTTTTGCATGTGTGTCTATGTGTGTCTATGTGTGCCTGTGTGTGTCTGTCAGGACACAGTGAGCGATAAGCAGTAAATTGGTCAATCAGAGGATGAAATACCCTGGCTCGTCTGTGCTGAGTCACTCCTGCATCTCCACCTCCCTCATCTCTCTTTCTCTCCCTCTATCTCCTCTGGTCTCGTCCCATCTGCTGTCTGCAGAGTCATCCTGTTGGGGGGAGATAGGCATCACTCAGACCTCAGACAGAACACACACCATCGCATACCTTAGGACATGTGTGTGTGTGTGGCTTCAAAAGCTCAAGGTGAGTGGGTGCATTAAAATCTGTATCCTGTGTAAGTCAGGAAGATAATGCAGGTTCAGGGCGGGGCAAGAGTGTGTCTGCATGAAAGAGAGTGCTGGAGGAGAACATGAATGTGTGTGTCTACTTCTGTGTATGTGTGTGTCAGTGTGTGTGTTTCAGTGTGTGTGTGTAGCGCAGGAAGCTTGCGCCTCTGTGAGACGATGCTGGCGATAAGGGCTATGTGTGTGTGCGTGTGTGAGAGTGTTTGTGTGTGATTGTGTGTGTGTGTGTTTGGAGGGGGGCAGTGGAGCAGGACAGGGTTCACTGGCAGGACAGCACAGTGCATGCTGGTATTCGTGAGAGACTCCCAAATACCAGGGAGGTGTGGGGTGGAGGGGTAGTAAGTGTGTGTGCGTGTATGTATGTGTGTGTGTGTGCGTGTGTGTGTGTGTGGGAGAGGAGGGGGGGACCCTGACTGGCACAGAACCCGCCTCAAAATGTTACCATGGTGTTCACTTCGAGCTGCATGGAGACTCTCCATTGACTCCCCAGGTCCAGTTGGGGTTCATAAACCAGGCAGGGGCTGCACATTGATCTACGTTCAACTCCATTGCCCACCGGTGACATCAGTACATTGTCACCTTGGCAACAACTCCAGCCCTAAAGCTGATTGATTTCATTGAGCAATGATGTTCTACAGTCTCACAATGCCACCAAAGTGGTGTCATTCAACTTCATAATACTGTCAACAACCTTAACCCTATTTCTCAGTGCTGGGACACAGGCCTGTATTTCATGGCTCGTTACCTTACAGTGGAACAGAAACCATACCGCTAAACGGAGAGATGTCGTAATATGTCTTCGAGTGTCACAAAGTGTCATAAAGTATCCCAAAGTGTCCAAACACAGGGGTGCGGTGGGGTTGGGGTGGGGTGGAGTGGAGGTGGGGTGGGGTGTTGGTGGGGTGTTGGTGGGGTGGGGGAACGTCTTGCAGTGGTGTTGTGTCTTTATTAAGCAGTGTAGCAGTAGCAGGTGTCAAGGCTGGCAGGCTGGAATGTATCTCTGGCTGAGCTGCAGCCGCTGGGCCCGACATGGGGTGTGAAGTGACACACAGGTTTAGGATTGTCAAGCTTAATTGCTGAGCTATCCAGCTGCTCGAGGCTAACACACCCAGACATCCAGGGCGGAACCCACACACCCACACACTGACACACATGCACACCCACACACTGACACACATGCACACCCACACACTGACACAAATGCACACACACACACACTGACACACATGCATACCCACACACTGACACACATGCACACCCACACACTGACACACATGCACAAACACACACTGACACACAAGCACACCCACACACTGACACACATGCACACCCACACACTGACACACACACACACACACACACCCACACACTGACACACATGCACACCCACACACTGACACACAAGCACACCCACACACTGACACACATGCTCACAGACATACCCACAAACCCATACACTGACACAGACGTACCCACACACACACATTCACACACATACCTACACACACACCGACACACTGACACACATGCTCACAGACATACCCAAACACACACACGCACACACACACACACACACTGACACACATACACACATACATACCCACACACACAGTCACGCACACAGTCACACACACAGACACACATGTACAGGAAGCGTGTGGCCCGAGGACAAAACAAATGCAGAAAGGTGTAGTCCCGCTAAATAAACACACAAACACAATGACCATGGGAGAGCAATGACAATGACTGTGGAGAGACACACTGTGTGTGTGTGTGCCTGTGTGTGTGTGTGCCTGTGTGCGTGTGTGCGTGTGTGTGCATTTGTGTGTGCTTTTTTGAATTGTACATGTATGCTTGACTATGGAGTTTGGAGCCATGTGAGGGATACTTTTTCAGAGATAGTGTTTTTGTTTGTATATATACGCATGTGTCATTATACGGTACTCTGAAAACAAGATATAACGAGCAGATTTTCAGTGCATGTGTATGTGTGTGTGTGTGTGTGTGTGCATGTGTGTGTGTATGTGTGTGTGTGTGCATGTGTGTGTGTATGTGTGTGTGTGTGTATGTGTATGTGAGCGATACCTCAGCTGATGATAGCTGTTGTATTGTTATTATGGAAACCGTTATGAAAACATACTTATCCAGACAGACATACTCGCTTTGTACCTTCTCTGTTTATATCTACAATTGAGCTTTCTCTGTCAACATGTCCCATGTATGGGTTTTAAAACACACCCACACACACACACACACACACACTCACACACACACATACACACACACACACACACACATCATCTTGAATCTTTCCCATGGGGCTAGGGGACCCTTATGTCATAGCCCTTTAACCCAAATTATTGATACACCTAGTGTGATATCCATCTTCAGGTGAATGCTAGGCGCGTGGCACATTGACTGGAGAGACCAAGAAAGAGGGAGGAGAAGAGGTGAAAGATAAATATTTAGGACAGTGAAGTGCTGGTGTTTATGTTAAGAGTAGCAAATGTTTGTTTGAAGCCTCGTGTAAACTTGGCTATGAGATAGAGAGAGAGAGAGTGACAGAGAGACAAAGAGAGAGAGAGAGGCAGAGCGAGAGAGACAAAACAAAACAAATAAGAAATAAATAGAAGGAAGCTTCTCCATGTGCCTATCTCAATCAGAAACAATAATCATACCGTAGCACAACAAATACTGGATGAGAAGGCAGCAAAACCTGGGGGAAAATGGAGCCGTTACAAGGCCTCCGGAGTAGAAGGAAGGAGAGAGAGACTTAGAGAGATACAGCAGAGAGAGAGACTTAGAGAGATACAGCGGAGAGAGAGACTTAGAGAGATACAGTGGAGAGAGAAACGAGAAGGAGAAAGAGCTAGAGAGAGAGTAATGCCGGTCACGGACCGGGTTTGAACATCAAGTGAGTTGTGACTTGAATGTGGACTGACAAGGTAAAACACACACTCATAAAGATTGGCAGACCCCATTTTCGAGTGGATATAAAGAGTAATGGAGAGACACAGAGAGCGGGAGCGAGAGTTGGAAAGACATGGTGTACAGCCAGCGATGGGGAGATATCACACAGTCGCCAGAGATCCACAGCAACCAGGATTCTGCAAGTGGGTTGGAAAATATATTTGCCATGAGTTCTGTACAGCCGACAATTCGAACATAGTACATTGAATATCGCTTATTCCAATGAGTAATTCTTTCTGGAAATAGAGTAAAGGAGATAAGGAGGAGGGTAGGATGGAGGGATGCAGGGAGGTGAAAGAGAGGAAGGGAGTTGGTTATGTCGTCATTTTAGACCCAGACTGCCCCCACGCCTTGCACCATTACAGCATTACAGTAACACAATTACAAGCCCTCTGACAGCCTCCTTCTCTGATCTCTAACCATCCAGTCTTTCAGACACCTCCCCTTGACCCCTGACCCCTCCCAAACAACTACAAAAAACAAAAACAAAAACACTCATACTGCAGGCCTGTTTTCTTGGAATTCAAGCCCGGATTTTTGAGGCCCAAACTTCACCTATAGGACCTCAAGTCTCTGCTTACCCACTTCTCACCTCGCTCATATCATCTCCATAAACCCCAGACCTACTATTTTGTACCTGCCCCCTATCTTGACCTTATCTGCATAGTTGGTATGTTCCATTTCATGTTTGCTAGAGATTCATCCAGCTGGGCTATACCATCTATACCATCTACGTCTTGTTATTCCCATTATCCAAGATACGAGTAGAATCCAATAATTGGATGAACAGCAACAATAGTATCTAAAATTGTAACCCATAACAAGAAACCAAACACATAATCCTGAGACCCAGGCCAAAATAATCTGACCCAGTCATGCGACATTAAACACGATTGAAATGAAATCAACAAAAATGCGTCTGATTGTACTTGATGAGCAGAAGCATCTTCTGCAGCTACCTCTTCAAACCCCAAAGTAGATCCTGTCAGGTGATCTGCAGTGAGCCTCTGGGCTAGGAGCAGAGATCTGGTCAGGCCTGAGGGAAGCTTTCATGCCCCGGAGTCTGGAATACACATCTGTTTGCTTTGCCCTGAGATTCTCTATTCTCTAAACAAAAGCCACCTGCACAAGCGTGCGATTGGATCTTATCTCCTCACTGTTGTTTTTCAAAGCTATATTTCTGGCCTGTCCAGCGTTTACTTAAGTGCCCCAATAACACAGTCCCCACACTTAGATATGAAATAAAAGTCTTCACATTTTTTGAATACTTAGAAACACAGCCTCTTCATTCCAAACTGCAATATTACATACGTATCATTTAAACTTTGAATATGTGTGTCATAGTTGTGTGTATTCGTTTGTCAATATGTATTTTAAAGAAAGAGACAGGGGGCGGCCAAACGACAGAGAGAGAAGCGAAATGTGCGTCAGCGGTCCAACAAAAAATGGGATTCTGAGTGTATGTGTGTGTTTGTGTGTGTGTGTTTGTGTGTGTGTGTGTTTGGGTGCGATCACCTGTGTGAGCAGTGCAAGGTCCTGCAAGCTGTAAGCCTGGTGGTTGGATGTGAGAGAGTGAGAGGAGAGCAAGCACCCCGGACACATTCCCTGGATCCTCAGCGTTCATATGAAAGGGGCTAGCGTGGCGGGGCAGCAGGCTGACTCAGCTGCAGGTTATTGTCGCTGAAAGATTCTCCCTTACAGTGAAAATATTGTGATACATCTGCACACACTTAGCGCGCAACCAACCGCATATAGTGTTCTGCACATTCTCCCTCTCCAAACGCACACAGGCACATTGTCGTGGACGCCTTCTCGGTCTCGCTGTGCCCTTCTCACTCGCGCTCTTCTAAATTCTCTCTTTTGCTCTCACACAAACACGCACACGTGAGGTTTTAAAGGTCTAATAGCGAGACTGGGAGGCCTTTCAAAAGTGCTGTAATGTTTGTGGGCTAACAAAGAAATGAAGCCTTCTCTTAAACATCAGCAGCAGCGTGACACCCTGGGGAGGGATGCTGGACCAACAGCAATGTTAATGAGAAACGGACAGTCTTGCGCTGGCCCTGAGGCTGTCCAGCCAGAACCCCCCAACCCCCCAAACATACCTAACCCCCCCCCCCTCCCTCTTCCTCCTCCCTCCGTCCTCATAAAATATTAACATACGCCCACGCATATCAATGCGCTTGCTGTTTCGATAACAAATGACAAAAGTGTTTTCCGGGCTAGTGTCCAGTAAATGTGTTCAACATTGCGACGGTCAAGAAACTGACTCGTTCCTTGAGGAATCCTTTGAAGTGGAGCAGAGGGGGAGTAGGGGGAGGGGGGGAGGGGTCTGGAGAGGGAGGTGGGGTCAGGGTCCTCCGAGGGCGAGCGCACGTGCGCATCCACATCCCCCCAAACAACAGGCTGACCTGCTCTGATGTCCCCTGACAGGGCTTTTGGGGGGTTTAAAGCCTCGTTATACACCATCGCAGAGTCAAATGGGGTGAGGGTCCTTTACTGATTCCGAATTGCATCATAATAGAATGACACAGTTCATTTCAACTGCTGTAACTGTATATGGTCCAAGCTCGGCAAGCGGTCTCTCTCTCTCTCTCTCTACTTCTCTCCCTCTCTCTCCTCAATTCCTGAAAGCCCTTTGGAGTGGGGGAGCCATGGAAACGCTGCCCCTGTGCCTCCCTTTCTCTCTCTCTCTCTCTCTTCCCCTCTTGCTCTCTTTCTAGCTCTTTCTCCCTCTTTCTCTCTTTCGTTATTTGTTCAGTATGTAGTAACAAATTTCCCCCCGTGTTGCCGAGGTATTGGGATCACCGCTGCGCCCAGCCTTCTTCATCACCTTATGGACCTTGTTACTGTGCCACAGAGTTCAGGCCTGACATATCTAATAACGTCCTTCGCCATCGTTTGGGGGAAGAAATTGCTCCGAGCCATCGGCGCTGCGAAAAGCGCCCCGCGACTCACCCCCACGTTTAAAGTTATGATCCTTATCGTAATTAATTCAATAAAGCGGTAATGTGCTGCAAACCTATAACCCCCCCCCCCCCCCCCCCCCCCCCCCCTCTCTCTCTCTCTCTCTCTCTCTCTCTCACACACACACACACACACACGACCCCCCTCCTGCTAAGAGTTGCGAATGGAGATATAGGCTTTCAGACCGAAACAGTTTCACTCAGCTCGGTGTCTCATAGGTAATGCGGAGCAGACAGGAGTTTCGTGGCAATAGGTAGGCTATGTCCGTGTCGGGGAGAGTAAAGAGACTTAATCAAATTTGTTTTAGACTTTAAAAAGATACTTTCAGAGGTTTGTGTTAATAACCTAATAATAATAACGAAGGAGGAAAGCCGAGCCAAGGTCAACAGTGTATGGAAGCCATTTTTAATTCGGAGAACTGGAATGCGCTCAGTTAATACCAGGTTGAGGGTGAACAGGCAAGCTGCGTCGAGCACGGGAAATGTGTTAGGTCTAATTTTAAGGATTTAAACAACTGTTGGAAAGGATTTAAAAAACTATGATAAAACTGATAAAAACATTATGTCCATATAGATTAAGGACCAGCGTGCTGATTTATGTTTTATAATCATTTGAACCCTGGTGAGATTACAGTTAGGTTATCGATCAACGTTTAAGAGACAAGATATAGGTATATTGTGGATGAATATTCTTTTTATTAGTTTCAATAGTGTTTGAGGTGTTAACATCAAAAGCACCGAACGGAACCCCCTCAGAAGCTTGCAAGATATTGGAGTTTTGATTTCAGAAAATCCATATCAATCTTTTCTTTCAAATAAAAGTGGAACTGAATCCTAGTGACTATTGGGTCTCCGCGTTGTTCCAAGATGAATTACCCGAAATAATATAAATATTATCAATGAAAACAAGGAGCATGTCATCCAGGGTTTTAGGCTAATGGAGAACACGACCTGACTTAGTATATAATAATAAATTTAGTAAATTATAATTTTTTGAGAGCGAAATGTATCAGTCTGTGCGACTCGTGCGTGTAGGGTTGTTGGAGCCCTACTACTTCGCAGATTACAACGACGCTCGCGGATAAATGAAATATTTTTAAATGAAGGACCTCTAAAGGCCCAACACCGATTTTTTTTTCCAATCTTAATGTTGCACATAAAACATTATTATTCTTTAATTACATCTACAATGACTTTGCCACATGAAACATATTGAGAGTGATGTTGTGTTTGGAGACATTTCATTCATGTGTTGCTGAACTACCTATGTAAAACCATTTAAATCCAACCACGTCATCTCCAAGTGAGTTTGGACGTTAGGGGGTCACCAGTCTTCAGTCAGTTCAGGATATTTGACCAACGTTTGCACCCGTCCCCCTTCTACTTGCAGCCCCCCCCTCCCCCCGCCCCTCCCGGATTGATTAAATTGGATCAAGATGACACCAATAATTGGCTCAAGCTGCGACCTGTGCGGCAGACCCAACGATCCATATCTAACTCTCCTTTTGTTGCTTGCGTCCCTCAATTTCCCCGCGCCTCGGCTCCATTTGGAATGGTTTACCTTGGCTCTGTCACAAGCGTTTTAGCGCAATCCCCCCTGAACACAGCGGCACAGTGACATCATGAGAGCGGCGGAAAGGTTACATTTTTCGCAGATGTCTGGGAAATGATCGGCTCCGTTTCTCTTTTTATGGTCACATTTTCATTGTTCTTTCTGACACTCCCAAACGAGCACTTCAGAGTCAGTGCAACCGGGGAGGACTTAAGCCGGACCAACAGGTCAGGACTTTATAGATCCAAATAGGATTTGTTCACATATGTGAAGAACCAAACAGATACAGTCAAAATTGGATGATTTAGAAAATCAAAGCCTTTAAGGCCTGCAAAGACGCTTATGACCAACCACTCTAACCGACCACTCTTCCACTCTTAACGACTGGAAGTGACTGAAGAGGACTGGCTTGCCTAGACTGGCCTAATTACCCAGATTTCATGGCCTTAGATTACAATCTTTAATTTCAGTCATATTTGTAATTTGCTTGGCCACAGCAAAACCACATTCTTATATTTGAAGCTTCGTTTTAATAAAAGGGAGAGACATGTGGATATGAAACGTTATGGAGAAATAATATACACTTCTGTATATCTGGTGACCTGCCGCTGCTTGCTAAATAGGTTTGACATGTTTGTTATGGTTTGTGATTACGGACTACTGGAATCTACTTTCATTTTTCAGCATGACTGACTTTCCCAGTGCAAATCATCACCTTGACCTTGTTCCTAAACTAACTACAGAAATGTGCACACCTAAAAAAACGTAGACATTAAATGAAAAATAGTTTACGCAACCATTGTTCTTTTTCAATTTTTTTTCAATTTAAGGCATGGAGATGTTGCATGAAGCTGAAACAATTAAATCAAGTAGATGCTGCAGTTATCACAGGCTGCTATCAGAAGCGGCTACGTTTACGGTCCTCTATCTCTCGCCGATGCATTCAATTAAGCCCGCATTATCTAATGCCCCGTGTCTCAGCCTCGTGTGATCCCACCGCGCTGGAGACGCAGGGAAAAACACTCGCTGTCACATCCGATCGAACCAAAGCCGTGTGGATCCCATCTCCTTCGTCACCAAGGTTACTAATCAAATTTCCATCCCGGTAGAGCGAGCGCAGGATTTCCTGATCAAACGTTCTGCCCTGGCCCCTGCTGCCCGCCCCATTAGCTAACATGTTTTCTATGGGGCTAGCGGGGTCAGGCGTAGTGTAAGTCTCAGAGAGAGAGAAACACTATACCTGCCTTTGGAGCAGGCTGGAGGTACAAGCCCACGGAGAGGACAGGAGAAGGGGAGGAACCACACAGGGTCAACAGCGGTGCTCCATTTCACTTAAGATTAGGCACTGATCATGGAATTATGACGATAGAAAATATATTATTCAGGACATTTAAGGAAAAAGAAAAACTGCACATCGGAAGACCCTCTTGCATGGAAACTCTTGTTTTTTTAAGCGTTCATAAATGTCATTAAAGGGGGTTATCAAGATAAGAAGTTCGATGAATCACTGAGGAAGTTGGATTCCAGGAAATACCTCAAATTGTTGTTGATCAGTGCCTCTTGAACTAGACTATGAAATTGCATTTCTGGTTAGCCTGCAGTCGGCTGCTATTGAAAAGGAAGTGCAGCCCTGAAAGGAATCAATGAAACAAGACTGAAGTCGTGCATGGAGACACTGTAGAGCCAATCGCTTGCTTCCATGTTTATTTACACAGGGATGATCTTTGAACCTCACATTAAGCTTGCCAAAAGGTACAATATTAGTCATGCTAGCTAAATGTGTGTGTGCAAACCAGTGTGTGTGTATGTGTATGTGTGTGTATGTGTGTGCGTCTGAAGTTTGGCAGGGGTTGAGCTGCCTTCAACAGCAGCCAAGGCCAAGGCCTCACTAATTCAGTAGATCATGGGAATCACTGGGGGTGTAAACAAAAGAGCTGGAATCATCAACAGATTACAGCAGCAGGGGAAAGAGCTTGGTAATTGGCCGATTCTCATCAGGCTGACCCTCCAGGAGGGAGATGGGAAGAGAAGACACGGTAGAACATGTCGCTCGTGCATATTTGTGAGCGTGTTTGTGACTTTGTGTGTCTGCAGGAAAACGATGCTGGATCTGCGCGTGCGTGTTCCCGTGTGTGTGCTTGGGTCTTCGGCGTCTGTGTGTGTGCCCAGGAGGTGAGGTGAGAGGCAGGGGTGAGAAGGTAAAGAGGAGGTATAAATAGGGGGTACAGGCTCACTTCACTCTAAACAGATGTGATTATTACGCAGGGTAACTTTCAGGGGTGCTGAGGGTGAGGGGCAGAGGGGCGGGGCTTTACCGCTGACAGATGTGATGCTGCCTAAACGGTCCTGAAAGACTTCCTCTGTTTGGAAACGTCTCCCCCCCACCCCCACCCCTCCACCCATGTGCTCAGGGTTTTTCATGGGTCTGGGCTGTGCAGGCAGTGTCGAGGGTGATAACATGACTCACATCCGCCTGAGGGTGGAAGATGGAGAGAAGACGTGTGGAGGGAAGGAGAGAGCGAGGGATGGAGAGAGAGAGACAGATGGAGATGTGATACATTAGAGAGAGTGGGGATGGGGAGAGAGGGGAGAGGAGAGCACTGGAGAGCGTCTGCAGAGGGGAGGTAGAGCAGTGAGGGTATGGGCGATTAGATTTCACTTAATGTAACCAGGGAATGCTGGGAGGCGCAGTGCCGGCCGCACACGGCTCTTTAGTGTAAATAGCCGTCGCTGCCCTGACGCTCTGGCACATGTGAACACGCCATAGCCATGTTATATGACTCTGTCTAACCAAACAGCATCTACAGAAATCCATACTTTGCGTTCCTTTCCCAGAGAATGAGAAAGGGGTGAGGAGGGGTGAGAGGGAGGGAGGGAGGGAGAGAGGGAGAGAGGGAGAGAGAGAGAGAAAGAAAAGAGAGAGAGGGAGATATAGAGAAGGAGGGGGAGAAAAAGAGAGAGAGCAAAAGAGGGAGCAAGAGCAGGCTAGATCTCCTGGAGTGAAAAGTTCACGACCTCTTCAAAAATGTCCTCTATATTGAGTTCAATGGTCTCCTGGGGATCTTCAGCGTGGTGACCTGATTGGCCATGAGCCTGAAGTTCAGGCGCCTGATTGGCTATGGCATTCCACACTCTGACCTACACTTGACTTACATTCTTATTGATGTTGTGCTATCCTATCATATACATGTCACTTTTCATCTTAGAAGAAAATCCAAAAGACAAAAAGGTCTGGAACTTCCTCTTCAAAGTTATGCTGTGTCGATAACGCTGTATGTTCACGTGCTCCATGCACTGAGCGGTCTCTCTACATGTTATGGCTCCAAACACTTGTGTGGACAGATATTTCATTTAAAAATTAAGTCTAACCACGAACAGAGTATGTGATGACAGTCTAATGTTGTAATTCCCTGCAGTAGTTTAAAAAAATGGTTCAAAGGTATTTGCATTCACTGGTGTTAGTGTTAACACCATTAACATCCACATCGAAACGCAAACATACCTTGTTAACACCCCCCTGTCACAATGACTGGGTTAACGTTCACCCACTCCAGCCCTACCATTCATGCTGTGTTAACACTCCGCTTACACACTTCATCTGTGCTAACATGACTACTGCAGTCGCAGCCATCAGTCATCGTTCACGTCACATGTGTCAACTGTGACCGGCAGCAGCAGCCACCCCCTGGCTGTCCTCGCTCCATTCCACGCTGGAGTAGAATAACACCGCAACATCCTGCCATTGTGCCCGCCTTGCCCGCCACCGGGCGGCATCCGCCGACGCCAACGCCGTCGCCTCACCCCCCTCGCCACCTACCCCCCCTCGCCCTTGGTCACGGGTGTTTCAGGGGAGCGATGGTATCGCAGCGTGATGGCGCGCACGCGTACGCGGCAGGGGTAACTGTGCTAGCTGCCTGGCAAACAGGGAAGCTTGCATACATTAGTGGGCCTCCATTAGGCCCCATGTAAAACAAACCTGGCATGTGTGCTACTTCCTGTTTCTACCGCCGTGGCTTTTATCATGGTGACCTGGAGGGGAAGGTTGCAAGATGAGGTTGAGCGTTTGGAAACCAGGTCATAGGTTACAGGTGAGCCAGTGAGCCTAATCACATCAACGGTAAGATATTTTCACGTTGGTCTCAACTTCAAAAGAGCTACCATGGTTTCATAAGAAACAATACATTTGACACGAGCTGCGAGCTTTGATGGTAACGTGAGAGCGTCTACTCGATGCCACCCAGACTGGAAAACGAGCCGAAACAGCCAGCGTCAAATTCACAAAGTCTTGAACATTGGTTCAAATCGATGATGACACGAGATAAGCACATTCCTATTGAACTCAAATATAACCCATCTCTCAGGTAGTCACATGTTCCCTCTGCCTGGCTCAACCGCTGGAGCGATTCAGCTCGATGACATCAGATCAGACTGTTCAGACAGTGAGGGCTAAGCGAGGCGCCTGAAAACCTGAGTTTTTTTTGGGGGGGGGGCGGGTTATCGTATATGACGATCGGAAGTTGATGCGTTGGTCATGCAAAAATTCCAACTGATTCCCAGTAGGATTCACGTCGTTGACCTGGCGTTCAGCCAGGAGGATTCACTCCCCGGCCCACTCAGGAGAAGAGGAGACATCGCTCTGGAACTGGTGGGAGACCTGGAGATCTAAACGGACAGAGGAGAGGAGGTGGAAGGAACGAGGCAGAGGAAGTGGAGGACGAATGGGACAAGGAGGAAGATATAGAATGCAGATCAACAGCAGGTAGCCTGCTTGTGAACACGTCTATTCAAATACATTTGAATATGTTTTAGTAGTAACACTGTTGAAACAGCACCCTTCTAATCCAGGCTGTGTGTGCTGAGAACAAATGGTTGCTGGATGAGAAGAAAAAGTCTTTCTGTTTAGCCAATGAACCACGATGATTCAACCCCTATCTGACATTGCTTTCTTGCTAAATTGCCCATGTGAAACTCTTAAAAACATCAAGACTGGACTAGGTAATGCACGTTCTGACTCTCCCGGGAGTCCATCCTCTCCAATTCATTCTGGTTTCAGACACATTTTTCAATGTTATTGTGACCCCCAAAATATGCCAATGCAAATTAAAGCCTCAGTACAATAGTAGCCACTCCCAGTACTCAAAAGCCCAGAAAATATGTTCCTTCTTGAAACAAATTTCCAAAACAGAAACATTTGCATGTTTCATGAATGCTTTTGGAAATACCACAGAAGCTGTGGCTTTGCCCGTTTGCCAAATTCTTACCAGGAAAATCCACGGCAACATTACATTTAAAACCATTTTTTTCCACAAACATGTAGTTATACATACTTTGCACATTCTACATATGTCCCTTCATGAAGTCTTTGTCTCTTTCTCACTGTCTCTCTCTCTGTCTGTCTGTCTCTCTCGCTCTCTGTCTCTCTCACTGTCTCTGTGTGTGTCTCTCTCTCTGTCTCTCACTGTCTCTCACTGTCTTTCTCTGTCTCTCTCTCTGTCTCTCACTGTCTTTCTCTGTCTCTCTCTCTGTCTCTCACTGTCTCTCTCGGTCTCTCTATCTCTGTATCACTGTCTGTCTCTGTCTCTCTGTCTTTCTCTGTCTCTCTTTGTCTGTCTGTCTCTCCCTGTCTCTGTATCTCTGTCTTTCTCTGTCTCTCTCCTTATTTCTGTGGTAATCTGAGACCAGGAGGGGACGTCTCATGATGTTTCATGAGGAAATCTGCTCAAAGCTAAGTAAGAGCAGCTGATGTTGCATCATACGAACATGCTTCAAATTAACAAAGTGTCAAAGGGTACAGAAAACTCCCACCAACTCATCTGAACACAAACACGTTCACATGTGTCTCGGAATACGACACTACCTGACCTATTCAGGAATATCTCGGCTTTTTGTGCTAAACGGCTTTTTAATATGCAAACTTTGTTGTTTCTCGATTGTGTTTGAAACCAGCGGGAGGGAGGATTCTTACCCATGTGGACGTCGCAGATGGTTCTGAAACATTCCAGTCCAGCTGTCGGAATGTTTTCCCACCGCATGAAGAGGCCAAGGGAGTACAGCCATTGGCCGGCCTCGAATAGGTCACATGACCGAAGATTCACGTGATCAGAACCCGACCCCGCTTGGTGGTCATCTCCACCCACGCTGACTGGCTGCAACAGATCTCACGCCAAACACAGGGGAAGATGTCCATCACATCACAAGCCTCCTCCTCCCCTCCCTCCCCCCTCGTACTGATCTTCCTCCCACCCCATACAAGAGGTGGTATCTCCAGCCAAGCTAGGCCTGCGTACTGGCCGGGGGCAGGAGACAGATCTAGGGCACACCTGCACAGACAGACAGACAGACGACAGACAGACAGACAGACAGACAGACAGACAGACAGACAGCAGTTATGGTGGATTCCTCCAAAGAATTATCCCAAATATTGTAAAATATTATAGGGTTAGACTTAACCGCGGACAAATGTTTGGCTCTGAATAGATTGAATCCACTGACCGTTTAGCAACCAGCACAACATCAAGTTAACTAGTACTGCTGTACTATTTGTCACGTTCAGTGGTGTCAAAGGTTGTAGGGAAAAGTGGTTTCTCCGATGGAAAGCATCGTCAGATTTGGTTCAAGTTCAAAAACTGTAATTCAGTCATATCAAGGTGAACAGTTCATGGGAAGCCAATCAAAATGACATTGGCTTGATTGACATCTCGATATTGAGGAATGTGTTCACTTCTATAAATAACCCCCTTTTAGCCATTTTATATTGTGTTGATGTTTCCTAAACAATAATTGGAAAGACATCAACCCTAAACATGTGTATGAACTATCAAGTTATTTGGACGTACAGTTCTAGAGAAGAAGAATATACGTTGATAATCCCTTTTACTATACAGCATAATCCACCATGATGGACTTTTTGTTCCCCATAAGAAGCGAGGCACGTACACCACGTTTCTGAAGAATTGCCCCAATGGGGTGGAAATACCATCGCTTTGAAAATGGGAATTTGGGCGTGGCCTGAGATGTCCCCGAAGGTCAAATATCAGCTATTCTTAATGTTTGGGCTAGTGACATCCTGTTGTATTCAGGTGCCAAAGTTTAAAACTTTGTACCGATGAGATCCTGAGTTATTGGACAAAACAGGCAACTACAATGAGAAGAATGCCAATAAACACAATAGGCTTCCTTCTGATGGAAAGTCTTTGGAAAGTCCTACTAAAACAGACACATGCAGATGAGGTAATAAGGAACATGCATCACATGTGCAGAGCAGGCATTCAGTCACACACACACTCGCATTACACAACCACACACACACAAAGGGCTTCAGATCACATACAGACACACTATTAAGTGGATGCACACACACAGAGCCTACTACCATGACCTAAGCAGCCATAACAGTACCCGATCAAACAGGTGCTAAATCAGTAATCGTGATCTAGACAGGATAATTATGCTGATTGGTTCCAACGCGGCTCAGTTGAAAGTGATTGGCGATGGCAGATATGTCTAAACATATTCCCTGTTAGTCTCTAATTAAGATTAAACACCCTGACAGAAGTGAGGCAAAGCTACGCTGCAGCTAAGTGCAAACATTCAATAGCTGGCTACTGCTGTCCTCGGACTGTCACACGCAGACTGGACGCAAAACCAGATAAGTGGCTGTGAGGAGCTCATGGTACAGAGCCTGCCAGTGAGATAGCAGTGACTCTAACCCTGGTCCCCAGGGTGAACTCTTCCTGGTACAGTAGGTGGTCCACTGAACCCTAGGAGGGAACTTGACTTGGGGGGGTACAGGGGACAGGCGACAGGGCTACACTTATGAACAGTTCTAGATATCTGAGATAACATGTTTAGTAGCGTTCGAAAAGCAGGCCTGGCCCCCTCTAGTGTCCAACATGTCACATACCCCCATAGCCAACGAATACATTCTGATAAACATCAGAATGTATTTCCTACTTTCTTACCAGTGGGAGAGAAACAGAAACACTAATAGTTTGAGAGTTTGAGGAGGGAGCTGAAGAGGAAGAGTAGGTCGCCCTGCTCACGTCTTTGTTGATCAGTCTGGAAAAACACCGGCAAGATCTGTTTTTGCTGATCTTCAATGGGGTCCAAAACAGTAAGACGCACAAACACATGGACCTACACACTCGACAACAACAACAACATCAACAGATGTGGGGACCTGGCGTGTCACCTCGCCCCCACAACATTCCCTGTCCTGTGGCGTGTCCCTGCCTCCCGGCTCTGGCGTGCCAGGGGTGACAGCGATTAATCACCTTCTCTTCCGTCTCTTCCGATTCAGAGCCCAGGATGCACGGTCCTCACAGAGAGCATGGCGTCCGGGGGCTAAAATTAACCCCCGGCTCAATCGACAGGCCAATTTAGCGCTAGGGTGTGTGTATGTGTGTGTGTGTGTGTGTATGTGTGTGTGTGGGGGGGGGGGGGTTGCTGTTCTACCGGAGATTGCTGGGGTGGGTTTAGCACCCCGATCCCGCTGGATTTCCTGTTCCTGTGGGACTCTGGCTGCTGTCTTCCACAGGGCCCAGAGAACCTCCTCCTTCTCTTCTTTTCATCTCTCCTACTTCCCCCGCGGTTTTGTACCTGCCTTCTTGACATGACACACACACACTTTCACCGCCGGCTCCGAAAAAGCATGTGCACTTCTTATCCAGCCCAATCCTTTCCCTAGCTACCCTCAGTGCTTTTACCACCCTGCCCCCGAGTTAGCCCAGCTTGACCTTTGACCCCCCCAGAGCCAGGGTATTAGCCTCTTTATCAGTGCCACGCTCCTTCACCAGAGCCGCCCCCAAGCGTCCCCTCTCCATGCACGCACACACACACACACACACACGCACACACACACACACAGACGCACACACATGCCACCTCAGCTCTGAATGATGAAAACAGCATGAAATAACAAGGTGATCAGGAGACGGTGGCTGGGGCCTCTCCTGTTGCATGTAGACCAAGCCTGGCTTCATCTGGAGACAAACACGTCAAACAGAGAAGGCGTGCTGGACGAGGTGGCTATGCGGATCCAGTTTCCTGTTGCGTGGAAGTGCTCAGTCGATAGCTTGTGTTTGTTTATGTGTGTGAGTTTGCGCGTGGGGTTTATTCCGCGTTAGCGGAACCCATTGGGGTGCAGGGAGGGAATGCAGGCAGGTAGAATGGGAACATTTGTCAGCAGGTTGGGAAGGGCCAGGATCTTACTACTCTTATGCATTTTCATCTTTGTCTTTTTCCTCCAGCCACTTTCCCCCTCTGTCCTTCGTTCTCCAGTCTTTGTTTTGGCATCACTCTCCCTTTTCATCGCTTTCTCTCAGTCTGTCCGTCTCCTTCACCGCTCTCTGTCGTTCTTTCTGTCTTTAATTCCCGTAATGCATCTAAGAACTTCACAGGTTCATTATAAACAGCCACAAAAAAAAGATAACAGTAAGATTACGGTCGTGGAAAAATCCATAGCTATGTCACTGTGCCCTCTCCTCCTTCCATCCCTCCCTCCCTCCCTACTTCCCTCCCTCCCTACCTCCCTCCCTCCATCCCTCCCTCCCTCCCTCCCTCCAATCTAATCTCTGTCTCCTCTGTCCTCTTATCTCAATCCACTGCCATTCTTTGTTCAAAGCCTGGAGCAGAGGAGAGGAAGAGAGCAGTAGAGGAGGAGAGGAGGAGAGGAGGAAAGGAGGACTTACTGGCCTTGAGGTCTAGGCCACAGTGCCTCCCCCTCCCTCCCTTGTTTCTCTCTCTCTTGCTCTCTCTCTCTCTCTCTCTCACACACACACTCACACACACACAGTCACGCACTTAAAAACCAACACTCTAAACCCTTTCACCTTCCTAACCATTTTGTAACAGTATCTACATTAAAACAATCAATTCCTTATCTTTCCCAAACCGACCAATGCAAAATATAGACAGTTCCTTTACTCTAGATTTTCAACATCAATCTGATGATATAGTTCATTAGTTAATGTGCATCTAATGTGAAATATGGCCACTTTGAATCTATCAAAGTAATATGGCAACTGATGGGAAAATGCAGGAACTTCATTGATGATAAAATAGGTATAAAGATGTGTGTCTTTCAGATGTCTGTCTTTCTCTATCTCCTTCCTTCCCCCTCCCTCTCTCTCTCTCTCTCTCTCTCTCTTTCTCTGACTCTCTTTCTCTCTCTGTCACAAACACACACCTTTCCGTTTCACCCGGGCCTGAACCTGTTCTCCTCAACCCGCCTCACAGAAAGCCAAATAAACATGCACTGAGTTGCTCCCTGCACCCCCCCCCCCCCATGAGAGCACACCAAACTCAGGTTTCAGCTCTCTGCTTCCTGCTGCCCCCAGTCACGCTGACACACACTCTTACACTCAACCCATTGACTGTCAAAGAGTGTGTGAGAACGTGGGGCTCTGTCCATGTGGACTTCAGTATTTCGGGATGGGGATCAGTTCCATTTCAGAGCAGGAGGAGAGAGAGGAAATACCTATTCAAGGACAGACAAACCAAAATGGCACTTAAAATGCACTTTTGGCCAATGCAATACATTTCCTGCAGTTGACTGAATGGGAATGAATTGATTTGACTTCTAATATAGAAGCGTGTGTGTGCGTGCGTGCATGACCGCGTGTGTGTTTCTGGGTGTGCCTGGGCGCAGTCTGGGATTCAGAGTAATCAAGAGTGTCATCAAGCTTCCTGTTTGAATCTGACTCTCAGGCCCTAACAAAGAGAAAGAAGAAAGAAAGAAAAAAACCAAGGGAATGGTAGAACTAATATGAATAATAGCTCCACACAACACACGCACACACAGACCCACCCTCACTTTGGTGAGCAAGGGTTCTCGGTAGCAGGATTAGGCCTGTCAGCGGCAGGGCAGCTGCGTACATCTGGACAGGCTAGGCCCCTCACGGCTCAATCCTCACATCGTTACCGCCAAGTCTGGCTCTGCCCTGCCTCTGTTCACCTCTTTACTGACCGGCCCACACCTTTATCTGTGTCTATCGGGCACATTTACCCCTGGTAGAGATTAGAGAGGGGGCTGGGGGTGGTGGTGGGTGGAGGGGGGAGGGAGGGAGGGGGGGCTCTTGGTGGTAGTGGGGGACTGTTATGAGGGGATTTTGGAAAGGAGGGGGAGATTTATATGGGACACTTGGGATTTTCAACGATGCTGAAACTAGATAGGAATGGTGAGGTACATGCAATGGATCGTGTCATTTTTTTGTGTGTCCAAAGGTGTGTGTGTGTATGTGTGTGCTTTGTGAATACCCTGTATATATACTGTATGCAGTTGTCTGGTTTATTTTTAGTTTTCTAACCTTTCAGAAAGACGTTGAGGCATCAATGCATCCTCCATGTTAATCTAAAATCTCTTTTGTTGTATATGTGAACTGTTTGTATGCATTTGTATGTATTGTTGTAATTGTGTCTGTAATGTCACAGCACTTATCCTTTCAACTTTCTACCCAAATGGAAATATTTTTAAATTCCAAATTAAATCTACTTTGCATCATAATGGCTATACCCAAGAATATCTTCACAGAATATGAAGAACGTTTTTTGGTCAAACTGCTTTAGAAAGGCTGTGTTGGCATACGTCTCAGTGAGAAAGTGTGTTCCCTATCACCCAGACAGATTTCTCACTTATCAGACAATGCAGGAACACATTGTAACGGTGGGTTAGGAATGTCTGTGGCCTGATTTCAACACTGTCTCAAGGATACAAGTGTGTGATTTTAGTGATATATAAAAAACAAGGACTTAACTCTGGTGGTTCTCACCCTTTTCTGCACGCCATGTTGTCTCATAGACGGCAGGTTTTAGCTTGATGTCCAAATTATTAACAGTACGCAGGCGGTCTCTTTATTTATTTACTGACTGTATGTGACATTTGAAAATGAAATAAACTGTGTTTTCTGCTAGTCTGCTTGTCATTAGGCGAGATTAGCACATGAACTTCATACTACTCTGCAGTCCACTCTGAGTGATAGTGCTGACTAATGAGCGCCACCTGCTGAGCAAAATGTCATCTGCTTGAAGTTGTGTTGGAAATATGACCTAAAAATGACGAATATTGACAAGCCGGAAAAGGGCAGCAAGTTCTTATCAGTCCGACTTTGTATATTTTTTTTGCCATATATCTTCAATGTACTTACTTGTTGATTAATGTTGTGTACTTAAACAAAGTAACAAAACATTCGACAACATTTTCTTTCGTTAATCTAAGATATTTCGGGCAGCAGTACACTTTTCCTCTGGATTTTTCTGTTTATAGTTTGTTTCTAGACAAAATCAAATACCAACACTCAAAATACGTTTGGTAAATTGTGACTCAATTCCCCATGTATCATCTCGGCTTGAGTTGAAAGGTCACGTCTATTTCATGACGTAAGAAAAAACATGGCGGCGATCCGTGTTGCACGGTGTTTGCTAAGAAGCTGTTCTCGGATAAAAAATGTCGATTCTCACTCCAAAATGTTTGTCAGACGTAGCAGACGAATGCTGTGTAGTGCATCCTCGGACACCAGTAAGTCCTCTTGTATTTATTATTATTCGACAAGAACTCCAACCACTGACCTTGTAGCATGTGTGACACTGTCTAGCCAACCAGTCAGCATAACAGCCACAGCAATTAACCAGCAATTGAATTTAACCATCATAGAAAGCTATTTAATTCACTTCAGATAGCCAATTGACTGCATTATCAATGGCACGTTTTAGATTAGACAGTTTAATACATGGCATTGAAATGTAAGTGATTTATCATTACTCATACAGTGACAGGTAATTGCTAACTGTTCAACGACCTCCTTAGTGAGCGCAACAGTTATTTAGCCAGCAAAATAGCTATCCCACCAATTTTAACGTCGCATTATCAAAAATACTTCCATGCATCATAGTCTTATCATTGTCTCTCTATCTTTCGTGTCTCTCAAGACAACCCAGACGTACCTGTCAACCCGCAGTTTATGGATGAGGAAGTGCAGAATATCCTGACGAGGATCACTGGCTTAGACCTCCAGAAGGTCTTCCGACCCCAGAAACAGGAGCTGAAGCCGCCCACTTACAAGCTCATGACAGATGCCCAGCTAGAAGAGGTCAACTCTCTCTCAACACACACAGACACACACACCGACACACTATCATGTACCTTAGCCTGTGAAAAACAACAGCCAAGCCGATACCTGCTATATTGTGAACCCTCCCATTGTGTGTGTCTCCCCCCAGGCCACCGTGAAGGCCAGGGAAGAGGCTGAGAGGCTACTGAAGATGCCCCCAGTGCTGCCCGAGAGGAAGCCCATCGACGACGTCCTCTCCGAGGACAAGATCCTGGAGGGCATGGACACGGCGAAATACGTCTTCACTGATATCACCTTCAACATCCCCCACAGGGTGTGTGTCTGGCAGGGTCAGCATGAGGGTGCGTGTCTCCAAGCATTGTCCTGACTCCTCTTCGTGACTCTCTGTGGGTGTTGCAGGAGCGCTTCATAGTGATCCGGGAGCCCAGTGGGAAGCTGAGGAAGGCATCCTGGGAAGAGAGGGACAGGCTGCTCCAATTGTACTTCCCCAAAGCAGGACGCAAACTCACAGCGCCCCCTGTCTTTAAGGAGGAGAATCTCAAGGTGGGACTTCCAGAGGATATAATTTGGAAGGTTCTGGAGGGTCCAATCCTGGTCCTCAAGTGCCACTGTCCTGTACGTTAGAGATATTTCCCTGCTCCAGCACACCTGATTCTAATGAAGCGTCATTATGAAGCTGTCACAGAGCTTGATAAAGACCCATTCGTTAGAATCAGGTGTAGTAGAGCAGGGAAACATCTAAATTGGTCAGGACAGTGGCCCTCGAGGACCAGGATTGGAACACCCATGTTCTAGATTGACATGCCAGTGTTGGCGAGATATAAGTAGAACTGCTGTTGAGTGTCTCCTTTTCTTCCCTTCCTCTCTCTCTCTCTCCCTCCCTTGCTCCCTCCCTCCCTTTTCCAGATTGTGTTTTCCCAGGACCGTCACGAGGATGTGTTGGACATGTGCGTTGCACAGTTCGAACCAGACTCGTCAGACTACATCCAGGTAAGCTCTCCACCCAAACACCCTTCGTCCCTCCAACAACCTGTCTGGGCGACTTTTCCCCATTGCTTTATAATGGTTCTACTTTACTGTTCGTGAGAACATTTATATGCCAAAGGTTTCTTTCATTTGAAGTTAGTACACATTTATATGGGGGGGGGGTGATTTTGACCATTAGTTCTCATCATCAAGCATTTGTGAATCCCTTTGTGACAGATTGTAAAAGGGGTGTGTAAACATGTAGTTTGGGTTCGCCAGCTGCAAGTCACTCCATGTAGAACAGTCATGTGGCGGTGATTGACGTACAACACTGTCTCCCTATTGGCTGTTTCTGGGGTCCAGGTCCACTTGGCGACCTATGAGGACCTGGAGAAGCAGGGGAAGTACGAGCTACTGCGTTCCACCAGGCACTTCGGAGGCTTGGCCTGGTACCTGGTCACCCACAAGAGGGTGGATGGCCTCATCATAGACATGCTCCAAAGAGATCTGTGAGTATGTGTGCGCGCATGTGCACATGCATTAACTCCCCAGGGCTAATCAGTAATCAAAGTAAACCAATGTCAGTCATGTTCTCACTGATCTGTGTCGTGATCATGATGTAGGATTTTCTAGAAAGCAGTCCTGTCAGTAGATGTACACCCCCTCATCTTTCTACCCAAGACTGCCCAGTAACCCTACCCATGCCTCCCCCAGGGTCCAGGATGCAGTGAGTGTGGTGTGTCTGCTCCACATGGTCCACCCTCACTGTCAGTCAGCCCAGGAAGCCAGCAAACAGGGGGCAGCAGGCCTGGACCTGCTCAAGGTGAGGTCCCACCTGCCAGTATGGCACTAGGCCCTTACACCAGACAGGCTCAGGACCAGTTCCAACACGTTTCTTCCTTGCATGCTCCCCCTTGTTTGAATGAGTTTGAACGCCTGTTGGGGTCATACTGGTGGTGGGGGGTTTCAGAGTGCTCTGTGGTGAGGTCATGCCATGGCCATCTCATGTTCCTTGAGAGGCGAGGTTGTCCCAGCGGTGGGAACCTGGGGGCCAATCCCAGGGCACTTCACTTCCCATTAGGCCTCAGGATGACCCCTGACCTTGAGTCATCAAGAAGGACAAACTCAGTGTTGCTGAGTACAGACACACAGACAGGTTGCCATTGTCAATAAACCTGTTAGTTTGGGGCCTCTTGTTCAGCCAAACAGACATGTCAGTTTAATTCATTGCTGACCCACTTATTCCCAACCAACATTTCGTCAGCTCACTTGATACTTTTTTTAAAACTAGTACTAAACTTTTTGGAAATGAAACCAACCAACATGAGGGTGCATTTGGAAGCAAAGGATTGAAGCTCGTTCTTTACAGAATGTGTGTGTGTGTGTCCTGCCCTTCAGGTGTACACCCAGCTGGAGTCTCAGAGGGCAGGCTACATAGAGCTGGCTCTGCAGGCCCACCAGCAGACCGTGGCAAAGAGCTCCGCTTGACCTCACCTGCCGTCCTCCGAAAACACGGCCCCCCGCCTGCACCACCTTTCTGATACAAGCTCCAAAGCCAGCAGGATGTGGGTCAACCCCTATTCCCCTCCACTCCCCCCCCCCAAAATCATGTCAACTGCTGCTATGCTCTGTCACCTGCTGAATACAGATTAAAGCGGTGCATTGAGTAGCATATATACTTATATCAGCAACTGTTGGGGTGTTGAGTTTGTCCAGTCATGTCCTGCTGTACCACCCAGATGATAGATGAGTGGACGCGATAGCTGAATGGATCCTTTCTGTACTGAACATTAACATTCAAACTCAACAGAAACCTCATGATTTCTGTACATACAAAATAAAGTCTTTCTATACACCTTGTTAACTATTGATTCATTCCAAGAACTCGACATCAGAACAGGTTAAGTTATCATCAGTGAAAAGATGAGACTTTTAATTCCCTTTACTAATCCAGACACTTGCCAAATTAAGGCAATCTAACAAAAACATATATAAGGCACTTGGATGCACACGTTTAACATATTTCCCTATAAAATCTGTCTAGATTAAAAAGGCACCATGACAGAGGTCTACAGTACTAAAACATGAGGTACTAAATGTTGTCTAGCATAAGACAGATGGCCCTATTCCTGTGGAGAGTTTAAGAGGCAGTATATTCAGTAAGAAACACATGCAGTAAAGTGTAGTGTCAATAGTCAGCTTTGCTGAATCTTGCTGCTTTCTAAATAGACTCCATTTTGAAAGAGTCCCCAGTTAGCTCTAAAGGAGGTATAGATGCGGTGAACCATTTCTTTCCCCATCTGGATAAGGTCACATGATCCCATACTGTCTATTGCAAGTGTACAGTACCTGATTCGCTATAAAGATATGGGATGTCCTCAAAACCTATTAAATTGAATACTGTAAAGAAACAATTCAAGTTGGCCCCTCTCACCCTTGTATAGGAAACACCACTCGTGGACTGAGTGAGAGATAGGCTGTATGCTCTTTGGTCACATTCAGTGGAATTTCTGCCATAGGAAGACATCATTCATCCATGAAGTCCTCGTCCAGGTTGACGTCTGAGGTGTCAATGTCATCATCCAGGTCAAAGTTGTCCAGGTCTAGATCGTCCAGACCCTTAGATGGAAACACAAAACTGTTTCAGCGCAAAATATACTGCGTGAGCAGAAGAAAGTAAGTGTGTCAGCAGGTTTTGACAGAGTGTTTGTGCAGCTGTGTTCAAAATAGGCACGCGTGTAAAGATTATTAACCTATATGGGCTAAAGACAAGGATCATTTCTGAAAGCAATAACATTTAAACACTGGTTGAATAAGCAACACAAGGCCATGAACTACCTCGTCATTCATGTCCAGGTCCAGGTCTACTGCTGCCCCAGGCACTGCCTCCTCCACAGGCTTCTCCTCTGTGGGGGCCACGACTGGGACCACAGAGTCCGGGACAAGCAGAGAGGGGGCAAGCATGGGCTGGATGGGGGTGAGGGTGATCTGCCCTGGGGCTGCCACTGGAGCTATAGATGAGAAGGGGTCTAGGTCTGAGAATAAGTCTAATGCTGGGGCAGGAGCTGGCTTTGGGGCAGGGGCTAGGTCTGAGAAGGGGTCCAGTGCTGGGGTTGGGGCAGGAGCTGGGTCTGGGGCAGGGGCTAGGTCTAAGAAGGAGTCCAGTGCTGGGGCTGGAGCTGGGTTAGGGGCAAGGGTTAGGTCTGAGAAGAGGTCCAGTGCTGGGGCTGGAGCTGGAAGAAGTGGTGCCTGGACTGACATTGGCTCTTCGACTGTAATGAGGTCCTCTACTGGATAAGTCGGTATGTTTGGTTCTTGAAGTACCTGTGTAACAAGTGTTTCGGACACTACCATGGTATCTATGGTAACCGTCTCAGGTGTTGGCTCGTTTGCCATGGGTTCTGGTGCCACCTCGATAACAGGTGTGGCTTCTGTTGCTATGGCTTCTGTTGTTATGGCTTCTGTTATGACCTCCTCTGTTACAGACACTTCTTCTGTTGCTATGGACTCTGATAGAGGTTCAGCAACCAGATTGGCATGTGTTGCTATGGCTTCTGTTGCTACCACCATCTCCGCAACAGCCTCGGGTACTTCTCCTGTTGCTATAGCTTCTGGTACAACTGAATCTGTCACAGGTGCTTCCTCTGTTGCCCTGACCTGTAAAGTTGTTTCGTAAACAGGAGATACTGGCTCTTTATTGTGATCTTCCTCTGTTGCCAAGACAGCATCAGTGGCAGGTGCTGGATCTGTTGCTATGTCTTCAGCTGTTGAAGCTACATCCTCAGCAGCCTCCTCTGTTACCATGGCGCCCTGCTCTTGGGTTTGGACCATATCTGATATAGTCTGGGGTGTATCTGTAATGATATCTCCTAGTAAGTCTCCTTCTGCAGGGACCGGAACCTCCTCTTGCTTTGCAATGGTATCTTCCACATCTGCTGTCACTTCTGGCGCGGGAACGGCCACTTCGACAGAAATGGGGGCCTCCTTTTCTGCCAAGACGGGCTGTTCCACTTCTGTGACAGGTGTTTCTTCCGCTGCCACGGCAATAGACTCTTCCATAGCTGCTGTGACACACTTCACCTCCTCTATGGCAACGGGCTCTGCAGCCACGACAGGCGCCTCCTTTTCCATCGTAATGGCCTCTTCCACAACAGGGGCTTCTTGGGCTGCAGGTGCTACCACTTCTGCCACTACGGGGGGTTCCGCCATGAACTCAGCCTCCTTCAACAGGAAATTAAAATACCACAATGTAAAAACAGACGGATCAAAATACTCATTAAAAGAACGATTCAATTTAACAGCGCACTTCAAATAGAACTTTAGGGAAATATTGGCCGCTTTGAAAATGCTGGCTACTTGGGAAACTTGTGCGTTGCAGAGGTGTGATGTTCCATACTGTACCTCTGGAGACGGCTCTCCTCTTGGCACGTAGCCGGAAGATTCCTCAAGGACACTCCGATCCTCGCTGGGCTGCAGAAGGGGGGAGAGATGGGAGCTAATGAGCGGAGCAGAGCCATGAAATGAGCAGAAAACATCAAAGCTCAACGTTATATGCATTTCGTGAGCAAGTTACAGAGTAGCTATCGTTAACCTTGGAGCATCCCGGGTTGGCGGGGACGTTGGGAAGTTTGTCAAAGCAGTTTAAATACCAGCCAGACGCTCCACCGCCTAGCCAGCTTGTTGAAACCCCCCCAAACCCCTCCGCTGTGTACAGGCTGTTTGATGATGTACATGTGTATGGATGATGTTGAAGGCCAACCCAGGGTTGTGGACGTCCTTCGCATCCAGCTTTCCCGCGGGAGGGGGGGGGGTACTCTTCCCCACTGTTCTGCACTAGCTTCAGAAGACTGAGCAACTGACCGTGATCCGGGGGTACTCGGCAGCAGGTCGCAGGCAGACGTGGGTCTCCTTCAGGTAGGTCTCGGCCACCAGGGCCTGCTGCAGGCCGGGGAACAGGTTGCTGTACTCGGTGGGGTCGGCTAGTGCATCAGCCGCTTTCTGGTTCACCTTCGAGAGGCTTTCTTTCCACAGCTTCACCACTCTGCCGGGCAGAGACGGTGTCAGAAAGAGTTCGATGTGTGTTTTATAACTTCTGTTTAGAAGATTCAATCTCATATGTACGGCCCTTTTTCCAAGCAGTGTCATAGACCGGCTCAACCTAAACCAACTTAAAACCTTCAAAGTTTTAAGTTTAACTTAAAACCTTCAAAGTTTTAAGTTGGTTAGAAAACGAGGAAAAAACTAAACTCCCAGGAGAGTTTGGATTCAAACGGACTACCAGTCTGGCTTAGACCAGCAGTACCTGGACACGTGACTGGGCAGGTAGGTCCTCGCCAGAAATGCCGCCTCTGGCAGACGGTGGGTCTGGATAAGAATGTCCAGACATTTATCTAACCTGCGAGGGGGGAAAGGGGGGGGTTGGAGGGTAAACAACAACAACAACAACATCTGTAATACAACAAACGACGTGAAGCGTCATTGTGTAAATCTCCCTGAGAGCGTATGCTATGCACTGCCTTCTGAAACCCCTCCCCCCCCCACATCCCCTCACACTCACTTCCCCTGCAGGAAGTAGGTAAGGAACGCCACGTTGGTCTTGCCGTCGCGCTCCGCTGCCTCGGCCAGTTTGCCCACCATGTTGGCATTCCCGGAGGCTGTGGCCAGCAGGAGAAGCCCTCCGTAGTCCTGCGCATGGTGCAGACACTCCTGGGCCAAGCCAAACTGGCACTTGGTGGTGGCCAGCTCGGCTAACTGCTTCCACCTCTGCTCAGACTGAGGCCACATGGGAGGAAGGGGAGAGAGAAAGAGGAAAGGGCACATAATGAAACCATCATCGGCTCTTCAAAAAAAAGCACTGGCGTGAACTGAAAACTGCCCATGTTCAATTCCGTTTTTCCCCCCCGTCAACTCCAAGCGTGAGCCTCGGTGTCTTAGTGAGTCCTAAGGAGTGGATCTAGAGAGTGTGTTTACGTGTCTTACCTCTGCCTCTACGGCTAGCTGGTAGGCTACCTTCAGCTCCCCCAGTTGCAGAGCCAGCTCGAACCTGTGCTCAGGGTCTGTGGATACGCCCAGGGCTTGCTGCCTGAAACCCTGGCCAGACACACAAGAAGAAGCTGGAGAAACGCACATACTGTCAGGCACATACATTCCTGACCACAGCCAGGTACCAGGTCTGAGTATGAACAGATGTGCTCACACACAACACAACACAACACAACACAACACAACCACACGCACACACGTGCACACACACACACGTGCACACACACACAGTAAACCTGACCTACCTGCTTCTCTAGGAAGTGGGCCACCCTGGTCCTCTGCTCCTTGGGGATGGTAGGCAGCACGCTGTCGGCCATGCTGAAGTCTCTCCTCATGACAGCTGTCTGGTACTCCAGCACGGCCACCAGCAGGGAGAAGCTGACGATGTTGAGCTCCTTGTCTCCCAGGTACAGCCGGTCATCCTTAGGGATGTAGCCCAGCAAGTACATGGTTCTGCCGCGCGCAGGACAGGTGAACACAGACAGGGAGTTGTATGACACAATGACAGCCGCTTGTATTTATGTAGCACGTTTCATACCAGGAGGCAACGCAATGCGCTAAACAGACAGGGGGGGGGGAGTGCAAACATAATTTTCTGTTTCAAAACCACTGTTTTAGTTATCTGGTTCTAAATAAGTAAATGGGCAAACTGATGGAGCATGCTAACTAGAAGGAGGTGTTGCCTTGAAAATGAGTAGAATCTGATTGGAAGAGGCTGAAGCTGACTGGAAGAGGGAGAATAGGATTGGAGGTTTTTTGATGGTACCTGTCCAGGTGGGCTATGGTAACGATCTCTCCCCCGACGTAGTAGTTGAGTCTGTTGACGGAGCTGGTGTAGATGAAGCAGTCTCCCACCCAGATCCCTGTCTTCACCACCTCCTGGATCTCCCCAAGCACCTGCAGGGAGTGTGTGAGAGTGTGTGCGTGTTAGAGAAAGAGGGGGAGAAAGGAAGAAAATCAAAGAAAGAAGACGAAAGAAGGAGAAGAAAGCGGGAAGACAGGGTGGAGAGCGAGAGACAAAATGATGAAACCAGGAGAAATGGAACAAGAAAAATAAAACTCCAACAACGAAGATAATTCAGTTTTTAGTCAACGTTTCGTTTCTGTGCTAGTGCTTTGCCTCCTCCCTGTCTCTCCCCAGACAGGCTCAGGTGCTACAGCAGCCTCCTCCCTCAGTCTCTCCCCAGACAGGCTCTGGTGCTACAGCAGCCTCCTCCCTGTCTCTCCCCAGACATGCTCTGGTGCTACAGCAGCCTCCTCCCTCAGTCTCTCCCCAGACAGGCTTAGGTGCTACAGCAGCCCCTACCTCGAAGGCATCCTCGATCCCATCCTCTGTCACCCCCTCCTTAGTCTCCTGGGCAACGGCCACTTTCTCTGACAGGTAGCGCAGCACGAAGAAAGACTCCTCCGTGGCAATGCACACCAGCTCGCCTGAGTCTGACCAGAAGATCTGAGCACAAAGGTCAGAGGTCAGGCACAATGTCAGAGGTCGGGCAGACTATCTGAACCACAAAAAAAAAAAGTTAGGACAGTGAGTGAGAGTTCGGAGGTCGTGAACAAGACTATCAGCAAGCGTACATGTTTGGGCTGGATCTCAATGCGCCTGACGAGCTCTGCGTTCTCCCAGTCATAGAACGCCAGACCACTGGTGGACCTCACACCCAATAGGAACCCTCCATGGATCCCTGATGTGCACAGGTGGATATTAGCAATGCAACATAACTGCCCATTTTTACCACAGTAACATTTCTGCGTGCAAAGCCTTTGCTTCCTGAAACACACAAACTCACCTTCGGCACCAAAGTCGGGTTTAAACCCTTTCTTCTCCTTAAAGTTCTTGAAGATTTTAATCATACTGTTGCTTTCTCTAATGGCATACCTGTTGGAGAGAGGGAAAATAGTAACAATCGCTTAAGTGGAATTGGCGCTTCCGCATCACACTGTGTCTGGGCCGTGTCTCCGTGGTGTGTTTAACCTACTCAGAAGAGTCGTGAGCCCAGACGAACTCCTGCGCTGAGCCGAAGCTCTTGTTCCTGAGGGCCATGGCAGTGTAGATGATGTACTCCCCGTCTCCACACACCACCACGAACCTGAGGATGAGGGAAAAATGCATCCGTTCTTAGAATGATACACATACATGTAGACATCCCCTCTGGGACATCCAATTCTTGCCACTGGCTACCCCCGCAGACACACACCTGCCGTTTGGGTTGTGCTGGATGGTCTGGGGGTAGATCTCACAGCTACCCATGTCCTTGACAGCCAGGGGGAGGCGCTCTCCGTCGCGGATCTCTGCGTCCCCCATGGCCTTCAGGTTGGCCTGCTGCACCTCAGAGTGGCGCGCCCACATGATCTTCCCACTGGCGTCCATGGACATGGCCGGCTCCTCACGACCCAACTGAGGGAGGAGGAGAACAAAAGTGGCAGTCAGTTCATTTCAGGGGGAAATAAGACACCAAAGTCAACATCGACACAAAGTCAAGGCAAAACCATTCAAAGGGGAACCTCACGGAGTTGAATGCAGAGGCTGCGTAGTGCAAAGCACTATGGGAGGTGTAGTCCTCTCCAAAAGCAGTACCTTGATGAGGATGCTTCCTTCGTCGTAACCCAGAGCCACGCTGTTGGAGCCGCGCTGGCCACACACACACCACACGCGCTCCATGCCGTAGTTAAGCGTGTTCTCTAGGCGGTATGTACTGGAGTGCCAGACACGCACCGTGCCTGTGTGTATATGTGTGTGACACAAAAAAGTAAGGTGGACATATAAACATATGGTAAATGAACACGTTATACAACACACAATCCACAAATGACAGCCAACTGATTGTCAGTCCAAAAATGACATGGATGTAGAAGGCTACTAACTAGGGAGCAGTTAACAGTGTGGGGGAGGCATAAGAGACTCCATTACCCACCGTCCTCGGAGCCTGTGAGGATGATTGGCAGTTCAGGGTGGAAACTAACACAGGACACATTCTGAGCATGGCCCTCCAGAGTCTGCACACATGTCTTGTTCTGGAGCAGAGTACACCGTTGTGAGACAGAGTAAATTATGAGTGATGATGAGACTGTGTGTGTGTGTGTGTGCGTGTGAGAGAGAGTGAGTGACATAGAGAGAGAGAGAGAGAGAGTATACACGCCTGCATGTGAGAGTACCTGGTAGTCCCAGATCTTAACAAGTCGGTCATCCGCCCCAGATATCAGATAGGGCTTGTCTCCTCCGCTGTAGTAGTCGATGCAGTTCACCCCCTTCTCGTGACCCTCCAGGGTGAAGTTAGGCGTGTTGGACCCCAGCTGCCACACCTGCAAAACAATCAAGACAAGTGTTAGAGACGAATGCTGATATGTTTTTGGACACAGAAGAAATGCTATTCCTTAAGGCGTATAGTTGTCTTATCAGGCAGTTTGTTTCTGTATGTACTTCATTGTATTGTTTGTCATGGTTGTGGCTGGTGTTTTTGCACATGTGTGTTTATGCATGCAGGTGTGTTCACCCACATGCAGGTGTGTGCGTGCATGTGTGTGTGTGTAGAACCTTAATGGTCCGGTCCAGAGAGGCACTGGCAAACTGGTTGTTGTCTTTGGGGTTGATGACGATCTGCATGACGTAGTGGGTGTGGCCTTCGAACACTTGACCACACACCCACTTCCTGTCCCAATCCCACAGCTTGATCAGCATGTCGTCTAGAGGATCACGCACACACATACACACACACAATCTAGATATGCTTTGGATGCATGTTTTTGTGCATGTGCATTGTCATCCTCACGGTTACGTGTGTGTGTATGTGTGTGTGTGTGCGTGCGTACCACTGCTGGTGAGGATGTAAGGCTGTGTAGGATGGACCGCTATACAGCGGATGTAGTCAGAGTGGGCCTCAAACATGTGGCTCCTCTCCAGCGTGTTGTAGTTGAACACTCTGATCTGCATGTCATCCTGAAGAGGACGAGTTTGGGAGAGAGAGAGAAGACGAGAGACGGATGAACACCGAGAAGGGAGGGAACGTGAAGAGCTGTTCACAGAAGCTGTCTGATGTGTGTGTGTGTGTGTGTGCGTGTCAGAAGACTTACGGCTCCAGCAATGACCCAGTGTTTGCGAGCCACGAACTTAGCCACTCTTACAGGCAGGTCACACACCTCGAAGGTCTTCACCAGGGTCTGAACACACACAACATTCCCACGAGCCATCAGAGCAAGTCACAGGTGAAGCACTTGGTCATGTGCAGTGTTAAAAGCTGCCTCTACAGGAAAGCACATTGGAAAATGCTTCAATGTTAAATGAATGGATATTTGGCCAGAGGAGCGAAGGACTTGTACCTGGGACTCATGGTTCCATACACAAACACTGCCGTTGTAGAGGCTGACCACCATCCATGGTTCTGTAGGATGCAGGTCAACGCTTTTCACCCGGTCAGACCGAGCAGTCAGCTTCCTCTTGATGTCCAGACGCAGGGGCTTGTGGGAGGGAGGGGGTGGATGGACAGATTGCCGGTCAGTTATGAAAATGAAGAAATGTGTTCCAGTGCACTTATTTTAAACTGTTGTGACAGGCGCTGTCTGACTTGACTGGTGAAAGCATTGTGAAGATGATTATATATTTTTTTACATTCCTCAAGATTGTCTGCAAAAGGTTTCTTGTTGTTTGTGTTGTAATTCGTAAAGTGGCTCATGTCAACCTCAAAGCGTGAAGTGAAAGTTGATGTGGGGGCGTGTCTGTGTGTCTCCCTCATTCCCGATTTGAGCTGCTCGACTGCATTTGATTTCAGCGATTTACACGTTTTCAAGTTGTGAAAATACATAAAAGCTCGCTGCTACCGGTCTAATAATGTCATGTTTTAAGCGTGTTTGAACAAACTTTTTGAATGCACGGGCCTAGCTGACAGTAGACAACAGCTACGAAGCTCGCTTCAGTAGCCGTAACAAGGTTCTACTATTTCCATTGCATGAAATGCTGAAACATTTCTCATGTTGCATGACATTTTATGTTAATTTATGAACAATACAAGGTAGCCTACTCTAGTACGGTGTCAGGGTGATATACCACATTGCAAAGAACAGTCGTAAGATACAACGCTTTATGGGGAAATTTGAGATCGGTTTTGGAAAGGCGGTGCTACAAAATAGAGCATATATTGTGTAACTAAAGTCAAATAAATAAAGCCTTACCATGTTTCCAATTCGGCGGGTGGTGTTTTTACAAAGTGCCCGTCCTCCCAGCAACACGCGTCGGACTAGAGCAGGGAGATTCAGTGGATAATCTTTGGCTACGTGGATTCAACGGGGTTTCCTGTCTATGCCCTTCGCAAGATCCGGTATAGAAGCTGGAACATGTTGTTCCATAGCAGACAGGCAGCCTATAGGCAGTACGAGCGAAGTCAATGTGAAGGTGTTTGTGTCAATTGCAGGCGTCTGAAATGAAAGGTCCTCTCCCCTGTTGGTCTACCGTAGGCCTACTGAACAATAAGCATGGCTTGAATTTGAAACATTCAGGTTATATTCAAAACATTCCAAGGCCATCATTGCAATTGTTCTGAAGCGCTCAATAAAGAGACCCGCCAAGATAGACTAACATAATTTCGGTTTACAAAGTTCCAAATCTAGACATTAGCAGTTTGCCAGTAATTACGTTCAAAGCAATGACACACATCCGTGCGTTTCTTTATTACAGTATTTCTCAATTGTTTACACACATTTTTTGAAAGCATGCCTCATATTCTCAGAACTCTACACACAAATCCCCCAAAAACACACACAATGGGCAAAACCGCACAATTCTCCTGCAAAATGAAACTTTACATTCAAAACAATGTTATTTCTTCTCAAAATGGGATATTGTTTTCAAATGACGCACACAAACCATCATATGTATAGACATTTATAGGAACCAGCTGAACACAGATGTGCTCAATGTAAAACACTATGATGAATGTAAAACACTTCTTCTCCATTCATCATAATGACTTAGGCCTTTTTTTGGTTTAGTGTTACACTTACTACAGACAGTACAAACATAAGTGTGTTGTGAAATATTTGAGAATATTGTTTTTATACTCAGAACACACAAATACACGGTAAAATTGTATTTTATTTTTCCTGCAATTTCCTGCATTCCCAACCAACACAAAGTTGCACATATACTACATACAAAACAACAGAAGAATGTTCCTGTTCAAGAGACAGAACACGTTCCCGACCACCTTGAGTTGATAATCTTTCAGTTCTGCCAAACAAATAGTACAGTACTGTAAATACAAAGTAGGTATACATTTCCTAAATACTTGAAACATACTTTACTGTATTTTTACAGTCCTACAGAACAGTCCACAGGCAATACTGTACTACTGTACTCATTGACTACTGTATTGATATGCAGTACTGCAATTTTCTAGTGAAAGTAGATTTCTTACCTATTCTCATTTCGGAAGGTCCGGATGATGGATGCTGCAGTGTACCTGCTCAAATGTGGCTGTACTCTTTGCCCAGCCCCCCTCATTGTTAGACCATGGTCGACCATATGATCGACCAAAGTGGCTCGGCTCTCATCAGAGATTACGGTCCTTGGCCTTCCTCGTCCTCTCCGTCCTCCTCCTCTTTACTCTCACTCCTCTGGCTCTGCCTCTGTTTCCAATGTTGGCATCCATTGCTCCAAAATAGAAGAGCTCACCTATTGCCCTTTTATGCTAAAGCTCTGATTGCTAATTGTAAAACTGTGTGACGGGTGTTTGCCCTTGTGATGAGTCAGTGTACATATTTGAATGGCAGTGTGTTTCTTGTGAAAACAAGATATTTTCTGCATGAAAATTGTGCCAAAAGCAGAGAATTGTGTGTAGTGTTTCGAAAAAAAGTGTGTTTTAGAACTGCAATTTGAGTGTAAAGCAGGAACTGTGCTTGTAGTTTAGCAGAATTGGTTTAGGGGGTTGGTAAATGAGTTACATGTTGTGGTCATTGTGTCTCAAGTACCAGAAAATGTGTGTAAACAATTGAGAAAAACTGTAACATTCATTTGCAAATTCTAAATCTCAGCAGATGCGTAGGCTACATGTGTGATGACTCTATGTTACTTCTTATAGCATTACTGGAAATTGAAGTTATAATCATTGCAGTTTCTGCTCTTGCACTGTCATAGTCCATATTGCTTCATCGTGTTATGTTCAGAGCTTTATTGATTATCACAGATGTGCGTCCTTGTGGTGTAGATAACACCGGAAACTTCAAGGAGTCGTCTGATAACATAAATGCGAAGTCTTTTGATCTTTTTTTTTCATCTACCAAATTAATTAGGCTACCATGAAAACCGCTTTATCTAAAAATTAAAGCACAGACCTTAGTGAGAGAATTAAATTATTAAATGGGTTCATTAAACTACATACCCAATAAATCACAGCTACATTCCCAATAAATCTCACATGCTTGAAATAGCACATGCAGACAGAACTCATAACTCAGTACAATTGACAGTCAGATGATGTGTTTATTGGATATACTCTATATACAATGTCATTCTAAATAGATAACATATTATGACACAAGCAAATTAATCCATTTGTATCAGGTGATGAATGATAGCATTTTATTGTTTTTTCTTGAATACTTGACGACAGACTTTATCTTTACATGTGATTTCCTAAAACAGACAAGAGACATAAGATTAACATGTAATAAAGATTACATTTCCAGTTACGTAACATGAATGCAATTTGGAACATGAGTTGCTAAACCATTGCTTGAACGCTCTCTTTCACTCATTGTCACTCTTCCATTCTATTACACACACACTCTCTCTCTCTCTTCTCTCTCTCTCTCTCTTTTCCCTCTTTTTCTCCCTTCTCTCTCTCTCTCTCTCTCTCTCTCTCTCCCTCTCTCTCTCTCTCTCTCTCTCTTTCTCCCTCTCTCTCTCTCTCTCTCCCTCTCTCTCTCCCTCGCTCTCTCTCCCTCTCATCTCTCTCTCTCTCTCACTCTCTCTCTCCTCTCTCTCTCTCTCTCTCTCTCTCTCTCTCTCACCAGGTGCAGTAGGTCCCCCTCTATCCAATGCTTCCAACCACGGTTTTCTTTCTCTCCCTTCTGGACACAAACCAGCTTGTCTCCATCCCAGGTGACCAATGTCTGTGAAACACACACACACACACACACACACACACACACACACACACACACACACACACACACATATACCTTATACAAGGTGCAAAGTGTTAAAAGCATTCATTGGCACAGCCTTTTCAAGGGATGATAGTGACCTTTTTCAACCACTATGTCATGAGTCTTACCCTGAGTACTCTGTTGTCCAGGCCCTTGGTGACTTCCTCAAACTCCTCCCCTACTACAAAGTTAACTTCATAGTTCCGGAAGGTGCTTAGGGTCTTGGTCTCGAATTTGTCTCCGTTCTGGACAATTACCTTGGTCTGGGTCAGGTGAGCTGCAATTTTCCTGGTGGCAAAGTCAATGTCTGCAGGACAGACAATCCATAGGGGCCAATATTTAAAGATTTAATTAGAAATCATTGCAGTGCCCTGGGAGATCAATGTATGTCTATAGGGATTCTTAATATGTTTTTATCTGTGTACGCCAACATTAAAGGGATATTTAATATGTTTCCATTTGTCAGTCAAACAGCCACGTCATAGCGAGTCCCATAGGCACATCAGGGCTGTATTTGGATAAAAGAAACCCTAATACCGTCTTCACTGTGTCCCCTGTGATTCTGTATACCACACACACACACACACACACACACACACACACACACACACACACACACACACACACACACGCATACACACACACACAATAGACTTCTGCTGCAGTCTAAGAATTACAATTCCACTCAGCGCGGTCTGTTGACAATCCCATTTACCCTTTAAAAATGACCTTGGGTTGTAAATAGACCTAAATGAGTTCCACCACCCATTAAACAGTAAGCCCCACCAAAGCCAACCACCCATTCTGATATTCATATTCCATTTGAAAATTCAATTTAAATCTGTCCATTTTTGTGATGAAACTCTCTTATTTACCCACCCAAAGCATATTTTTGTCTCCATTTCCATATTCAGCGTAATTTTCCATTCGCTCATGGAAATGAGAGGCGCAGAATGAAACGTTACGGATTTAGGATTTTCGGATTTGCTGGGGTGAAACGCAGAGGGAGTGTTACAGTATGAATTGCAGATAAAGTTGTGAATAATGAAAGACTTTGGGGGCTGATCAATGCCGTGCGAGCGGATGGCGCCTCTGCCTAAGTTCCTAACGTCACGCCTGCATGGCGGAGCCAGGTCGAAATTGGTCTCCTCCGGAAGGGGAAGGATGGAAAGACGGAAAGAGTGAATCAATATTTATTCGTCTTGATAACAGGCGGCGGGCGGCTCCCACTGTGGAGGTTAAGTCGGCCTGACAGCAGCTCAATAAGTAAATGAAGCACAGCCGGTGCATTCTTTCACAGACTTCCTTGGTCTCTTTCACACACACACACACACACTCGCACGCGCACGCACGCACACACACACGCACGCACGCACGCACACACATACACACACACACACGCACACACACACACACAGGCTCTTGTTCTCTTATTCCGTCTTTCTCATTCACATTCCTCCTCTTTCTCTTTTTTTAATCTCTGACTTATACCTGAACTTGACTTGTAGATCCACTCTTATTCTCCAGTTGTCCATCTTCTTTTTTATCCTCTTCCTCCTCTGCTTCCCCGCTGTCTCTCTCTCTGTCTCTCTCTCTCTCTCTGTCTCTCTCTCTCTCTCTTTCCTATCCTCCTGCATCCTCCATTACCCTCTACTGTACCTCATCCTCGGTCGCTCTCCAACATTATGGCAAGAAAACCAACCTTGTTTTCAAACAGGTAGTAGAAGGATCGCTTACCGATCGCCTTCATTATGTCCTCAAAATTCTCGTTGGATACCATCTCCCATCTTCCATTGTAGTCTGCAGGCATTTTTACGATGGTGCGTTGGTAAGGACCTGGCAATATGTAGCAGTACAGTGATAGAGATGTTCTGAAGGGCCCAGCCCTTTATACACAGTGTGTGTGTAATAGTGGACCGAGGGGGCAGGGTCCACTTGATAACAAGAGTATCTCTGAGATGACAGTGGAAAAGGGTTTGAGCGTGTATCGTAATTTATTTGGTACGTGTGTCTGAGTGGGCTGAAGCATTTTAGTGCATGTCACGTGTGTATATGTGTGTGTTTGTGTGTGTTTGGGCGGAACACTTAAGAGCTCTTACTAACAGCCACTTAACAGGCCAGTTGGATCACTTATTTATTGCATTGCACTGACATGGATAAAGATGCAGAGACAGATTAGATGAGAGTAGTGCTTCCAGATCAGTAAAAAACCAGCTCTGTAAATAAGTTCCTTTCTCTTTTCAGAGACAAGTGAGACCGCTAGACTCTGTTCTAGCATGCATGCCTGTTGAGAATGACACTGTGTACTAATGTCTATCCTAACAAGATTCCTTGTGAAATGTAATTCCTCCAAAATTAGCATATATATTTGCATCTGCCCACATGAACTGAGGATGTACTTATCTACGTGTGTCCAGATTCATGTTTTTATTTCTGCAGCTTATTTTAGTTTGCATGGGGAGTGCCTTTTGTTGCAATCAAATTCAAACTATATTTTGTTTCAGGAGGAAATTAGGATCCATATGTGAGTGTGTGTGTTTCCCACACATGACTGTGTGACTTTGTGTGTTATCTATTCTGTGTCAATGTTGCATTGATGCATGCATGATGACCCAATACTCTGAGCTAGTATAGTTATCTCTGTTATATACAACACAGGTCACACTGGGACACTGCAGATAAGAGGTAATACTTTGAGAGATTGTACCCCATTGAAGCAGTTACCTTATAAAGCATGGCCAGTGAATTCATGCTTTGTGATGGCTTGAATCATATTTAGATTCTGCATGGTGATATAACCATGTTTATACACCTTAAGAGCCAAACATAATTGAGAGTTTCCTTGTTTTGATTTACTATTGAAGATGAACTAAATGCTGATCTTCTATATACACAGATTGACCAAGTACTGTAGACACAAAGATACCGATCAAGACATTGAAGACACTCTCAAACGGCCCAAATACAACAGCACACACGACCAGACCAACAGCACTCTGACTGTGTGTTGTCCTGTGAAAATGTATCATTCGATTGAATACTTTACTTGCCTACTCAACACGCGCGCGCTCAGCCGTTTCAACACTTTGGCATCAAACGCAAGAGGCAGACAGATCGAGAGGCCTTGGGCACCTTGTGAAAATACCAGCAGGTGCTGCATCACTTTCCTGAGAGCTACCTAGAAGTCAAAGGTCACTTCGCAAGGTTGGCACTTATCACACGTATGATAACATGATGATGTGACACTCCTCATACCTGAACTCTTCCCTCTTGGCCGTTATAAACAGTTATAAAGTGCATGCATCTTGCAAGTGTCAGCTTGCTCCCTCTCTCCCCTTATCAAACCACGCTGATGTAATCTTGGTTAAAGGGACACTTGCAGGGACCCTTGTACATTCACATACAAGGCGTAATGTGCCAGCTATCCTCTGCACAGGCTACACACAGCCTCATCAACCAAGTTACCACCCTTTGCATTGAGTGAAATGTAACCAATCACGTTGTGTTCTGGATATTCGATTGTATTTAGCAGCTTTGGACGTTTGGATCCAAATGAGTAAAGCAGCAATTGAAGAGTAAATGAGCAGTCCTCTGGTTAGGCAAGCAGGCAAGTGATCAGTTTGAGTCAGATACCTTCGTCTTTGTTTGGATTTCTAGAGAAGTGAGTGTATTCTCTTCCTTGCACACATGGGGGCGCTATTGCTGTGTTGAAAAGCTTGTGGTATTTTTTTGGGAGACAATTGCAACTGTGGGTAAATTGTAGCTGTAGCAGGAGATTAAATGAGGACAATGCACGAGCTCCCATGTTATACTGTTTTGTCTGTGTGTTTGCTCCTTGTGTGTCAAAATCATTCGTTAATTAAGCAGACGCCGTGATACACAGGGGGGAATTTGATCTGATCTGCAATCAAATGCTCTAACCACTGAGCCGAATACATGGCCATGGCCTGTGTTGGGGTTGTGATGAGTTGATTACAGGGCTGCAAGGCTTCCTCCCCTGGCCGGACCCTCCTGGAAAGACGTTGAAGTGTTGGACAGCTGTCTAACTGTGTGGTCTGTCACTTCACCCACACCTTCCCTCGCTCTTCGTCTTCCTGTTCTTCCCTTCCTCCCTCGCTCCAAGACTCTCCCACCTGCTGTGCACCTTCTCTGTCTCAATCAGCTCAAACGTCTCTCCTCGTTCTTTCTGCATCGTGTCAGATATATACCTGTACATTTTTTCCACTCAGCAAAGAAGCTCTTGCCCATCTGTGGTCTTTAACTGAATTGTATTTGAGCTATTTGCCTTTGAAGTCACTGTGACAATTCAAAGGTCCACAATGTTGCACTGTGAACACAATAGTACCATTTTGCTTTCAGCCTCATGCAAAGAAATGTAAGGTATTTTATACCAGGTTACAATAGTTTAAGCAAGTCATATTATATTCTAAGTTATATTATATTGCCTACACAAATGAGAGATTTCTCCAGCAAAACACTGATCATCTCTTTACCACTAACGTATACACACATTTTGTACGATGCACATCTTTTCTGTGTGAACCTAATACATACATACATCATATGCAGATAGTATAAACACGATTGCAGAGTTCAGCGAGTCCTATTTTCCCACACGTGTGTGTGTATATGTGTGCGCGTTTGGTTGGTAACAAAGACTTAAATGTCAGTTCAGATATAGAAATGAATCTGGAATGATCTCACAAAAATCTCTTACTTGTTGAGTAATTAAATTGTTAGTTTTTTGGGGGGGTGGAGGGGTGGGGGGGGGGGTTCTCACACGCGCTCAGTAGGTAATCATCATTCTCTCCCCCCATTAACAGCAGCAGCATCTTGCTCGTTCACAGTCTCGTCTGTATCTCTTCCGCTCTGATGCCTTACAGGAAGGGAAGAGCTCCCATGGTCGGAGCTGTGCTCACTGTGAATACCGTGTCTAATCTGCTTTTTCCATCCAAACATATAGATGCATCTAATCCAGGGAGACAGGTTCTTCCATGTGTGGCCAAATGAAAACAAGGAGATTTCAATACTAAATAGAAGTGGAGCTGGGATATTGGTAGTTTGAAGTGTGTGTGTATGTGTGTGTGTGTGTATGTGTGTGTGTCATTGTGTGCTGTGTCTTCATTTCTGTTCTGCCCTCAACATTCTCATGGATAATTCAGGTGCCCAGTTGCTATTGGTTCCCACATCCCATCCGTCAAGTGACACTTCCAATTGTCCAATGGTAGGCGTGTTCGGATCTACCCTTGGTGCGCAGGGCACGTGGGCACGTTTTGCGTGCTGCGTGCGTCTTAGTCAACATGTGCTGGGTACAATCATCAACTTTGTGTCTTTATTCGCTTTAATTGCATTGATTAGTTTGTCCACTCGGTAATATAATTATAGTCATTATTTTTGGTTGCCGCAGGGTTTGTTAAAAGATAAGCAGCCAAACACGCATACATGCATAACGACACGCAAACGACACACCGGCACGCGGTTTACCTTTCTGTTATACCCTCTATTGTTGGAATAGGTGCCTACTTTATTACATAAATTAGCATATTCCAGGCAGAATAGATAGGTTTGTTTATTTCTTTAATGTGTTTGACCCCATTCATTACTTATGTTTTTTTCTAGGATTTGTATTGTTGGCTAGTGTTAGGGTAAGATCTATCTGGTCTCTCTGGTTGAGGCTTGTCCCCAAAAGCTAAGCAACAAGGGGCCATAGCTGCGTGTCTGCGCGTGCGTGTGGGTTTGAGTGTGGATGAGAGTGTGTGCATTCCAGGATCCATCTCAGCGGAGTACAATTAAGTACAATGAAGCATGAATATCACGTTGAGATCTTTTCTTAAATGTCTTTGAAATGCTGTATGTGATCAGACTATTTCAGCATCATCCTCCAGGCATGGGAGCCTCACACTCTCCGTGGGTTTAAAGGGCAAAACTTAGAGGTCACTTTTGTGGCAGTTAGAAAGCCAGCTCACCGTAAGGTTACGAGTCATTGGAAAGATAGGAGAGACGATGTAATGTACTTGGCTGTGGATCAGTATCCAACATGTTTGATGAGTCTACTGGACACATACACACACACACATACACACATTGCCCAGCATGTCTGGCAGCTAACGGCAACCTGCAACTCCCTCCACACTTCCTCATCAATATTCATTATGTACACACCACAAGCCCTGCGGACACACACTCTGTCTTGCTCTCTAGCACACACACCCCATATTCGCATTACTCACTCGCAGATACTGAAACACATTCATACATACACACAGAGCAGCAAGACAGCTGTGGTCAAAGATACAGACATTTTGACAAGCCTGCAACAGGCAGCCAAACAGATACACACACACTCTTCCTACTAGATTATACGCAACAACTGACTGTTTCCTATTTGTCTGTAATGGAAAGATAAATTGAGTCCAGTGTGCTTTTCTGGGTTAATTCTTTGAAAAGTCCCAGCTGTAATGCTAGCAGGCCCTGTCGATGTGGAGTGTCTGGATAGGAGACAGACCCTAACTCATGCAGCCAGAGCCTCTGGGTATTCTACCCACTGTTACATCAACTGTCTCAGTTGCTCCTTCAACTAAGTAAGGACCGGCATGTTTTCTTTCTCTTTTTGACTCCCAGACCAATAACCCTCCCCCCTCTCCCCCCTCCCTTTCTCTCCCTCTTTAGAGGAGCCCATCCTCTCTCCCTCCCTTTCTCTCCCTCTTTAGAGGAGCCCACCCTCTCCCCCTCTCTTTCTCTCCCCCTTTAGAGGAGCCCACCCTCTCCCCCTGCATTTTTCTCCCCCTTTAGAGGAGCCCACCCTCTCCCCCTTGCATTTTTTCTCCCCCTTTAGAGGCGAGCACTCTCTCCCCTCCTTTCTCTCCCCCTTTAGAGGAGCCCCTCTCGCCCTCCCTTTCTCTCCCCCTTTAGAGGAGCCCACTCTCTCCCCCTCCCTTTCTCTCCCCCTTTAGAGGAGCCCACTCTCTCCCACACTCCCTTTCTTCCCCTTTAGAGTAGCCCCACTCTCTCCCCCTCCCTTTCCTCTCCCCCCTTTTGAAGAGCCACGCTTTTCTCCCCCTTCCTTTCTCTCCCCCTTTAGAGGAGCCCACTCTCTCTCCCTGTGTCTCTCTGTCTTGTCACCCTCTCCTCCTGCTCTTCTTTCAGTCCGCTCATCGATCTCCTTTTACCAGGAACCCTTTCCACACACCTCTTATTTCGCTCCCTCTTTTAGGTGTCTGTGCCGTCTCCCCCCACATGCCCTGCTCATGCTCGCTCCCCCCCCCCCCTGCCTGCCTCCTTTATCCCGTTTGTATGTGTGACAGGATGCAGTGAGCCCAAACCCTCCCTGTGACAGCTGGACTGGGCCGGGGAGATGGGGAAAGGGGCTGGAGGAGAGGATAGGATGAACAGGGGAAGACGGACACAGATGTGAGGAGGGATGTTCCCCACCCATGTCCATGGGTCTCTCTCTCCCTCTCTCTCCCTTTCTCTCTCTCTCTCTCCCTTTCTCTCTCTCTCTCTCGCCTTTACTTTCTCTCCCGGGTGGTGTGGGTCTCTTCTCTCTATCTTCTCCCTCTCTCTCTCATCGCCTCTCTCCTCTCCCTCTCTCTCTCTCCCTCCCTCTACTCCCTCTCCCTTTCCTCTTCTCTCTTCTCTTTCCCCTTTTCTCTCTTCTATCTCTCTCTTTCCTTTCTCTCTCTCTCCCCTCTTCTCTCTCCCTCCTCTCTCTCTCTCCTCTCTCTCTCCCTCTCATCTCCCTCCTCTCCTCCTCTTCCCTCTTCTCCTCCTTTCTCTCTCTCTCTCCTCTTTCCTTTCTCTCTCTCTCTCAATCTCTCTCTCGCGTTCTCTCGCCTTCTCTTCTCTCTCTCTCCCCGCCTCCTCATTCTGTCTTCCTTCGAGTGTCCTAGTCTGCGAGTCTCTTCCATCTCTTCATTCTTTCCCTTCCTGTCTTTCAGACCTGCTCTCCAGCTCCGTGCGCCCGTCCTCCCACACCACCTGTCTTTGTCCGCGCTGAGCTGGCTGACGTCACACTTTTGACCCAGCAATGAGGAAACCTTGAAGAACATGTAACACCTTGAATCGTTGGCTGCGGCCTGTCATTGAGGACACACGGGATAATCAGCGTGTGAGAAACATTTGAATTTGAGGTCGGGTTTTCTCGCCACTCTGAGCTCACTCAGGTCCTTCTGCTGTGTTGCTTTGTTGGGGGTCTTTATGATGGGAAGTATTATGTTTTGTTTGTGTTCCTGTGTGTGCTCGTGTGTGTGTTCCTGTGTGTGCATGTGTGTGTGTTCCTGTGTGTGCATGTGTGTGTGCTCCTGTGTGTGCATGTGTGTGTGTGTCTTCCCTGCCTTGGGGCCACAGGGTTGACTGAGTGTGACCAGTTGGTATTATGGACAACCAGACCTCAGTCAGACAGGCTCTGGAGATCTGTGATATCACTCACTACCAGACTGAGCTCCTTACCTGAGCTCACATGCACGCGCACGTAAACACACACACACACGTGCACACACCACTCTTTGAGCTTGCTCCCACGATGAGTGTTGACTGCCAGCTTACTGCCACACAGACCAAAACAATGACATCAGGAGACAGAAGGTTGACATGCTGGATGAAGCCATTCTTTCAGTTTATCTGTGGCTCACACGCTCACTCAAATGGATGAACACACACATAAAAACACACTGACCAGCTCAACCCCCCGCCCCCCCCTGCCCCCGAGAAGTATACACACACACACACACACACTGCACAGTAGACACACGTGCACATTCAAAACAGCTAACGTTCTTAATGTCACCCCCCGTGGTGATCTTATGAAAGGGACAATCTATGGTTTTCCTATTTAACAATAGTCCACCTGGGCTTTGACTGATTATTCACCAGTGCGTCTTTTAAGCTCCGGCACCTATTAACGGTCTCCCAGAGTACATGTCAAAGCGACATTTGCACAGAGGGAACACAAAATGGCCGACCTGATGATGACTGCAATTACAGTATGTCATTTTCACCTCAACCTGAGTGCAGAGTGCTGGACGAGGCATGCATTAAGCCGGCTCCTTGACTGCGCAAGCAACGACTGCCATTGTGGAGACAGACTCAAAATCCTTTTTTTCCCCTTTTGATTTTTCTTTTTTGAATACTTTCAAGCACGGTAGACATTTTCACTTGGATGTAATATTTAGAACTCCTGAGTGCTGCTCAAATGCTGATTTGTGTAATTAGTGATATGACAGAAAAAAGTGCCCTGTTTGAGAATGCTGTTAGTGAGACTGGCAAGCCTCGGGGCACATTCACTGCTAAAGAGACATGAGGGATGGGAGGCATGGGAGGGTTGGGAGGGAAGAGGGAAGGTGTGAAAGCCAGTCAATAAAATCTGGGTCTGCATGAAAAGTCTTTACTCATCTGTCCATCCTTCTGCATTTCTGTTTGTCCTTTCTGGCAGCTTCTTTCAGATGTTTTTATTTCTTTTCTTCATCTGACCACCCTCTAATCTCTCTTCCAATCTCTATTTCAGGCTGTCAGTCAGTCGGGGAGGGGGGGGGGATCTCCCCCCATTTCTCTCGCTCTCTCCCTCCCTTTCACTCCCTAGCTCCCTACTTCCTTGTCTTCTGGTCCCCTCCCCTTGATCTGTGTGTGTGGGCATGGTTCTTGAGGTGACACAGGTGTGTGTGGATGTTCAAACAGAGCTGACACCAGCCCGACAACTTCCTATTTCGAACTCCCATTAACCTCCTCCACCCTGTCTTGGCTCCGGGGTGACACACGTGCACACACACACGTGCACACACACGTAGACACCATACAGGTTTCAAACTCACGTCACCCTTTCTGTCTCTGATTAGTTCTGCGAAGATTTCCCTGCGTGTAACAGTTTGTGTGGGTTTGTTTGGTTGGAGCATGTGTGCTCCCTGAGGGCTGGCTGTCAGCCTTAGCACTGTAGAGTGGCAGTGTGTGGCGCTAGGTGCAATCTGATGCTAGTGTATAGACTCAAAGCCACTGGTGTGGAGAAGGAAATGAGAAAACAGGACAGCCACACACAAAGCCACAAGGAGAACGATAAGGTGACCTTTGCTTCTCTGGAAACAGAGAGAGAAAGACAAAGAGAGGGAGAGAGAGAGACAAAGAGAGGGAGAGACAAAGAGAGAGATAGAGATAGAAAGACAAAGAGAGGGAGAGACAGAGACAGAGAGAGAGAAAGAGACAGAGAGAGAGACAGACAGACAGAGAGAGAGCGAACAAGGTAGGGAGGGAGGGAGAGAGGGTGAGACTAGAAAGACAAAGAGAGGGAGACAAACAGAGAGAGAGAACAAGGGAGGGAGGGAGGGAGGGAGGGAGGGAGAAGGACAAAGAGAGGGAGAGACAAACATAGAGACAAAAAGAGAGAGAGAGACAGAGAGAGAGAGGGAGCAATGGGGAGGAAGGGACTGGGAGAGAGAGGACAGAGACATAAAGAGACAGAGGACAGAGAACAGAGAGAGAGGGGGCGTGGAAGGGAGGAAAGGAAAGGAGAGGCAACAGAAGATAATGCAGAAAGAGGGTCATGTGTCCGAGAGAGTCCTAGCAGCACAGTATGTGACAGGATGGAGACGGAACACAGAACAGCAACCAGAGTGGCTCGCTCCTCCTCTGGGTTTGTGTGAGCGACCGTCAACTGTGCATGTAGGGAAGTGATTGTCTTTGCATATGAAGGGTGGTGTGTGTGTGTGTGTGCTTGTCAGTGTGTGTGTGTATGTGTGCTTGTCAGTGTGTGTGTGTGTGCTTGTCAGTGTGTGTGTGTGTGTGTGTGTGTGTGTGCTTGTCAGTGTGTGTGTGTTTCTGATGAGGAAGGGAGGCAGAAGATGCCCCCTCCATCGATAATGAAATAGCTGCCCCATTGTTTGGCCGCGTGGGGTAAAGTAGAGAGAACCCACTAAGCTGACTTCATTAAAGCAGCCTTTTCCCCAGTAGCAGGATGTCTGAACAGCAACATTCCCTTTCCCCACAGGCTGCGGGTGTGGTCATGTGTAAGAAAAAGATAATGTGTGTATGTGCGCAGGAGAGCGTGTGTCTGTGTGTGTGGAGGGGGTGTGTGGGGAGGGGGGGGTGGAAACGCAGTGTGAGCGGAGCCACACTCAGTTTGCTTTCCCCGCTGGTGATTGACATCCGTTGGCAGATGTGATTTGGACGGCTCGCTCGTTCCCGCCTCTTCCGCCTTGATCTGATGAGGTCCACCACTGTACACAGAGCAAGACAAGTCGTTCACGCTCCGTCTCACTCCGGGCCCGTTCCATCTCTGCCCGGCTCCACCTCCGTCCATCACTCCAGCCTCCGTCCTCCCCCCTCCTCCCCTCTCCTCCTCCCCATCTCCCCTCCCTACAGCTCCCCCTCCCTGCTCCGTGTCCTGGGATAATACAAATTAAAAGCTCGAGCTTCAAACTGTTTCTCTCCTATTACAAATCAGGGCCAAAGTAATTAACCTGTTTCATACGCCTCGTCTGGGGCCAAAAACAAAACCGCTCAATTTGCTCTGTGAAGTGGGAACTGAGTAGCTGCGCTTTTATTAGTCCCGAGGAAGCAGCGACAACAAACTGAATGGCGTCTTGTGGAGTTACTTTTCCAATTAGCCGCTGCCATCTTAAATCTTAACAGGCTTGCGAAAAAATACAGCCTGATTACCTATGCAAATGAGCTGGAAGTTATAATAAACCTGTCAACGTAAATGAACGGGTTTAACCGTGGGGAACAGTCGGTGAACGTTTCTCCAACGTGAACGCTGCCCAGAAGGCTAAACAAAGAGTGAGGAGACCAACGTTGATAAAAGGCGTAACAGGGGCAGAGGGAGAGGGTTGTAGTGTGAGTGTGTGCATGCAAGGTCTGGACCAGGACCAGGGTTACCTAACGCTGGTGGTCGCTCTGAGACAGAGTGTGTGCTGGGGTGGTTCTGTCATACTGATCATGCAGTAGATGAGATTAAGCTTGATTTAGCTGAACGTGGCTTTTTGCAGCTTCAAAGCGCTAGGTTCACTTCCTGCTTTGAGTCTCTTTGTGTTGTGCTCTTAACACAAGACCAAACTGCAGGTGAAAAAGAGAGAAAATATATATCGTTCAAAGCTGGGAATGAAATTAACCGAATTATTCATTTTCATTACTGAAAATCAATTAGCTTTGAGAGGAAACACTTGAAGTGGAATTGGTCTGGCTCCCTGCTGTGTATGGGCTGATGCGTGTATTGATGAAAGGTGCAGCCATTGAATATTGATGTCGGATAAAGTTAATGATGATATCTGTATCAGTGTCGGTGACATTTAGTTTGATGATAATAAGCATGGCAACGAGGAAGATTCGCTGTGCTACTTCAATGGCACCACTCAATAGCATCGTTTGGTCCCTGAAGGAGCCTGCTGTGTGACACTTATACACTCAGCCAAAGGATTTTTACTGACCAGCAGAAAGAAATCTGACCGAAGTGGAAGTGGAAGAAAGTGAAAGGGTTGGGGGGGGGGGGGGGGGGGGGTGAGGGGGGCAAAGGGGACTGTGATTTATTGCTAGCACCATATGGTAAACCATAATCCACTGTCGTGCTTCCAATGGAAGTGCGAGTGTGTAGGAGAGTGATCGTGGGGGGGATAGTCAGTTCCAATTGAGCAACCCACTCAATTCTGCCAATGGCCAAATTAGCCGGCTTTGGTAACGAAACTCAAGCTTTTGATTAGCATGTGTAGTTTCACAGCAAGTTACATTTTTCACCCTGGTTATCAGTTCTCTCTGTGTGTGTGTATATGTGTGTGTGTGTGTGTGTGTATGTGTGTGTGTGTGTGTATGTGTGTCTAGTTCAAATGCAGATATTGCCTCCAGGAGGCTTGCTTTCAGTAGGTGGCTTATCGCTTAACTGTGTGTGTTTTGCACATTTCAGCATGTCTGAGAGAGAGAATAATTTCTCTCTTAAATATGTGCTCATAAAATCTCATGCCTCGGAGACTCGTATGAATATGCAAAAACTCCTTAACATAAATGCATATCGTAATGAGGGAATGAAGTAGGAGGAGGACGGAAAAAAATACACACTATAAAAGGAAAATGTGTGTGTAGGGATTGTGCTTACACACACCTCTACATGTATCTAATTACTTTCCCCACAAGTCTTTGTAGAGCTCCTTGGGGAAAAGTGCGCGCACTCCAACGAACAGGCATGAAAACGCAACACTAACCTATGGAAATGAGGATGTTTATGTAGGATTAAACAATAAGGAGTCTCTTCATGTCGCTACACGCCCACCCTGCCACATGCGGCTGCTATTAGGCTGGTGTGTTTGCTCGATAAGAAGGGTAGCGTGAGGAGATAAGATGGTAGAGGGAGATAGGTAACGTTCAACACAAATCCAGTTGTTTACGACACACAAGGAGTCCAACAACTCTAACAAGTTGGGGTGGCTAGAGAATAAGTGAGAGGGGCGGACATGCAGGAGACAGGGGCGGAGCAGGAGACAGGGGGTGGAGCAGGAGACAGGAGGCGGAGCAGGAGACAGGGGGTGGAGCAGGAGACAGGGGGTGGAGCAGGAGACGAGGTACGAAGCAGGAGACAGGGGGCAGAGCAGGTGACAGAAGAGAGAGAGTGAAAGAGACCAGTGGGGATGGAGAGGATGAAAAACTCCAGCGAGGGGAAAGGAGAGAAGAGGGGAAAAGAGACGGACAGAGACAGAATGAACAAGTGGAACGGACAGAAGTAAGAGAGAGGGGCGAGGGAGAGACAACGCTGCTTTTCAGGAGTGCCTCGTACGCTTGCTTGGTTTGCTTCATGCTTGCAGATTAGACCTTGGGAACGGGAAACTGGCTGAGTGTGAGTGTGTGTTTCTGTGTCTAATGTGTGTGTGTGTCTACTGCAGGCATAGCTGTGTGGATGTGTGGTAACCTTCCTATGTGTGTGAGCGTGGGTCTGTACCTGCATGTTTGCCTGTATGTGTGTTGGTGTGTGTGTGTGTGTGTGTGTGTGTGAGAGAGAGAGCGACAGAGAGAGAGAGAGAGAGAGAGAGACAGAGAGAGAGAAAGAGAGCATCCACAGAGCATCTGTCACGGCTGATTTGATCGGGCTGCAGTGTTTTACGGTGGCGCCAGTGTGCTGGTGATCGAGCTGGTTAGCTCACCAGAGGTTGATCGCTGGCTGAGATAGTTGGCTGTGTCGCTGTACCCATCAGGAAAGGTGACTGTGACCTAGAGAGGACGCTATCTCAGCAAGGTGTGACACCTGGGAGGCCTGAGGTGGCACACACACTCACACACGCACACTCACAGACATAATCTCACCCAACAGCCATCTAATGAAAAAACAATCCATACAACAGCACTAAACCTAAATCCTGGACTTTGTTGATTTAGGAATGCAATCTTCCTGTTCCCATGTCTGAAAAAACCTCTTTCCCTCTCTCCTCTTTCTCTGTATCCTCTCCTTCTCCTCCCCCTCTCTCTCCTTCTCTTTCCTCACTCCTTCATGTAATCGGCATCACAGCTTCTTCCTTCAGCTTTCTTTCCCATCTTTCTCACATTTCCCCAAACCCCAGAACTCTGTCTATGTGTCGTTTGGCTTCTGGCTACCTTATTAGAAGTTATGATTCAGAAACTAGGTTCCTCTCCTCGCTCTCTGGCCTGTGCAAATCCTCCAGCCCAACCATATTTGCCCACTACATCATCTCCCTCTGTGCTCTTCTTCTTGTGTTGGACAGTAAACTAAACTAGATTTACTGAAGCAGAGTGTCAGAGAGTCTATGGAGAACAGGCTTAGAATGCCACAGCCAGAGAGGCCTGTCAATAATGTATGTGCCACTCTGCCACCACTGCCTACTATCGCGTTTCTCTCTCTCCCTCTCTCCCTCTCTCCCCCTTTCCCTCCCTACCTCCCTTGTTCTCTCTCTCTCTCTCATGGCCCCTCTTTTTGGCTCTCACCCATCCATCTTCCTAATCTCTATTTCCATCTCTCAAGTCAGTGTCCTCTGACATGGCGCCATGAAAATCCCCTTCCATATGGACTGGGTTTCCTGGTTCCTGGGGGAATCTGATGGGCAGAACACTGTTGGAACATTCTGAGAATGTCCAAAACATTGCCTGACCCAAACCCAGACCATGGCAACGAGAAGGAACATACACACTGCGCTGTGGATTAGCAAGGCCCTTTCAGAAACCAAGCCGTGCTAGGATTGATCTTCCTCTTCTATACCCCTTTCTCTTTCTGTCTCTCTTTCAATGTTTGCCTTCATATAGCTCCAATACAGTCGCAGTAACTGCTCACAGCACAGCGTGGAACAACCCTACCTGGAAACACGCAGATCTAACATGCGTCACAACACATGGTTGACGTCCGCATGGCGACAAGCCACGGAGTGAATGGCACCAGCATGAGTCTCAACGGGATTTTCTGACACAATGCCATCGCTTGCATACCCATTACCCTGCTTGCAT
>BROE01000005.1:15775476-15805353 GCA_036571765.1 Plecoglossus altivelis
TGGGAGTGATTGAGGAGGTCGAGGTTTTGTCCTCCAGGATCTCTTAGTTAGACCCCAGCCACTGTTGCTGCTTCGCCTCATATAGATCTTCATTTGTTTTGTCAATCCAGAGAATAGCAGCGTGTCAGTGCCCAGTTGGAGATCTCTCACTCATATCCCTGTCGGGCTCTGTCTATTTCCATCTTCTCTGTTCTCTCTTTTTTGCATCTTGATGTAGTTACACCCTTGATTGAGGGTTCCATGAATAATGTAGACTATATCGGAGAGTGGGTGAGTGAAACGGGGTAAAGGGGGAGGGAGGGAAAGAGAGAAAGGGGAAACAAGGATTGACAGACAGAGAGATAGAGAGGCACACTGTCTATACGTACGCTGTACAGTTTACCCTGACTTTGTGTCTTTCTAACTGTCTGCATGTCTTTTTGTCTCTCTCTCTTTAAATATATTATACAATGTACAGACTTTGATGCATAGAGAGAAACAAAAAGAGACTGAGAGCGTGGAAGCGAACGAGAGAGAGAGCGCAGAGGTCTGACCTATCTTCTGTGTGCCCTCCTTAGTTTGTGCTGCAGACCGTGTGCATAAGTTGAAACTGTCAGTCAGTGTTATATCTGTTAAGCACAGCGTAGCTGACATAGACCGCAGGCCCCAGTTCTGTGTTCCCCTGTCCTTTCCACAATTCCTCCTCTTAACGATTTACTGTGAGGCTTTGTAAATGCCACGGCTTGAATCAGCCAACCAATATTTGACCATGCGACTTTTGAGAAGTGAGGGAGAGCAGACATCCTGCAGGCCAGACGCTCGCAGCCGCGCTGTCCTTGGTGCTGAAGTACATCATCGGTTTCCCCATTGGGGGTTGAAATGAGTGAGGGACTGTCCATGGTGCTGGAAATTGGTCCTGGTAATGTGGGTGTCTACTGTGCTGAAATTGGTGTGACTCTTGTGTATGGGTTTGCACACAACCTTTGTGTGTATGTGCGGGTGTATGGCTTCTCACAATGTGCCTGATTGATCTGTCAATGGCACTAACCCTCCCAGCCAAACCCAGCTACTGTGTTCAACAGCAATACATATGGATGGCCTACATCCTCCCTCCATCTAATCTCCCTACCAACCTGCCTCTAATAGATAATACTCTCCCTCTTTAGACAATAGCCTGACATGATAACCATTGATCCGGGTGCATGGTTCAATTCCCTAATAGCGTTTCTATAGCTCTTCTTCGTTGTTTCCAGAACGATTCTACTGGTCGTGGCAGTGAGCCCCACTCTGCTGGAAAACCGCACATCCATTCTGAGTCGCTGGTTTGTCTAATTCCAGCTCTATCCGTCACAGTGCCGGTCTGCACTTCTATCCTACTCTTTGTATTGGCTGGAATTACTCCAGTTCTTAAAATAGTTCCAGGGAGTTGGAGGGTTACACTGTACAGTAAAGACAGGAAAACTATAGAGAGAGTGTAGGAGAAAGAGGGAGGGGGGAGAGAGGGAGGGAAATGGAGAGAGGGAGGGAGGGAGAAGAGTAAGAGAATAATGACTGCAGTAGCATCACCAAAGGGGATGCCTATTAGGACAGTACAGGGGAGAAATATTGGCCCGTACAGACTCCAGCAGTTTGTCCTCGTCATGATCTTAAATAGAACCAGAATAAATTATTCATGGAGTCCGTAACTGGCGATAAATGTTAGCTAGACTCTGCGGCCCATGGCCTCCAATGGAGCACTGTGGTTATGATGGGGCTGCAGTGTTTTGCGGTGGCTCACATGTGCTGTTTGGAGCCATGCAAGTATAGATCAGAGGGTCGTACCTAAGAAACACAGTCATCACATCACCACACGCAGCCCAGTTGATAGCTTGGCTGATTTGATTATCAGCTGTGGCCGCTAATGAAACCTACTTCCACAACCATAAAAACATTCAAACCACAACCATAAAAGAACCTATACACAACCAGAAAACAACAAAGCCTTTGCCACAGGAAAAAAGTAGCACTGACCACTAATCAACCTAACCACCAGCACGAATAAACCATGAGGATGGCCCAGGCAGAGCAGGTCTGGGCCATTAGCGTCTAAGGTTTCCTGACTTGGTCGTGAGCCGCGACACACGCTCTAGCTGGAGAGAAGGAGGCAGGCAGAGAAAGTTCCGGTGATAATTGACTGAAGGCATGCCTGGCCCATACTGATGAACACAGTGGCACTCTGCCGTGCATCTCCAAATGGCTTTAACGGGCTAATGGTGCTCGCTGGAAAATGAGCTAGCAGACAGAAGGCAGAAGTAATGTAGCTTTCCAAGCCCAGCTCATTTTCTCTAAACTAAAGTGATTATCTGGACCCCCTAAGGCGGCTGGGATTGAACGTTTTACAAAGAGCACAAATAATCGAGAGAAACGAGACGAGAAGTTGGTAAAAGTTTTCTCATTCCGCCTGTGTCTGGATGTGAGGCAGCCTCAACTTCTCGTAGTGAAGATTGAGGATTTGTTTAGGTGTGCTTAAATTAATCCGGATCCGTGAGTAAGATTATGATAGGAAACAAATCCTAACTCATTGAACCAGCATGTGAACCAATAAGCAACCAATGTAGCGATTCAATGAAAATCCCTTCCCACCATCACTCGCTTGCCTCCCAGCTCTCTCTCTCTCTCTCTCTCTCTCTCTCTCTCTCTCTCCCCCCCCCTTTCTCTTGACTAGAGAGGGATCTGGCAGTGTGCTACATCCGAGGGTGGGTGTGGAGTTAACCGGTTCTGTGCTTGCAGGGCTTGGCTGCTGTCAGTCTGTCCCTGGGCCAAAACCAGCATCTTCCTCCTCCCTGGGTCACATCCCCCCTTCTCCCTTCTTACCCGGAGGTTAAGCCTTATATGGTCGACAGAGCAGTGGTGGATGGATTCAGTCATTAATTGACGCAAGTGTGTGTGTGGGTATGAGGCTTGTGTGTTGAGAGGCTGTACCGATGAGTGGAATTATGAGAAGATAAGAATCCGTTTTCATTCCCTTTTGTTTTGGTGACGTGAAAAGAAATCGCTTGCAAATGACGGTAATCGCAAGCAAGAGTACTGGATGAGGACGTGTAGGATGAGAGACATAGCACTTGCTTCTCTTCCGTGATGCCCCCCTGCCCTTCAACTGCAGAGCATAAATCTGGACACCCAGTCTCCGGATGCTCCCTAAGGAGGTAAGGGCCTTCGCCTGCTCCACACAGGAAGCCCCATGCATTATACATGGCCATTTAAGTTCTGCTTCTGAGCAGATGAGCCGTAATACAGAGAAACGCAGAACTTTCCGGACCCCTTCAGTAAGCTCTTAGTAGCTGGGTGGCTGGATGTTTCGCTGGAATGGAACGAGGCCGTGCTCTGGAACGGAATTACCAGAGGATGGCATGAAATATTCAGCGTTGTCATTCCGTCCCCCCGTCCTCTCCACTTCCCCGTATCAACTGGAGATGCCCCGAGGAGAGGAACGAGAGGGGGTAAAAGATGGACGTTGGAGTGCTGCCTTTGGAAGGACGAGAGAGGGAGGCCCCTGAGGGATATTCCTGGCCCTCCCTCCCTCCCCCCTCGCTCCCTCAGGGAACAACATGACGTGCACCGAGGTGGAGTCTCAGGTTTGATTTATCCCCCTGTGTTGCGCTGCGTGTAGACCGATAGTGGAAGGCAGCTGGGTTCATGTCAGCAAGAGAGAGGTGGGAGGGAACCGGCGTCCTGGTTAATGATGACGGACACCAGACTTTGGTGGGAACGAGCATCGTCTCAAAGTCACGCGTGCAAACAGGCGCGCATCCTGCAGACGCACCGAAGGCATCGTTATCAGTGGATGTTCGGCCTGCATGTCGCCACATCTTAACGCTTACTTCGCCTCTGCTCTCTTTACAGGTTGTTGTATTGTACACTCCCATGCTTTGCCTTTGAAAAATACAGGAGATATTGATGTTTATCTCTACCAATGGCCGATGAGCTGGACAGCAGTACAGGGATGGTCCATGCCTCCTCAGTGCTCCAGTGGATAACAGGGAGAGCAGAGGTAATACAGCAGCTGTCAATAATGAAACACTTCAAAGCAGGGTGGGCACGCTCTGAATTCTAATGCCGGTGATCAATAGCAGCCAGTAGCAACATCCAGTCTTGCTTCCACAGATGGATACATATCTTTGTAATTTCATTGAAATGGAGGCAATATTTGTGATCCCAGACCTTCCATAACCCTATCATTTTACATTTGAGGTTTATTGTGTCTAACTACTACTGATAGTTATGGCTGTGTGCAAACCATCTATTGTTTTTATATTGGTATTAGCTGTCTGAGTCTTTTTGACTTAAACAAACTGGCTGTCCAATCAACACAAGAATATGTTTTGCCAAGTTTTGTCAAGGAAACTTCATTCTAAGACTTTTCAGAAGTTGAAATGATTCTGCATAGATACATATTCCCCGAGCTTTCCAGAATATACGAGCCTTTGCCATAGAGATAGGCCCGTAGAAAAGTCCTTTTGAGATACTCAGGAAAATTGAAAAGTGTATTAATCAGATTGCTCAGCACCGGCCAATAAACAGTACCCCCCCACCACCCACCCACACACACACACACACACACACAAAACACACGCACACAACACACACACAGACTCCTTTGGCTCTCTGCGTGCGTAGCACACAAATACGGTCTTCTATCAGCGGACGAGAAGCACGCTCCACATGAAAGGACCGCTTCTGACCTATGTACGCTTTCCTTCTTCCACTTAATTCCATTTCAATAGTCCAGACTGGCGAGTCGACTAAGCTGGTTATAGTACTACTGTCCAAATTGTAAACCATACTGGTTTGCCTAAAGACCGTATTGTCCTCTGTATGTTTAATTAGCTTGAAGTTGGTAAGGTAAACGAAATCGGTCCCATAAAGACAATAGTTAGTAAACCATGTGATATACATGCCCAACTAACATTGACATTTTACCGTAGTCTGTTTTGTTCGGACTACATTGTCTGTATGGTACCTTAATCTCAGATGTAAAAAATACTATAGCCTACTTTGTTCGTCCGAAATTATGTCAACTCTACCAAAATGACAACATGGGTGATTTTATTTCAACGAGCAGGTGTTTTGATTCAAGTAAGCAATATTATCTTATCAAAAATAGTCTTAGGCGGCGCAGCTGGAGGGGTTAGCATGTTGACGGAGGAGTTACGTTTTGGGGGGACAGAAAGATTGGAAAAAAGATTGCAAAAGTAACTGATGGTCATCGTCGAAGGGAGGGAAAAAGGAAGGGCGGAGGAAAAATTGTATCCATATTTCCCCTGCCCGTGACGTAACGGTCTGGTCCTGGGGTGTCTTGCTTTCGGTCCGTCTTATCAGTAAGCAGTTGGTTGTGCATCGAACAACATCACAGAAGAACTGTAGCAAGTGATAGTGTCGCTACCCGATTTCTTTGCACAAGAAGTCCTCAAGGCGCGCTTTCGTTTTCTAGCTTGCATTCTTCCACTCCGCTCTCTTATCTTGACCGACGTATCGGTATCAGAGAGAACCGCTTGAAGAAGAGAACACGAAGGAAAACGCCGAATAGAATAAGCCTGGGAAGGAGACGAAGCGGAAGAGCGAGGAAAAGAGAGGTCACCGTGCCCGGTCTGAATTTGCACCGTGAAGATGCAGAGAATATCAGAGGTGTTGATTTTGGTGGCTTTGGGGCTGTGCTTTGCTCACACCGGCAAAGGTAGGTGAAGGGCAACTTGCACTTGCTACTTCGACCGCCCTACGTGGCGCCCATCTGTCAGTGCGCTATGATTGTAGGCTATTTAAAAGGCGAGAGCGTCTAGAAAGAGAGCGAGAAAGTGAATGGGTCTTTAATTGTGTGATTTGAATCAAGACTGCTCCGTGATTTTTATGTACAGTACTGAGTCACAATCAAAAGCTGGCGGGTGGGTTTTGGTTCTTGTGATTGTCAAAGCGCTCCATGGTGAGGCTTTCACTGGGGTGCGTCTCCCGAAGCGCCCCTGGGACATAACACTGTCCCCTGAGTGATGCCGCTAGTAACGAACCGGATTGTGCGTAGCTTACCAGTTTGTCCAAGTTTACGTTTTGCAGTGTGGTCTATCATAATAGGATGCTTTTTAAATTGAAGTTTATTGTTTAAAACTGTCGGGACCCATGCGGTTTGAGAACTCGTGCTTTGGTTTAGGCTTTGCGTTTTTTGAGGATGGATATGGATGGATAGCCCATTATATTGTAAGAACGTTATGTTTTAATGGCAGAAGGTCTTGTAGTGTGCCGCCAAACTCCACAATGGCCCATAGGAAACCATGGCGATAGGTTAATAATGCAGCCTGGAGTCTTTTTCAATGTGGACATGTGGGGTTTTATAATTGAAAATAGATATAAAGGTCTGATATAATCATCATCAGACTGATTTGATATATGTGACCGGCCTAATGGAGATGTATTGTGGAGTCATTGGCATCATAATGTCGTTAGTAACTGATTAATGTTATTGCGTGACTGCGCTCCCTTGGTGAGCTAAATATATCAGACTTGTTATTGCACAGGGACTAGATACTCTCATGAGCCTTGTTCACGTGCCACAGGTAAACGGAGGGACCTAGCACCCGGCGTCTATACGCTAATCAACTCCCTGACGGCTATGGTGGCTGGGGACCAGAATAACAAATGTTGCACCTGTCACTTTTGTCTGGCAACAATTGCTGTCGCCGAAGTCGCCGAAGGCGGGATCAGTTATGTCTACCGCATTGCAAGTTTGCAAGCCTAGTTTGCTGCACCCATATGCTGTGTTGACTCTATTGCTGGGTGTAGCATTAACTGTATGACAGCAAAGCATATGCTAATACTGAGCTAAGGGTATTATGCTAGTGTTGTCCATGAACCGGGTAAACAGGCCCCGCTTCTGCATCATCTGCACTTTCATAGGAATAGGTTTACACAGATTGACCTAGCGTGGAGTGCAACAAGGACAAGCGTGTGTTTGGATGTGCTGTGCGCTTGTACGTGTGCATACGTGTGCTGCTCCTGCATCTAGCGCCAGGTCGTATAACATCATCATTGTCACCCACATATACCACCGAACTATATTCCTACAATGTAGCCCAAGAGATGCCGAATTCGCAAAGGAAACTGACGGAGGGCTTCCTCCAGCTTTGCTGCGAAGTAAACAAATTACCACCGAGTCAATGGAGGTGGAAATGCGAGCGCACCACGGTCCTAATTGAGTCCCCTGGGTCCCAAACACAGCTCGGCTAAATTCGGACGAAAATGAGAGTCCATTGTTTTGGATAGGCCTATATATATATCTACTGCTGTTTCTCATGGTTTCAATTCATATTCCAAAGTATATGAGCAACGTAGATTAATCATTTGGCCAGGATGCATAACGTTTTCAAAGAATAGCACTTTATTTCTCCATCTGTGTAGACTTCTCATCATTTCCATGAGGACAAGTGAAATGATAGGCCTGTATCCGTTTAAAGTGCAACGCGTAAGTCTCTGGTACATCTATGCAAGTTGTTTTCCTCCCAACTTTGAGGCTCCTGTCGTCTTCTACTGAGCTGTTTTGGTCCAGGAAGTGTGAGGGAGAAACTTCCTTTAATCCAAGTCACCCTCTAGTCGTTCCTGTAGAACTTAATAGCCCACTTCATTCGTGTGAGCGTGGCTGTGTCTTGGAAAAGCATAGGCTATATCAGACTAGTGAGTATCATAACGAGATGTTAGTGAGTGTGTTTGAGAGAGTGTAACCAATGTGTGTTTAGGATTTATGTTTGTATGCGCTTGCGACAGCAGCCAAGTTTGCAAAACCGCAAGGAGGCAATGCCATTTACAAAGGAATTATTGCATTCACAGATGCACGCAGTAGCTCAAACGATTTCCCCGCAACCCACCGTGTCTCAGGAATATTTGGCGGTTGAGCAAAACTCAGTGGAGAGTTTTGCCAGAGCTGCCCGGAGCATTCACTTTTGTATAATTCCAAGCAATATGAACTCTGAATTTAGATAGCTCATTATCAACAGTGTATATTTTCATTTAGCTACACACAGAGTCTGTTATATTGGTGCAACCTTTTTTGGTTTTTTATTGTATGCTAGATGAACACAGCGTTGTTATTTTTCTATCAGCAAACATCGACGAACTTAAAATGCAATTTGAATCCGTAGAGGATACAAACTATTACTGGATAACAAGGTTTGTTCAGCGCGTTGTGTTTACTACACAATAGCAGCCTATATGAACGCGAAGAACTCGATGAAATTGAATTAAATGGCAGCGGGTTTCCATGGTTTGTGCAAAAGTTGTATAATGTTTTATCATGTGTTTTTGTCATGGTTGCGAGTGAATAGCACACGAAGTACTACAGTGACATATTATTTCAGTATACTACACATTTCACCTGCCTAGAACACATGCACGCAAGAAAGAAGATAGCTTTGTTCAGTTTCTCACAATAATCATGTTTGTGTGTAAGAGAGGGTGCAGGCTATTCGTGTGTGTGTGTGTGTATGTGTGTGCGTGTGTGTGCGTGCGTGTGCGTGCATACACCTGCATGTGAGTGATAGAGAACAGCACCATGTGAAAGAGGATCCCATCAGCCAATAAAAAAAGAAGTGACAAAAACAAGAGGGAGATTTATGTCCTTCTTTTCAGGGAGGAAGTGCATTATGGGAAGCTTCATAAATCCCCGTGGCGAGGTGGCGACACTGGAGGCAGCATAGATCCTGTCGGTCCTCTGCATCTGGGAAAGCTGGGCTCGACCTGTCGGGTGGCTGACTGCTACTGATCCCAGTACAGCCTGTCCTCACCTCTGATCCCAGGCGACCAGCCTAGGAGGAACTTCTTCACTGATTCCAGACAGTTAGTTATTATCTGAAGTTAGGGTCTTGGCAAGGAGTACAGCTCAAACACTGATCCAGGTACAGCTTGTAGAAACAAAGACTAGATAAGGGACTGAGCATGGAGGAGAGCTCCCTGCTGCTTCCAGTTCAGACTTCTTTATCAGGGATGAGGGTGAGAGGGCCGAGGCTCAGCATAGATGAGTGTTATCTAACTGAATCCCAGAGTTGCCACCGGCTGCTCCAAACCTGGATGGTGAGAGGAGAGGGTGGTATTGATGTGACTGATCTGAGGGCAGCCAACTCTGTTATCTCACAGGCCTGTTAGAGACAGAGGGGTGTTTCACCACTGATCTCAGACAAGCCCCTGTCTTCACCTAACAGAGGGAGTTGGAACAAAGGAATGGGGTGAGGAGTCTTTGATAGGCTTTAAGTCTCATGATGCAGGGTGCGTGTGTGTGTGTGTGTGTATGTGTGAGAGAGAACAGTGTGTATTTGTGTGTGTATGTGTGAGAGAGAACAGTGTGTATTTGTGTGTGTGCGTGTTAGAGAGAGAGAGACAGAGAGACAAAGAGTGAGAGAGAGACAGCCTGTGGGCATACACATCTTTGGCCCTCAGAAAACACTGTTTGCTGTCAGGTCGTACCTATTTAACAGTGAAATCTCTCCCTTTCCTCTTTTGTGTCTTTATAAGTTGGTCTTGAGAGCAGAAACACAGCCCTAGTGTGTGTGTGTGTGTGTGTGTGTGTGTGTGTGTGTGTGTGTGTGTGGGGGGGGGCTGCTGGTCGGTCTCTCAGCACTACAAACACTGGTTGATATTGAAGTGATTTTTCTTCCCATGAGTAGTTATCAGATCTTCTAGTGTAGTGGCCTTCGTTATTATCAGGCCTCATTAGTGCCTTGCTCTATCTCAACTCCCTGTCTCACTATCTCTCTCCTTCCTCTCTCTCTCTCTCTTCTCTCTCTCCTCTCTCTCTGCTCCCTCTCGCTCTCTCTTTGCGTCTCTGCTCTTCTCTGCTCCTCCGGTGCGTCTCTCTCTCTCTCCTTCTCTGCTCTCTCTCTCTCTCTCTCCTCCTAACTCAGGCGCTTTCTCCTTCCCTTTGCTCTCAGCTTCTTTGTGTCTGTGTCGTTCCATTCGGTCGTGCGCCTCGTGCGTGTTGGCTCTCCTTTCCAGTCTTCCACCCCCTCATTTGGATTGTGGCGTCCCGTCTTTGGGGATGGGATTCAGGGGGGAGTTTAGGAGTGTGTCGGCGTGTGTGTTTGGGCGTGCTCTAGTTGAAGATCAACCAAGAGACTGTGGGAAAATGAGTGGGCTTGTCTTAGTCTTTCTTTCTCTCTCCCCTCTCTTTCTCTTTGTCTATTTCTCACTGAGGTCACGACTGACTGTACTTAGCTGCAGAGATTGTCCGATTGATTTACCCTCTCAAGGGTGAATGAGGGAAACAAGGGAGACGAAGGAGAGAGATAGAGAGAAGAGAGCAGAGAGCATGTGGAGGTGAGAGAACCACAGGTCAGATTGAGAGATGCGTCACATGAAGAGTGAGCTGTGAGGTAAGCACCTCCCCATACTGTCTGACGAGTGCTGGGGGCTGGGGGTAGGGGTGGGGGTGGCCGAGGACATCCACTGGGTCTAAGGGACGATGCCGGTTTCGGGGCTGGGTGGAATGTCCAGCCGAGGAAAAGGTATATGGCAAGGAATGGTTAAAAGCAATTAGGCTGGAGAGAGATGGAGAGAGATGGAGAGAGCCGCTTCCTCCCTGGCCACCCTGGTCCATTCACCTTTCCCCAGCGGAGAGATAGGAACAGAACACAAATCAGAAAGCCATTAGAGCCTCCTTAGTGTTTTTGTATGTGTGTCTGTGTCTGTGTATGTGTCTGTGTTGTGTTTCTGTGCGAGTGTGCACGTGGATGGGAAGGCAAGTTTTGTGTCAATAGATGTGCTCCGAGGTGTGTACTTGCAAATGGGTGTGTGTTTCACCAGTGCGTTGACGATAATGAACACTAAAAGGGGTGTTTAGATCGAGGCATTTGTAGTTGTCACATTCCCATACCCACACAGCAAAGTGCCCACACAGATCTCAAAGGATTTCATCACTCCAATCCCATTCTCTCTCTCATTCTCTTCCTTTCTTCAATCTCTAACTTCCACAGCAATTGTAATAGCACACTCGCTCCATTTGTCAAAGGAGACACACACACAAACACGCACACACACAAGTGGCGGAGTTGCTCTAAAAATCCCTGTCCACCAGCTGAGACCAGCTGACCTATGAGAAAATTATCAGGAAGGGTGAGAGAGAGAAAGGGGTAGAGAAATAGAGAGAGAAAGGATGTGGAGTGGATCAAGTAGATGGATATGGTTTTGCATTCTGTAGTATGTAAAGATATCAGGGTACATGCACACACACATGCGATCATATCCACAAAAGGATCACTGAAGCTGGATGGCTAGATTCAGCACCATGGACAGATCCCAGCTCAGCCGGGGTCAGAAACAGACTTTCAGCACCATGGATGCATCTACATTACTTTCAGTTTTTCACCACACCCACGCATTAGCACACCCAGAATTAATTATGTTTATTTCACAGATTTCGCAAAATAGCTACAGGTGGTGCAGAGCACATATTGAATAGAACATAGAAGTAATTGGAATTTATGCTAAACCCACCCCCAACCCCCACACACCCACACCTACGCGTTCACAGAGTCACAGGCCCTCTCCAGCGCTATTTTGATGATGGTGCTACGTTCATATCTGCTTTCTTATCTGTGCTCAATTTCAATTAATCTGTCTATTTCCCCATGAAGGCAACAGTTGTCATTCCATATGCTGTTCACTTACAGCATGAGCAGGACTTGGCAGACTCACTGCTGGCGACGCACACAGACCCACACTCGTGCTCACAAACACAAACACATGCAGATGGGGAGGACATAAGGCCTGGGTCACACAGCAGCGTGTCTGCTGGACAGCTCTGCGCCCGTCTGATGTGGTGCTCATGTCTCTTATGTCTGGGAGATGTGGAGTCACCCAAGCTTGGCCCCCCTCCAGCCTCGCCCCTCGCACCCCGTCCGCCAGCTTCTGCCCCCGCGCCGACGAGCTGCGAGGAGCTGACGGCAGGTGCAAAGGTGAGACGACCGTGAGACGCTTTCTGGGAATGTGTCTTGTCTGTCACTGTCTCAGGGCTGTTCACAGCTCCGTCTGCAAACTATTATGGGCTTTATGGTTTGCGCTCCTGTTTTTTTTATTGATAACGAATAGACTGTTGCCTGGCTCTGCAATGAACCACTGGTGCATGTACACATGCTGAATTGTATGCGTGCATTGCTACTCGAGAATGTTTACTAATTGTATGTTGCGTGGTTGGCTGGCAACTTCGCACCAGGGGTCTGACATCTCAACACAGCTGCCGTAGGTCTGACAGTGATTGATGACTCGCACTGTGAGGTGCGTTCGACAGCCTCAATATCTGCATTTGTTCCCACCATGTCTCCTGGCTCTCTGTGGTGCGTTGGGTGAATTCCAAAAGGATTCATCTTCTTATTTACCAGCATGTGTGTGTGTGATTAGCATGTTACGGGAGTTTGTTTACGTCTGTGTATATGGATGTGTGTATGCGCAAGAGGGCGTGTTATATGTGTGTGCGTGTGTGTGTGTGTGCGTGTGTGTGTGTGCGCGTGTGTGATCTCTCAGCAGATGGAGGACATAACACATTCATTCTAGAGGACAGTTGGGGGTCTTGGAAGGGGGGCTGCTGAGATACACACCCCTACCGAGGCATAGATGAGTTGTGTGTGTGTGTGTGTGTGTGTGGGTACATCATAAAACATATAGAAGTGAGCTGGAATCCTTCCGTTTACACAGAGTATTGATGGATGGTTCCAGGCCTTCAGCATGTATTCTCACCCTGTGGTCTATAGCCGTCTCTCCACTAAAGAGCAGGCCTGCACGTCCAGGAATTCTGCCACCGAGCTGCCTTCGCTCCACCTATGGCCACACACAGAGGCAGTATGATTTAGGATGAGTGTGTGTCCATGTGTGTGTGTGTGTGTGTGTGTGCGTGTGCTTGATTGAGTTATGGTGCAGATGTGCCTCACACTTTAAATATGTCTCTTTGATATACACTCCATTACTCCACGACATCTGTCGCATTGACGTACACGGACGCAGGCAAACATGCCAGAACACACACACACACACACACACACATACACACAGAGACAGACGCATGACGTGATGTTGGTGATGCAGGTGGAAGAGGCTGCAAAGTGAACAGGTGGGAGCAGTCTTGTGTGGAAGACCTGTCACAGAGGCTGCAGTTATATCTCTACTCTAAGTGGGTCACTGAAACACACACACACACACGCACACGCACACATGCCCTGCAACACCTCCTCCCCTTTCTTTCAAGGTTCCCTGTGGTGGTTGCACAGCCCTAGTAATTGCACATCCGGGCATGTGCGAGCTTGTGTGCGGTTTGTGTGCACGCTCAGGTGTATGTGCTCACACATTCCTACACTACTGCGTGTTTGCGCATATGTTTGTTGGCGTGGGTGTGTGTGTGTGTGTTCGCGCAGGTGAATACGTGTGCATTTCTGTCATTGTTGCTATGTGCGTATGCTTGCATATTTGGGCGTGCGTGCGAGCAGGTGTGTGTGTGTCAGATCCCAGAGGAGGGGGAATCACTGCTGTGGGAGCTCATTTTTTAACGGGACGCTCAGAGCCTCGTTTGTCCCTGCGTGTTTTAGAAGACCAACCTTTATCCCACTCCTTCTTCTCTCTCTCTCTCTCTCTCTCTCCCTCTCTATCTCCCTCTACCTCTCTGTCTCTCCCTCTCCATCTCCCTCTACCTCTCTGTCTCTCCCTCTCCATCTCTCTCACCTTCCCTCGCCCTCCTCGTCTCTGTCTCTCTCTCTCCCTCCTCTCTCTGTGCTGTCTCACCTGCTCGCTGTTGCTTATGGATAGAGACAGAGAGTAATCCAGAGAGATAGAGGAGGAGAGAAGGAGCAAGAGGATAACAGATGGGAGAGAGACAGCAGGGGGCTGCATACATAATGGAATATTTAACTCTGCTATTGTGGAGTGATGGTGGCGTCATTTCTTGTTTGACACTGGGATTAAATTGTAGTTGTGAGATTATGGGTTCAAATCAACCTGGCCTGTGGATTGAACAGGGCTTGTACCGCAGATTGCTCCATAACGTAACCTTCTATGCTACACACAGCACATTGTCAATCATGTGGGTTCAATTACATGGAGGCAACTTCCTTTAAAGTTCTTTCAAGGATTTCTCGTTGCCTATATTTTAAATTTAATAATCTTTGTTATTTCAGAATGCAGTTGTTAAGAAACTGCTGTTACATACATTATTGGACCCCGTTCCTAATTAAATGTGCATGTATGTACAGTATATATGAGTGCTATATATTCTGTTAAATGATTCTGTTCTAATCCTAATCCCTTTCCCTCGTCAGCACAATATATGTTCAGTACTTACATAGTGTGTTGGGTGACATAAGACAGAACTTCTGCCACGTATTTTGCGTTCGTCCATGATGTACCTTGTGCCCTTTTCATTGGTGTGAGAAGAGTTGTGTTTGTGTGTATGTTTGGTGTGTAACAGAAGCAAGGCTGTAGACCAGACCTGTCCCTCTTGTTTCTGCTCTCTTCCTCTCCTCGTGGTCACCTGTTCTAATCCTCCCCCCTCCCCCCGCCGCGGACCTAGGTCTCTCTCAGCACTCTCCTGTTTCTCTTTAATCGATTTTTTCTCTCTCTCTTTCTCACATACACACACATACATCACACACCTCACACACCACACCCCACACCCCCCACCCCCTCCCACTATCCCCCCCCCACACTATGCTACTGTCTCCTTCACCCCTGCAGTCTAACATCACCTTCACCCCCCCCCCTTCCCTCCGTTCCCCCACCATGCTGTCTCTTATCCACCACCCCCCCCCCCACTCCTTCCCCAGGCGTCTCTTATCCCCACCCCACCCTCTCCCGGCTCCGCCCCCTTCTTTCCCTTCCTTTTTCTTCTGTTTTTCCCTCCCTGTCATGTTGCTCTCCTTCTTGTTGTTCTTTCATGGTGCCGGCTTCAGGTGTTGTGCGTGTGGCCTCCCTCTGGCTCCCCCAGTAGATGGAGCCAGCTATGAGTATTGGCTGAGCATTGACTAGCAACTAGCTTAGTACAAGGGTCTTATCACACGGTTCTCTCTCCACTTAGACCTCCTCTCTCTGGTCACACTCACGCCATTTCTCCTCTCTTATCTCTCTCTCTCTTTCTTTCTGTCTTTTTTTCTCTCTCTCTCTCCTTCTTTCTCTCTCTCTCTCTTTCTCTCTCCCTCTCTCTCACACACACACACTCATGCTCTCTCTCTCTTTTCCACACACACACACACCACACACACACACACACCACACACACACACACACACACAACCACACACACACCAACCACACATACAACATCGGATCTGCATCTCTCCCTGCGGTGTTGGATTAGTCATGTAGCAGGCGTGGTTGTACGTAGGTAGATTTGGAGTGTTTTAGAGCTGAATTTCATACAGCATGAACATCGTTTCCTCAGCGTTGTTGTAAAGGGGGACTTGGCATGGCAATCAAGTGCAGTTACCGGAGTGGGTGCAGGAAGCACTTGTGTACACACACACTCACCAGGCCACACACAGCACACACACAGCCACACAACACACACACACAAGGGTCCATTTTTTCTACCTTGCTTTCTGTCACTCGTGTCTGTCTCAGTCCACACACAGACACACACGTACTTTCTCTTCCACTTTTGCATCAGGGTTGAAAGCTAATAATAGGCTTGTGAGTCATTAAGCCCCTATATTCATTCATTAAACACACTGGACCGGTTGGCAGGAGAAGAGTGGCTCATTTAATTGGATTTGGGCTTTGTCTCTTCTGACCCTCTCTCCTTCCACCCTCCTCACCCTGGGCCTTCTCCGCCGCCCCTACACCCTTGCCCCCCTCCATTTGGATGCCATGATGGCTACCGAGGACTGGTGCTTGGTGTGGTGTGGCCTTGTGTGTTGACTAATGTGTATTGTGTTCCTCCCCCGTTGCTGGTGTTGCGAAGACTGTGGGACTGTGTGTGACTACGTCGTGTGTGTGTGTGTTGTGTGTGGGGTGACTGTGTGTGACTACAGTGTGTGTGTGGTGTATGTCGGTGTGTGTGCGGCTAGTCGGTGTGTGTGTGTGTGATACGTGTGTGGTGTGTGTGTTATAGTGTGTTAAAGAGTGTGTGTACATGAATGTGTGTGTGTCTGTGTGGTGGTGTGAACGGTGTGTCTGTGTGTGTGGTGATGTGGCTGTGATGTGAACTATCGTCTGTGTGGTGTGTGGGGTGTGTCTGTGGTGACTACGTGTGTGTGGTGTGAGTTGTGGGGTTGACTGTGTCTACTGACTGCTGATGTTGCCTGGTGCTGTGGCTAGGTGTGACTCGTGGGGGCATGATGTCTGTGGTCAGGTGCTAGGTGTGCTGACTACCGTGTGGTGTCCTGTGTGTGTTGCTGGCCTAGATGTGGACTGATGTGTGTGTCGTGTGGAGTGGCCTGTTAGTGATACGTGTGTGCTGTGTAGTGGTTGTGTGTGTGTGTGACTACTCGTGTGTGTGTGTGTTGTGGTATATTGCTGGCATTGGGTGGTGGGGCTGTGTGTGACTACGTGTCGGTTGTATAGATGCGGTTGTGACCTACGCATGTGTGTGCCTGTGTGTGTGTGTGGACCTGTGTATGTGTGACGCTGTGATGTGTGTGTGTGGATGTGAGCTCTTATCGTTGAGACGTGAGTGTTGTTGGTTTGTGCGTGTGTGACTTTGTGGTGTGTATGTGGTGTGCTGTGTGTGTGGACTAGTGTTGTTGTGTGTGTGTGTGTTGACTACGTGTGTGTGTGTCTTTTTATGTTAAAGTGTGTGCGCGTGTGCGCGTGCGTGTGTGTGGTGTGTTTTCGTGTGGCTGTATGTTGTACTATGTGTCTGTGTGTGTGTGTTGTGGTGTGTGATGTGGTCGACTATGGTGGGTAGTTGGGTGGCTGTGGTGGACTACGTGCGTGTGTGTGTGTGTGGTAGTGTCCCTGTATGTGAACTATGTGTTATGTGTGTGGTGTGTGTGCTGTGAGTGTGGACTATGTTGATGTGTTTTGCAAAAGATGGCCACTAATAACATATATTATTTTCTCTTGAGTTGTCGGCGCCTAACAATATTACCATCCCGCCGCTTTCTGTCGTTGTGTTTAACGAAAGCTGATGTGCTTTGTGTAGTAATGTCCGTAGTGTTTGGGGGGTGGAGGGAGGCCATATGTAACAGTTTATTCTTTTGTGTATGTAACTATTATCTATTTCCTATCTAGTCAAACTCTAAAATTGCTATTTCGCCAACATAACAGCCAGAAGTTTGCCGTATTATTAACCTAAAAAGAGTATAACGAATTTCAAACACTATTTCAATACGTAGTCTGCATTGCTGAGTGCATGATACTGCCAAAGATGGATGCAAGACTCGTTGACGCAATCACACACGACCTTATGATATAAGATATATCTTGCACTTCTATGTCCTAATGCATAATAAATTTTAGTTCAAACATATACAGCGGAAATATCTTTGTAAGCTTAGCTCTCAGAAATCAAATGAATAGCCGTAAAGAACTTTTGCGATAATAAACATATTGACTAAATAACTCTAAATGGATCAAACCGACTGAACTGCAATGCAAACGTGTGTTTAGTAATGAGTGAGTTGAACGATTTGACAAGTGTTATAAATAAGATGTGTTCTTTTATTACCTTGTCGAATGTGGCTTGTGGGTCTAGCGGGTGAAGTTGACACCTGCTTTGGCTCCGGGAGTGGAGTGGGGTATGGTTATGCTTCCAAGATAGTATTCCACTTGGCCGGCGTAAGACCGCGAGGTTTTATCTACGATTTACATTCTTGAGAGTGGATGGCAGGCCTGCGACGTGATCATCTGTCTCTGAGAACTAGGTGAGTGTCCCTTGCACACACACACACACACACACACACACACACACATCACACACAAACCACACACACACACACTCACCACACACACACCCTACAGACAAGTGAACACTCATAAGGCCAGAAATGATGATCCACCACTCATTTCAAAAACCACCCAACCACACAAACACAACGGTCATGCTCCGAAAAACACACTACACAGGTAGTAAACCCAAAACGGACCTTAACACATTCTAACCTAAAAAATGGGAGACCCCTAATACAGCGCCACCATCCCCTTTCCCAATGTATTGAAATCGTGTATTTCTTTTTCGTAGTATACAGTGAGATACTATTCGTTGATTTTTATAACCTATAATTTGTTAATAGACCTTATAGATCTGTCCACGACCGACATGGGCAGAGTCTGTCAGTCAGCGATGAAGTGTACTGTGTTCATTCCAATAGAAAAAAAATCAACCTTGTTGTTAACACTACAGCGTCGTACCTCCCACTCCAGCCTCTATAATGAAATACCTCATCTATACATCACAGACACACAACACATCACATACACACAACATTCCACACACCCATTATCCACACACAACACAATACCAAAATAATATTAACACAAACACACAAGCAAACGACACACACACTGGCAGCACACACACACACACAACAAACACGACACACACACACAAAACATACATATACACGACCACACACAAATACATAACACACATACACATACACATACATCATACATACATACTACATACATACATAAATACATACATACATACATGACATACTACTATACAATACCACACACACACACATTCTCCAGTGCTGCCAACCTTACAATCTTAGTAGGTAGCACCATTCATCTTAAGCCTGGTGGAAACACTGGCATTGCCAACCTTTAAAGGTGCGTGTGTGATTGGATGTAGCTGTGTGGGTCTGTGTGTGTCTGGCATTCTACTGGACACTGCTCCTTATAATGGGACACCTGCTGCTAAAGTGCATGTGAACAGGCTGTTTGTGTATTTGTGTGTGTGAATGGTTAGATTGCCAAACTGTTCCTTTAGTACGCACACACTCTTCGACTGTGTCTTTGTGCTTTGTACTGTTTGCTTCCTCACCATACATGAGGTGTGTGTCTGTGTGTCTGTGTGTGTGTGTGTGTGTGTGTGTGTGTGTGTGTGAATTGCAGGACACATGTCCTCTTATTATTGACTGTGTGTGTATTTAGAGTGCTGTAAATGTGCGTGTACGGTACTATATGTATGTGTGTGTTTATATAAGATACAGTGAGAGTCCTAAAGAGACCTTTAGTTGCCTCCTCTCTCTAGGTGTGTGTGTGTGTGTGTACCAGCCCTTCCTTTCTCTGCTTCTCTCCGGGAGCCTTTCCCAGCCTTCCTCCATCTGTTTGTTTATGAGCAGCTCCCCCCTGCTGGGTACAGACGAGAACGGAGACCACCTGTGGAGGGGGCAATGGAGCACCAACACCGACGCTGAATCCCCCCCCCCCCCCCCCGGCCCCCGACCGCCCTACTTCCCCATTCACCCACCCCGCCCAGTCTCCGAGACCAGCACACATGCACGCCTCCGCATGCACGCTTACACATGCATACGCGCACACACACACACACACATGCAGTCTTTCGCTACAGTCCACTCTGCTCTCCACTGTTCATGCACTCACGTCTTATTTACTGACGTGCTGCTACTGTGTACGTTTGTGTTCGTGTGTGTGTGTGGCTGCTTCACCAAGAAGCAAATGACTTTGTCCCCGGCTGGGTGGGTAATTTTCCAGGGGCGTTGGTGCTTTCATCCATGTATTCTCTTGGGCAAGTCTGTTTATGAAACGACATCATAATCACGCCTGCCATGGGGCTTTTCCATTCTCCACACCTTGGGGACTCTCTCGCTCTCCTGTTGCAGATGTTGCTAAATGATGAACAGAATGAGGATGAAAGATATGAAGAGAGGGAAAGAGTTGGCGGGAGCGAGAGTATGGGAGAAGGCGTATGACTGATTGGAGGCAAAAGGGTGAAGACTTTGGAAGCTGGAGTAGAAGGCTGGAAGCTGGAATAGAAAAAGGATTAGAGTGAGACAGTGAGGAAGGGAGGAGTGATGAGAGGATGGAGGAGAAAGGAGAGCAGAGATGGGATGTGTCCTGTCCTCATTAGCACCCTTCTTGTAAGACATTTATTTTCTACTGAAAAAAAAAATCTACTGTCGTGTGTGGATTATTTAGCAGGTGTTCTGTAATGAGTATTGGAATGAACAGGGCACCTTGGGAAATGTATGCCGACACACGTAGCAGAAGCACACAAATCCCTACAGCAGCATTATACGGAGGTGGCAATTGATTGAAACTACAACTACCATCATTCCCCTGTATGGTCGAGACATGAATAAGACAAGTGAGTAAGGCAAGGGAGTGAGGTGGTCTAGGGCCAGTGCAGGTGGACCACGGTGCCTCACGCATATTAAATCTGGGCTGTATACAGACAAAGCTGAGACACAAACACAGACTCATGCTTACAAGCAATGAGTCACTCCCTAGAAAGGTTGGGCTCCACTTTGGATGTGTCTGCTTGTGTTACCAATCACATTTTCATTTTCTCTCCTATCTTTCTCTACCTCTACTTGTCTCTTCACACCACCTCCCCCTCCCTCCCCTTCCCTCCCCCCTCCCTCCCTCATTGTTAATCCAGGAATGAGCAGAGGTTGTCTTTTCCGTATCACAGTCTGCTGAACACAGTGCTTTATGACTTGCCGCTGAATTTTCGCTTTCTTTTTTTTTTTATTGCGTGGAAAAAGTTATTACGATTTCGGCTTTTACCGTGCCGGGTCATGAAATTCATTTTTTTCTCTCTCCGCCTCCTGTCAGTGTCATGGCCAAAGTCAGACGACATCCAAGGTCTTTCTGAACAAATACGTCTAATGAAATGCCACCAGGAGGAAGGAGATGGTGGTTTTACCAGAGAAGGATTTGAGGAGGTGGCTTGAGAGATTACAGTGTTCTGTTTTACTAGTATCCTTCACACAGTCATTCTGCCTTAAGCTCAGTCTATCGGTTGGGTTTATCGACGCATGGAATCATGCTCGTAAACTCCTCTGGGTCAGAAGAGCTGTGGGACTGGTGTACTTGGGGAGGAGTTCATGTTTGGTGCGTGCGTGTCAGGAGTGGGGGTGGTGTACAGTACACTGTATGTGTGAAAGAGAGTTATGTTGTGCCTCTGACTGATAATCCCTGACTGACTTGCGAACATACAGTTTGTACTGGACTGTGTGCAGCCATGTTTCTAAGCACCAGGATTTTCTTCCAGTTTTATGTCATGACCTGCAAACCATGTTTCCATTCCCTTATTTCTCCTTGTAGTCTCTCTCCTTGGAGTATGTCTTCTGGTGGTCTCTCATAGTATTCTCTTGTTTATTTCTTCTGCTGGTCTCTCTCCTGATAGTCTCTCTCCTGGTCGTCTCTGTCCTAGTAGTTTCTCTCCTATTCCCCTAGTTGTTTCCCTCCTGGTAGTCTCTCTCCTGGTTGTCTCTTTTCTATAAGTCTCTCTCCTGCTAGTCTCTCTCCTAGTAGTTTACCTTCTGATAGTCTATCTCCTAGTTGTTTTTGTCCTATTAGTCCCTCTCCTAGTAGTCTCTCTCCTATTAGTCTCTGTCTAGTCAGTTCTCTCCTATTAGTCTCTCTGATAGTAGTCTCTCTCCTGGTAGTCACTCCTAGGGGTCTTTCTCATAGTAGTCTCTCTCCTAGTAGTTTCTCTCCCAGTAGTCTCTCTCCTGGTAGTCTCTCTCATAGTAGTCTCTTTCCAGATAGTCTCTTTCCTAGTAGTCCCCCACCACCTCTGCTCTTTAACACACAGCCTTGTTAGCACAGACTTCTGTTTCCCCTGTGTGGATCTATTGTGTGTCAGATGTGAAGGCCACCATCTCTCCTTCTCTCATGGATGGACACGCTTCTATTTGCAACGTTGGCTGCTAGGGGCAACCGCCCGGCACCATGGGATAGGAATGCAGCCATGGGTGTGTGGGCGGCAGACAATCTGTCGCCTGTTTACTCTACATATCCTTCTCCCCGCCTTGCAAATCCCCGTCTTCCTCCACGTACCCGGGCCATTCTGCCTCTCTTTCCCTCTCCCTTCCCCCCTGTCTGTGTCTCTCCTGCATGTCTGTTCTTCTATCGCTTCAGCGTCCGTGCCGCCTGGGGCGCGTTGACGTGAGCTACCTCAACGAACACGCCATTGATCGTGCTAACGAGAAGCATGATGGGCCTATTGGCTCGATGATGTCACAGGGCCAAGACAGACACTCCGACGCATCCGTACACCCAACCCCTCCCGTCTCGCCCCTTAAAGACAGCCAATAGTATCGATCGATCACTTAGGTGTCACTTTTCTACCATTGATCCGTTTCTAAGTCTGGCTGTCGACCAGAAAACCACCTCAGATTGAGAGAATCCTGGCTGAAGAGCCCACAGGAAGTGTGCCGGGAATCCAGACAGCTAAGCATCCCTTCGCTCCCTAACAAGCAGTGTTTAAGGTCATTTTTGAGCCAGCACGGTTATCAGTTAAAGCTCCATCGCTTATGGGCGCCATTGTGACAAACGGCGTCTACAGCTCCTACAGGAAATCAATGCCTCTCTATCCCATTGAGGCGGGGCGAGTCTAAAAGCATTTCCATCTGGCTTTTTAGCTCCCGTATTAATCTTTCAGGCGCTGACTCCTCTTCTCTGTCCGTGTCTGGGCCTTTTGCTAAAGTGGATGGAAGCTTTTCTCACTAGCCTCTCCCTTTTAAGAGCTTCATCAACAGCTATTCGTGTCTTGTGACTCCCCATACGGCAAGCGGAACTTTTCCAACCATGTTTTTCCTTCCCTGACCTGCCGCTGACCTGTAACTCATCATCAGTATCTTGTATCTGTAGAGATGCTCTAAAACGTACGTCTTCTGCCCAGAACTTTCGTATAAGCAGTACTGCTCACCCAGCTTAACTATTAGATATCAAATGTTGCATGTGGTTCCTGCTGTTTGGTGGTTTTGTTCCCTTTGAGATCTACTGGGTAGTCCCTGGGAAATGTGTTGCTGCTCCACAGGCTAGCATCCATGCCTAGGCAGTGATTGGTTACATATGGAAGGATCTAGCCAATGGGTGGCTTGGCTTGGAGGGATTTTCTCACTTCCTCACTCTGGGATGAATGGCATAATCCCCAAACGAGCACACAGCTAGGAAATCCTTTCTGGAATATCCCATGTTGTTGCTGCCTCTGGTGATGTGCAGCATCTGTCTGTTCCGTACAGCGGAGAACATGAGCATGGACCTCACCCTCATCCAGACGCTGTAGCCTGAGGTGCTGTAGTGTATCTGAGTGCAGCGTTTACTGGTCGTGAACCAAACATTTAGCAATCAGTAGGTGCAACATCAACATGAGATGCAGATGTATGCCTGAAACACAGGAAGGTGGTTCGTTAAAAGGAACACCCAAAAAAGAAACACTAAGTTCAGGATTTGTTGGTAGCAAGTGTCCTAGTTCGTGCGGACTGTTCTAGATGGGGTCGCTGCTGTGGCTCTCTGAGGATGTGCCTGTCTGGCTGCCGGCTGCATCTGAGCTGTCCGAGGGACCCGGTGATACTAGGTCGTCATGGCGAAGGTTTTTCTGTTGCTCCACGGTTACGGTGACTCGATGAGGGCCAGTGACAGCGCCGTGGGACTGGCCGTGACCCGGGGTCTAAATGCAGCTGGACCCCTGGGAAGAGCACTCGTGCTCCAACCTGTCTCTCCATGTCGGAACGGGACTGTTTTGTTATTGCGGGCTAAAAATAAAAGTCTTTGACCTTAGCTCTGCCGCAGGAGTGGAGTGAGAGATGGAGGGGGATGTTGGACAAATGATGGGGAGAGGTAGATGAGATGTGAGGCGGGGGAAGAGAGAGGAGGCAGGAAAGGGAGGAGGAGGGAAAGAGAGGGATGCAGACATGGAAAGGAATGTGTTTCACTGAGTCAAGGTCTGATAGACGTTGTTTCATCTTTAGTTCTCTTTTGGTACTAAGGGGTGTTGGAAACTTTCAGGCGGCAGATTTGTTAGTAACGTCTTGTCAAAGAGCAACATAATCAAGAGGATAGTGGGTAGAACAGAGAGAAAGGACCGTCTTTAAAAACCTAGCTCTCTTGTTTTGGAACATTTTCGGAAAACGACCCCAATTATCGCTTTGCATGTTTGTCGCATGAATTTCTGATGCTGTCTTCTGAGCGAAATGGAAGTGAACTGGGCCAGCTCAATTCACAAGGCCCTGTTTTGCATAGACATTCTTTTCCATCGCAGACAGCAAATGGTCACGTTCTCGTGAGACAAAGACGGTTGCTTTGCGAAAGGCTGCAGCCGCAAGAATCAGTCGTGAACATTGCCTAAAAACATTGCGGTTTGTTCATGTCAGATGTTTTCACGAATACAGGCCATGTGTATTTGTGTGTCTATTTTCACACCCTGTGCGTTACATCCCCCCTTTGTAGGAGCTTCTAGGTGTCATGAATTGAACTAACAAGCCTCTTGTCATCTCCAATAACACATAACAGCTGCTCACCAGCCGACACAGCCATCCCTCCCACATGCTGTTACTGATGGAAAACACAATTAACCTATCCCTCAGCCAGCACCTTGCCAATCACGTCGTTTCCAACTCGAACTAGCGTCACGGTCTCGCTAAAGCAGCTCTTTCAGGCACACTGTATTTCCTTCCCTTGTCTGAACGTTGCTATGTAGCGCTAAGCGCATTCGAAAGAGATTTCCAGAAAGATAAAACATTTGTGAAGGGAGAGTAATGTATACATTGAGTTACATGGGCATAGTTGAAGGAGAGTTCACCGCCTGTACTGGATGCTATTGTCAGAACGTTTTCAAACTGATGGAAGCTCAGCTGTGTAAACAGAATCTAGTTGCAGTGACATTCTAATAGCCTGCTGATTACGTCCGTCTAAGCGGAAGCACTACCAGCGATAACATTTAACAGATAAGAGGCGTCACTGTGAATCATGGGGGGAAAATATTATGACTACTTTGTTATATAAGGCCTTATCAACAACATGGCTGCTGTGGGCCAATGCCTATGGACCTATTAAGAATGACCAAGCGTCAATGCTGTTGAAAGATTGGATCCTATTAGCTGCCATGGAAAGTGGTCAGTGGTTTACTGAGGCTCACACAAGTGAGATCTGGTCAGAGTCACGTTGACCTTCCGCATGGTACAAAGATCACTCGCATGTATGACCTTAACGCACCGACAAACTGACCAGACTCTGACACCCCTTGTCAAGCAAATCTCCTTCTCCACAGGGGTTCTGGATTTGGTTTGTACGGTCGTGTTCTGCTTCTGTCACGTGCGAGTGGTCTTTGTGTTCCAGTGTTTTTGAAGGATAAATGGATCCGGTGTATGTTGGTTACTTTGACTCAGCTGGCTTACTCCTCTCTGCTTTTGGGGGAACCCAGTTCACATTAGACACCTGCTGAGGGATTGGAATGAGACACAGGAGTGCAGGGTACAAGGGACAAAACAAGGCCTGAAACAAACACACACGCACACACGCACACACGCACGCGCGCACACACACACACACACACACACAGGGAGGCCAACAGGAAACACCAGGGGCAGGGAAAACAGGGAAAACAAACGAAAGTAAAATTAACTCACCATCCACGGTTGAACAAGGTGCCTATCCCTCCTCATTGTAATTTCTCAGCCTGAATGAGAGGGAAAAGGGTGGGGGAAGAATGGAAGCTAATGGAAAAAGCTAGCAGCCGCCATGGTGGAGCTCACAATCGCCAGGGCTAATTGGCTAGCTGTAAAACGCTAATGCGAATCCATGCAATTCCAAAGCCGTTCTCCTCCTTTGCCTCTTCTCTGGTGAAGAAACAGCTCCCTCCCATTTCGTGCGGAATTAATGAGCGAGCAGGAAATGTCCTGGTTGGAGTATTAAGTGAATGTGATATGTGGTCCACAGTAATTAGGCTCAGCACATTGAGAACTGTGGGAGCTCTTAGCATGAGACCGCTCCTGCATGGGACAGTCATAATTATGACTGGATTTCTGTCTTGTCTTCTTTTCCCAGCTGGATGAAAAGGTTTCATTCTTTCACCGCTTAAAAAACGAAAAAGAATGGATCAGCATCCCTTGATGAAAGGGGAGCTTTCGAATCTGTGCCACTGCTGCGAAAAAGTGCTTAGTTTCGTTTCAGTGGAGAGCCATCTTTCTTTTTTCTCGTTGCTCGCTCTCCGTCTCTCTCCTGCCACGCTCTCTCTTTTCGCTCTATCTCTCTCTCTCTCTCTCTCTTCCTTTCTTCTCCTCGCATCTCTTTTTTCTTTTTTTGGAACTCAGACACACTATGACACATTCAAAACTATGGAAATGGTGTTTACACCAAAGTGTCTGCAACTGTATTTTCAAATTTGGTAATCTGTAATTGTGTTGAGAGAGACAATTCAACACAACAGGGCCAAATCTGGCGGATGCTATGCATCGGGTGACAATGTGGCTGTGTGCGCTTGTGTATATCTTTCACAATGTGACATTAAGCTGTTTGTCAGTGCTAGGAATCTTTTCAGTATGGGTGTGTGTGTATGTGTGTGTGTGTTGCTGCGCTTCACACACTCTCGTATCATGTTTTGTATGCCCTGCAGTGGAAGTGTATGTGTGTGTGTGTTGCTGCGCTTCACACACACTTGTATCATGTTTTGTATGCCCTGCAGTGGAAGTGTGTGTTTTTACTTGGGGCTGCTTGGTGTTGCAAGACAATCTGGCAGACAGCCTATTGGTTCCTATGGGATTCTGTGTGTTATCCATTGCTTTCAAAGACAGCATTCCTAATCCAGTCCACACACTCACACCCCCCCACCCACACACACATACACACACTACATAAAGCTCCCAAACCAGGACAAGCGTTTCTCATTCCCACAATAGTATTACACCCTCCACTATTTCGATCCCATCGTCACACGAGCGCTGCACTGCATACTGAGCTTTCAGAGGTTTCTGGTTCCTCCTTTGTTTCTTGTGAGGATCAGTCCTGTTACCTGCCCCATAGTAGAGAGCAAACTTCTTCTACCTTTAGCCTCCCTGTTAAGTAATAACATCCTATATTTGGACTGTTGTCAAAAGACTGGGGCTCGTCAGTTATGGATGAGACAAGGCTCGCAGGACAGGCCATCTGACAAGGCTCGTTTGCATTTCAAACGACCGCATGGCAGCATGGTGGCTCTCGCACACACACAAGAAGACGCATCCACTCACTCACACACCCACACTCACTCTCTCTCACACACACACACACACACACTCACTCACACACGCTCACTCACACACACACACACACACACATCCACACCCAGAACACAAAGAACAGAGGCACACGCACACCCTCACAATTGGCAACAGCCTTTTTGTTATGGAAAGCAGGACATGAATATGACCAAGGAGGTGGTTATCAGAACAAAAGCAGAGGATGCATATCCATTTATACTCCAGGGAAAGTAATGAGGGAATGCATTCACAGTCAGGCTTTTAGAGTGTATCTGTGCGGTATAAATTAGTAAGTAGAAGGGGTAATTTGCGCGTGTCTGTGTGCAGAGCGTGGAAGTACGTGTGCTTGCTATGGTTGTGTGGCCACCATGAATGTTTCAACGTTTGTTATCCTTGCGCGGGTTTACGACATGATAAATGAATCGATTACGATACATCATTTATTGCCAAAGTTCAATTTCATCACACAAACGCGGATTTGTTTATTCAATGAGATGCAACAACTTTGCTGCTGGGGCAGCAAGCAGCATGGAAGGAATTCCAAAGGGAATTAATTGATGTGTTTCAGTAGAAGTCGCTTTGTGAAATCTTCCAAATAGATTGGCGATGGATGAATTCATTATTGTGCAGAGTAGCAGGAACGGACAGAGTAGCATTAAACTGGGGTCAGCTGTCGGACCTTCTTACCCAAACGCAGAAACAATAGATTGGATATTACATGCTACGTACCTGGATACTGTACAAAGTGTTATTCTTCTGCATGTGCTTCCATGCCATCCATCCCTAGTAACAGAAAGAGCATTCAGAGTGCAACCTCCCTCCCTTAACTCCGCCCTCCCTTAACCCCTCCCCCATTCTCCTCTTTCAGCCATTAAATATGGTCACAGAAGATCAATCTACGGGATCTAAGCACGCCCGGTTAAATAAAGCCGTGTTCCCTGTCGGAGGTTTGACTTTGACCCCCTCTCTTGGCGGGGGGAGTTTGCTCTGCGCTCTCTGCGCTCTCTCTCTCTCTCTCTCTCTCTCTCTCTTCTCTCTCTCGCTCTTCTCTCTCTTCTCTCTCTCTCTGTTCTCTCTGCGCTCTCTGCGCTCTCTCTCTCTCTCTCTCTCTCTCTCTCTCTGTGCTCTCTGTGCTCTCTCTCTCTCTCTCGCCGTCTTTTCATCGCAGCTGAAAGGGAGGATGATGGGTCGGTCTTTATCTCATCAGGGGACAGATGAGGGGCTTTTGTACGATCTCGTGACACTTGGCGGGGGCGAGTCAACACCCCTGACTGATGCCTTATCAGATTGAACACGTCCTCCACTTTACCTCTGTGTAATCACTGGGTTGCCCCATGGTTTAATGCTCCCTGCCTGGGAGTTAATTGTTTGATTGCTGATGCCAGTTGGATGTATGGAGTAAATGATGGAAGCTGGGTGAAGCCGGGTGAAGAAGGATGGAGAATGAGAACGTTTGTATTGGGCTAAGTGGCAAAGCAGGAAATAGATGGGGGCTTGCTGAATGAGGCTGGTGAATGGGCAATATAAAATGAGGTGAAGCAGCCTAATAGTCAGTGTATGGGAGAAGTGCAACTCCTTTCAAAGCCCCTCTGAAAGAACTTTAATGGTTTTGGTAAAAATGGTGTTTGTTACCCTTTACCTTTCATGCCATGTGCATTATACAATCCATAGTGACAACAGATAACATTTGGTGCTAGTGGGAACTATTCCACACTGCCCCAAATGACACGTTTGACAACAAACTGCTGATTGGTTGGTCGGAGGTTTCTCGTCCTCATTAGCGGGGATTGGTCTGACAGGAAACGGATGGCTTCTAGAATGTTCCCTCGGGCCTGAGGGGCCACCTCTCTTTGATGACGACGTCTCCTGTTGACGACTCCTGTCTCTTTGAGGACGGCTCCTGTGGCACAACACACACGCGCGCGTCCACAGACACGGGCATGCATGAATATATGTTCTGTTCGACAAAGACACACACACATCAACACATATGGCTCTGATGGACTGGCCTACAAAGGCCTAGGCAAATGGTCTGTGATTATTGTAGTTACCGTGATTGCTATCATTGTCCGCCATCATGGTCATTATGTCTGCACTCCATTCTGCTCTGTTTACCCTAATGCAGTCCGAGGGAGAAAGAAGGAGAAAGATGGCCCGGATAAACGCCTCATTATCTCTCACATCTTCCCTCCTCTTCTCTCCATTCTCTTAGTGTTGAGTCTCTGGTGCGCCCATTTCACTCTCAATTGGATATTTCTGAGAGGCAACGGGTCTCTTGCTGAAATTAGTTAAGCATGTGCTGTGTAAGGACACCGCCTGTTTGGTTGGTTTGTGTCTTGTCAGTATGTTGTTACCAAGGCCCTAAATGCAGAGGAGGAGAGGGTGAGGAGGAAGGAGAGAGGAGGAGGGGAGAAGGAAGGAGAGGAAATGTTTTTTTTTTAAATAAATCTGATGTCTGAGTGATTCCCTTGTTCTACTGTGGAAGGTTGTAGACTGCTCTGCAGAGCGGATCATTTTTTTCTATTTTGTGGAGTTCATCAGTCATCAAGAAATGGGATCAATCCCAAATATCTTTCTCTAGCTTTTTTGGATCTCATGTCCCTGGAGAAGATCACATCCTTTCCCTTTCTCAATTGCCCTCTCACTGCCTCTCTCTTTCTCTCTCTCTCTCTCTCTCTCTCTCTCTCTCTCTCCCCGCCTCCTCATTCTGTCTTCCTTCGAGTGTCCTAGTCTGCGAGTCTCTTCCATCTCTTCA
>BROE01000005.1:15806183-15821747 GCA_036571765.1 Plecoglossus altivelis
CCTCTCTCTCTCAGTCTGTTTGCCTCTCTCATCCCCCCTCTCTCTCTCAGTCTGTTTGCCTCTCTCATCCCCCCTCTCTCTCTCAGTCTGTTTGCCTCTCTCATCCCTGCCTTTCTCTTTGCTCTGTGTCGATCCTCAGTGACTGTCAGCTCCAGCCAAAGCTCAGTCAATTCCTCCCAAATGGATTTCCCCAGTCCAAATAGAATGGAGATTGAAACTGGAAGGGCAGTATTTGAAGTGTGTTTAAATATGGCACCCACTTAATTCTCCCTCGAAAGCGGAGCGATTCCAAGTCATATTTAGACGTGATTCCTGGCGTACAGATGAGGGCCGCTGCCATTTGTCCAATATATGACTCTCTCATCTCTCAAATTTTATCCGCTTTTACGGCTGCCACCAAAGCCTTGATCTAATAAGTCTTGTTTGCCGTCGCTCTCCCATATTGCACTATGGCGCTGACTTTATGAGTAAGCTTTGAGGATTTTGGTTGCGCACTCATGGTGGTTGTCCAGGCAGCACCAATCACAAGGGCCTTTGTTGAGGGATCCAATCCCATCACCATCCAATCCCATACTAAAGCTGTGGCAGGTTGGCACATGAGCAAGAAGCAACAATTGCGAATGTACGTGCACGTGTCTGTGTACGTGCGTGTCTGCGTGTGACATGTATCTCTCTGGAGTCTGACAGTAAACCTTTTAGTCATGTCAGTCCTCAGGTTTGTCCTTAAGACTTAAAAATGAGATAGCATGTGTGTGATTGTGTGTATAAAATCAGAACAGTGTCAGATAATGCCTGGCTTCTGTCATCATCTAGCACTGTCTGAGTCACTGGAACAAGAAGCTGTCACTCCACTGGTTTTCACACAAACACACACACATACACACACAGACATACACACACGGACACATCACTCCAACCTCTCTAGCCCAGAGCTTTTATCAGCAATTCATTCCCGGTATCTAACCCATCAATCATCCTGCATGTCCTCAGATGCCGCAGTCACTCCTAAAGAGGAAGTGAGGCAACGAGAGAACGAAAGACAAAAACGCAAGGAGACAGAGCCAGGGAGAGAACGAGAGGAGGACGCTTTTAATTAAGATTGTAATCGACAGGCACTTTTAAGAGCAGAGCCTTAGCTCTCATCATGGGCGCTGTTTTGATCCAGAGTTGTCTCGCGCGCGAGTACGCTCCCGGATCCCCGTCAGACATCTAGGGGGCCATTTTGAAGACACCCTGTGAAGTTCCGTTCCTTGGAGTTGTTGGGTCACGGAGGTGAAGCGTTATTCAATTACAGATTGCCTAGCACCTGTCTCACACGTCTGTGTCCTCAAATGATTTGATGAAAGACTGTCGTGGAGATCCTATCCTATTTGGGTGGTTGTTCTACATCCTGTGGTTTTCCTATGATGTAGCCTGTCTAGCTTGCTGAAATGAGAGCAGCAATTATGTGTTTTTTTTTTCTTTATTTACGTAAAAGCCTTGCTAGCTTAATGGTATACCTGAAAGGCTGTTATGGAAGTGTATTTTTGTGGAATTACACAAGCCATGTTTTGATTCAAGGCTCAGTTACACATGGAGCATTTAGCTTGTGTTAGTGTGGGAGTAATTGAGGGCCTTACTATTAGTCTATGTTAACCACCATCTGAGGAACAAACAAGTTGTCTCCAACAATCAAATCATACGATGTATCGACATCGTTTTGTTCCTTGTATTTTTTCCATAATAATGGTCTTTAATGACCTAGGGCCAGTGGTGGAGGACACAGTGATCATGTATGGTGCCCGGCCTGTAGGAGCCTGCTGTCTGGAGCCTGGTTAGGGATCCCTGAGGCTGGACAAGACCTCAGAGGCTGCGTCTGAACATGTCTTACCTGTGATTGAGAGGTTGGCTATTTTGTGTTGCACTTCTTGAATGTGTTATCTTCTGCTATTTCTTATTATCCTTGAAACCCCTATAGAGAGAACATCGTGCCTCAGAGAGCGAATGATTCTGGGTCTTTGATCAGTCTTATTTCTCCACTCAGTGATGCGTTCAACTGCAGCAGGTATTCTTATGAACTACAAGGAATTGTGATTACCTTTTGCTATTTTCAACTTTGCTTGTCTGCCATTACCGTGTAAATGAAACAACCTGGATGTATTTCCGATACACATGAACATTTCTGATTGTTCATTAGTGCGCGAGGCATTCGTTGTTCTACTTATCTCTGAAACAAACGTGTGTTAGAACACTGCCCACTTTCCCCATTAACACAAACAGTAGTTTGTAGTAGTCACAACTAATAGTTCTATTCCCAGCAGAAATGGACCCAGCGTTCTTCTGTTCAATACTGCCCGTTGATGAAGACGAGTCCTCCTCCAGCTCCTTAGAGCCGTTCCGTCTCTTGTCTGTCCGTCTTAAAGACCTCATTATCCACGCGTTCCCTTTCATGTTTTTTTGATCGTCCAGTACTGTCTTTCTTTTCTGGGTATTGTAGTCTTGTTGCAATTGTTTGGATTCTCACAGACTTCAATTTTTTATCTCCGAAAATGGCATTATGGATTTGATCAACTTACATCCCAAGCCTTTTGTCTCTTTATCATTAAAATGGAAACAAATGGTTTGAGGCTTTCAGAAATGTGTCATATTGGACATGTGGAATTGCTTTTAGAGTTGTTTTGATGTGTCCAAATCTGATGCTTCAGTCAGTGAGTTTGACTCCCCATCAAACACGGATCCTCTATCTACGAATTGTCAAAACTTTCAGACAAAAGCTCTCAGACACTCTTTATCTTTGGGGATTCTTTTCTCCTTTCCCTCTGCGTGGGTTTTGGTCAAATAAATGGAAAAGCCTTAATCCCTTTTTTTGATAGGTGAATCAGCTCCTTACTCATTTCGTTCCTTCGTGGGTTTGCTTCACGATGGCGAAGAAGCACATGATAAGAAAAGGGTGGGGAAATAACTTTTTGTACTTTCTTTCGTTGCACTCCGTTTGCTGTCGTCCTGTCGAGGAGCAGCTGAGCTCTGCTGGACTGTCTTCAGAGCTCCCCCCCCCATCTGTCTTCCTCTTCCCCTCTCTCACCCTCCCCTTTCCGACGCTCATCCTTCCTTTTCTCTCTTTCCTTCTCTATCTCTCGGACACCACATTTCTTTCTTTTTTTTCTTTTCCAGGCTCAACGTGGATGTTTTCCTGCTTTTTTCCAAGAATGTTGTTTTGCCAGTTTGTTCTTTTTTGTTTCTCATCGCTCCACCCCTGGTTTGATTTTAAGAAACGAAGCGTTTTGGGGGGGTGGAGGGGGGTGGGGGGTGGGAGGAAAAAAAACAGGCACATAACTTTTGCATTAGCCAAGTCGTTAGTTGGGGAAAGATAAGGCTTAGGGCAAAAAGAAAGCTATAAAGGGGGGGGCGTTGGCGCGATTTGTTGTTTTTAATCTTTCGATTTTGAGGGATTGCATGTGTGTGTGTGTTGTGTTGGTTGTTGTGTGGTGTGTTGGTTGTGTTGTGTGTGTTGTGTTGTGTTGTTGGGTGTGTGTGTGTACGTTTGTGTGTGTGTGTGTTGTTTTGTGGAAGAATTTTATGGGGGGATTTTCATGTTTTAGTTATCAAAGCCGGGAATGGAGGAAGGGAGGGGACCCACCCCAGGGGGTTTGCCTTGGCTGGGCTTGGAACCTTGGTTAACTTAATTCCATTTTACTTTGGCTGCTTTCCATGGGGGAGGGGAGGGAGGGTAGGGAATGGAAGGGGAAGCAAAGAGGGAGTCCAGTGGAGGGAGGGGAAGGGAGGAAGAAAAGAGGGAGGGAGGAAGGGGAAAAGGGGGGGGATGAAAAGTGTAGAGTCCTCTGGGTCATTTTTCCATCAATTTTCCCGTTCAAATTTAAAAAAATTGTTGAGGAAATTGAATGGGGAGTTCAAACCCAAAACACCAAGAGGAAAATGAAAAAGAAAAATTGAGGTGTTGCACTATCTCCTTTTTGTTCTGCGGGTCCCTTTCAAAAAGTCAGTGTTTTCAGGGACCAGAGGGGCGGGAAGGGAAAAGCCCAAAAAAAAAAAATTTGAAAAGGGGAAGTTTGCCCAAAGCCCACATTTTTTTGCCGGCAAACAAGAAAAATGGTGTGGATGTTCCACATACAGGTAGTTTGTGGCAGTGGCACGACGGCTGAGAGGAAAAAACTCATCTTCCAAGTTTTTAAAAGTACGTTTGTTGGGGGGGAACCCCACTTTTACTGTTAGGAAATTTTCCTCCCCACATTCCCTTTATGGTTTTTCATTAAAAAAAAAAAAATCAAATTATCATAAAAGTTAGAGTTGTAATTGTGACAAATGGTGAATGTTGTGACAGTCGTGATGAATGAGGGCTGGGCTAGTGGCTTTACAAGCTCTCCGTCTATGGCAATTTAATGAAAAGGTTCTTAACTGCATTTGTTGGTTCTGGATGTTTCAATTTCAATGTTCCTCAGTGTGCGTGTGCACGTGTGTGTGCATGTCTGTGTGTGTGTGTGCGTGCGTGTCTATGTTTGTGTCTGTGTGTTGGGGCAACCTGTCCATGTGTATGTTTACCGATGTCCATGTTTGAGATCTGTGGTTCACCACACGCCACATACCACATACTCCCATGTACGACACACGTACACCGTCGTACACACCATCTACATGCATGCAAAGTTCATACGTAACTTTTGATTCCTTAGCTGGCGTGCTCACCATAGTCATAACATGCCCTTCACCAGAGCACCAATGAGAAGTGAGGTCACCAGCGAGCAGCAGACACTCCCCGAGGTCTGCATCTAATGTGAACGCTACTTGCAAGCTACCTTATTTATGTATGTGTTTATCATTTTATTATGGGGGTTTATTCAACGATATGAATATTGGCCCTTGGAGAGTAAGTCTCTTAACCATGTGCAAGGGAAGATATCAGAAAGCCGAGAGCTACTCCTGCTCGCTCGTTTCAGCCTCTCGTGATAGAAGTCCAGAGCAGCCAACCTTTTTAATTTGAATACTGACTTCACACTGAAGGGGAGTTGGAAAACAGGGGGAGAAAAAAAAACAACGTTAACAAGATTAAGAAAGGAGAGGCCATGGATCATTTCTATGAATATTAAAAACAAGTAAGGAAGGGCATGAATTAATTATTGGGACTGCCAAGCAGGCGCGTTCTCCCATAGACAGATAATGTAATTACTTGTTGAATTATGGTACTGTTTGCATGTGTGTGTGTGCGTGCACATTATTGTGTGTGTACTTGTGGGTGTGCACGTGGAAACTGTGCCCGTGCGTTTGAACGAGTCCGAGGACAAGGCTTGAGCCCCTGTGTGACTCTTTGTATTCTTCACCCAACCAAAGAGAATCCACCAGCTTAGGCCCCTTTCAAAGGCCAAATACACACACGCACACACCCACACACGCATGAAGAGCTTATTGAGAGAGAGAGAGAGAGAGAGAGAGAGAGAATGAATTTGAAAGAGATGGTGGCTATCAGGTGGAAGAAGCATCTCGTGTGTGTGTGTGTGTGTGTGTGCCACGTCCTGGGAAAGCGGTGTGCTAAACAGAACCAGATGAAAACAGATGACAGAACAATGGAGGGCTGTTGTTTCTCCCTTCTCTTTCCTGTCATGTCTCTCCCCGTTTTCGCAAAACATTATGCAGTTGTCTGGCGCCTTGCCAAGTCCAACAGACTTCCACTTGAAGACTGATCCTCTGGTGAAATCACAGCAGTGTGAGAGAATACAGCTCTGATTTCAGGTGTCCACGCTTGCTCTGTTTATGTATGAGCGCCCAGGGTACAGCTTGCATGTGTGTGTGTGTGTGTGTGTGTACTAGAAATGAATACATGAATATAAGCCACTGAGGAGCAGGTTGAACCATGCTAGCATGCATATGCTTATGTTCTCAAGGTCAACTAATCTATTGGGGGGGTTGCATTCATACACACACACACACACTCACCTCCCTGACTTTGACCCCTTACTTGCCAGTGGTTCTGGCCCCCTCCATACTAACTTGCTCACAGAATCTTGGCGGCCACTCTAGGTAATATTCTGTATTACCCCCCCCCCTCCCCCCCCCACCCCCTGGCTTCCATCTTTTTCTTTCTACGTGCTGCACTTTCAGCTAAGTAGTTGGAAGGTTTCACGTCTAAAAGCCTTGAAGTCTGCTTTTAGCACTAGCTTTTTACGTTAGAAGGCTCTCCTCTCTTAACTCCACTGCCCCCCATCATCTCCCCCTCCCAACCTTTCCATTCTATTTCCGACTCTTCAACCCCTCCACTGCCAGGGCTTTTACCCTTTCCATGATACGCCACATCCTATTGTAAAAGGACCACCTGCTGTTTGTTAATTGCCAGGATGAGCTGTGGAACATGCACGTTCAAACTGTGAAGCGGGTTATTGCTGCGAGCTACCACTTTTCTTTCAACTGGGTCCCTGTCGGCCATGTTGAGCTAGACTGTGACGATACGCTTGCCTTTGGAGCTGCTTAGAAATGTTGTCAGGCTAAGAGAGAGATCATCTGTTCATGGATCTGTTCAAGGATCATTGCTAAATACTTATCGCGAATCGACAAATTAGTGGCCCCTGCTAATTAATTTATGTCCGTGATGTTTATCACCAACGTGTTGCACACAAATGGTGCGACTGATGCCTAAAAATGAACCAACATATAGTAAAGTGCCTAGTTATGCTATAAAAGCACACAGGTTTGAAGACTTTTGAAGACAGAATGACTGTAGTGTAAGACTTTTGGATTTACAAATGACTAAATATTCAAGGGAAATGATACAATGTAACATATTTCAGTTGCCATTGCCAGAAATAGGTATTGGTATTAATAATGATCCCAGTTGAGGTTAAGGTGAGATGATTGACCTGAAAGTGAAGACATATTGGTACTTTTGGAAGGCTTATGAGGTGGTTGATTGCATTTTGCAATCCAGTGTGTGTGTGTGTGTGTGTGTGTGTGTGTGTGTGTGTGTGTGTGCGTGCGTGTGTGTGTGTGTGTGTTGGTGCTGTGGGCGGCGCTCATGTGGGATTGATAGAACTTCTCGTCACACACCATGGTCATTAAAATGGCCTGTCGCTGTTTTTAAAGTGTGCGCGTATGTGTGTGTATGTGTGTGCGGTTTAGAGTGCGCGTTACATGAATGCACGTCTGCGCAGCTACATTTTCTCCTTTTAATTTTGTTCTCCCTTTGTGAACGTGTCTGTGTTTGCTAACGCTACTCCCAGCTCTCTCAACTGTCAATATTTCACAGCCTACTGGCAGCCAATTAGCATCGTCACTGTCAGTTTGGCTTGGCTCTCTGTGACAGTGTCCAACCTTCTGGCACATGCTGATGAGCTCTGAGACGTCGGGAGAGGACAGAGGATTTACCCATTTGTACTGGAACCACCTTGCTACCACCTCAACCCATATTAGTCACGTCAGAAAACATACGTCACATATGGAAAAATATCATGGGTTGGAACCTTCAGAGCCAGAGTTCTTACTACATCATTATATCAGCATTACTCTTCCACAGGGGCCACAGGATGCCAGGTCTGAATACAGATAAGAAATGGCGCCCATGGTCATGCTCAGATTACTGGGTCTGCAAGGTGACACAGGTTCCCTTGACCTGGTGCTTCCATGCTTAGCTGGCCTAGCTAGTTTCAGCTGCCATAATGTCTTAAACAAGGAGCTCTGTGAAGAAGAAAAACAAGAAGGAGCTTATATTGGTCATGCTGTGGGAAACACACACACCTACACACACACCTACACACACACACCTACATACACACACACACACACACACACACGCTCGAGTGTCTACCAATGACATTGTTTCTCTGCATTTTCTACTCCTGTTATCCTTCGTCCAAGGTAAGCCAGGAGAAGTGATCCACCATGTCAAAGTGACTGGAGGCTCCAACATCTCACCTCTTGCTCGGCCAGGGATGGAAGCATGAGGGTTAACTGTTCCGGATGGTTCTGTTGGCTGGGAGACATCTAGCTTCCACCTCTCATGCAGTAAAGGCTGGAACCGCTTGTGCTTGATGTTTGTCACACCTCACTGTGAGGCTTTTTGTTACGTTGGCAGTCATATGTTGAAAAGTAGAGGTCACGAAGGAATGGTTTGTTCTGAATAGATGTTCTTCCAGATAAGTGTTGGGTGTCGAAAGTAATGTGGACTGTGTTCTCTAAAGTTCGTCCATTGTGGTTCTTCTCTTCATCTTTATTTACTTCCATTACTCTCCTCTTACTCTCTCTGATTTAGCTCGACTGCGTACAATTGAAAACCTTTATTTTGTATTATGGTTGCCGTGTTATTGATTTATTTCATTTGCAATGTTATTAAATATCAATGTAATTTAACTTTACTTTGACCTTTCTTGCTCTGATTCAGCCCATCGACTAACTCGCCTCAGAGTCTGTGTCGACGTACTGTATGTGTTACGCAATCATTTCTTCGTTAGCAAACAATCCTGGAGTGAGTCGGCCTGATGTGCGCGTCCGTACGTGTGCGCGCGCACAATCATGCCTGGATTTAACTTTTTGCGTCTGTTGCAATAATCCCTGGCGTTGCGAAGACGTTGCTTCCTGTTTGGGGAGCACGCTTGTGCATGCGGCCCTGCGCGCCGCGCGGAGTCAGGCAGCAGCCTGTGTTGTCATTCCGCTAACAGAACACTTCCCTATTCCCTGTGATTGGGATTTCTCTGCACGAGCGGCGCCGTGTCAACACGTTCGCGGGCTTCACTCTATCAAACCCGGGAGAGGTTAAAAGTGCGCCGCAGGAGTTCAACATCATTTCAGCGGAGGCGTGCGGGCGTACGGGGGCCCGTTGGAGCGTCGAATGTAACTCTATTCCTCTCTGACCTGATCGAATGGCCCACAGAAACAGTTTAAAGAGCACTTTTCCCACTGGGAAGCTGCTGGGGTGAGGGGTAACCCAGGACAATCTGCTTCCTTACTTGTTCAGGAGGCTACAGCTGCATTGTTCCTGTCTGTCGTAACGGTCAGAGAATGTTGAGGAAGCAGTTTGTGCCACTAATCAAGCCAATTTAGATAGGTCAAAGCCAGGGTTTTATTAACTGGTTTCCCATTCAAATCGATGATGACTTCATTGTAAGGGGAAGAGTTGGACACAGCAGTTGTTTTGGGGCACATGATGGATACAAAGGTAAAGTGTCCTTCATGAAAAGGTCACCTCGTTGCTCTCCCTAGCCTTCCTAATGGGATTGACTGCGATTGCCTTGCCCAATGGCCTCATGGGAGCTGTAGTATGACAATTTAAACAGCCTGAGTGAGGCATGTTCTCCCTAATGTGGGTCTTAATCATCCTCTAATCTCCATTATTCAAGAAGGACCCAGCATTGGGATAAAGTCATGTGTTCATTGTGTGTGATTTACAGTCCAGACTTTGCCCTTGACCATGTGGAGTCAGGAGCTCAACGTGACTGGTCTTGTAACTACAACCACACAACCACAATTCACTCTTATCTGATGACCATCGGATGGCTAGTTGAACACACTCAATGAAAACAGCCACCCTTTCAGCAAGCATATATTAATCCGAACAATGAAACAGAAATTTTTTCTGTGTAATATTTCTTGTTCTGTCCCATACCGCACCGATAGAGTGGCTTCTCATCGAACTCAGCTGTAATTATCAGTGTGGCCCCCTGCCAACACTGTCTATTATGGGATGTGAAGGAACTGCGAGAAGGGGCTGGGGGTGAAGAACCCTGGAGCATTCATTTATCTGGCATCTCATCATGAACTCAGTGCAGGCATGAATGGGCAGGGGGAGGGAGGGGGGGGTTGTTTGGTTGCCGGGGAGAAAAAGCAAGCGTGTGCTCTAAAATGGGTTGTGATAAGGTACATGTTTGAACACAACCTGTCTCAACCTCTTCAGACTGCATCTCCCTATCTCCCCTCCTCTATCTCATCCCCCTGCTTTTCTAACCCTCCACGGGCTGCCCTGCTTGGAATTGCAAAGCTATGTGTGCGTGCGAGGAAGTGAGTGTGTGCGAGTGCGTGTGCAAGGGTACGTGCGCAAGCGCATATGTGGATGTGTGAGCGTGAGTGAATGTGACCAAGTCTAAAGGTGGAAAGGAAGATAAGAGCTAGTTATGCACACGCCTTGCGTTGTTTATCATGTGCATTGTTGTGTGAAAGTGTGTGTGCTTGTGTGCGCGCATGTGTGTATGTGTGTGTGTATGTGTGTGTGAGAGAGAGTAAAATGGATGGATTTACGGTGGAAGATAGATGTGACAGACGGTGATTCTTCAGGTTTTACATATGGATTTTGTTATTCAGTAGCTGCTCACTCTCAAGGGAAAAGCTGGTGTCTTTGGAGGCTCCTTGTGAAACCCACATTACCCACATTGTGTTTATGTGCTTTTGAGCAGGTAGAGGTGGACACATCTGGGGGGAGTTACTGCAAAGGTGTGTGTGTTTGAGGTAGTGCATTTGTTTTTGCATGTCGTCAATGTGTTTTGCAGGTTGACAGTGTGCAAACTGTGTGTTATGCAAGAGTGTGTGTGTGTGTGTGTGTGTGTACATAGGCAAAGTAGACCTTGTGCTTTCTTCACAGTAGACAGGAAGGCAAAGGAAAGTTCTTGAAATGTAATTGGGACAGAAAGCTCCAAGGGTTTGGCGAGTCAGCAGGCAGTGATAGATGAGCCAAGAGTGTCATCTCAGAGATGGACTCTTGCTATGGTGTAGATCACAGAACCTTTCACCTCAACTAGATAGACACAGTGTAGATCACAGAGCAATTCACCCCAGCTAGATAGACACAGTGTAGATCACAGGACCTTTCACCTCAGCTAGATAGACACCGTGTTGGACACAGTGTAGATCACAGAGCAATTCACCCCAGCTAGATCGAAAGGGGACGCTGGTCTCTGTTGCTGATCACTGGAATGAAGTAAACACAAACACACACACACTCTTTCAGTGTCCAAGTTGAATGTCCTCCACCCAATATAGCCCACCAGCTGCTTGATAGAGGTCATGGCTTATCCCTAAAGTGCTATTTGTCACACATTACTCAGAGGTAACCCAGGTAGGTGAACATCCTATTCCTTCCTCATATTATCTCTCTGTCTGTCACACAGACACACACACACACACATACACTTACGAACACACACACTAAGCAGCTTTGGCAGGAGTCAGTGTGATAGGACAAGGCCGGCGTGGTGCTATCTCTGACCAAGGAGTGCCAGAGAGACGCTATGCTGGCATAGCTCCATGATGGGGGGGAAGGGGGAGGGGATTGGAAGGGTCTGGGCATGCTAAGATAGCATGGATGGGTACATCACAGTGGAAACTAACACCCCTCTTTCCCTCTCACCCCCTTGCCCACACCCGAAGCCCCCTCCTGAAGCCCCCTCCTTTGCCTCTCGGCAGAGCTAAAGGTCACATATTGTGTCGTTGCACTATTGGGGGCATTGGGATTAGAGAGCCAAAAAAAGCATTCTGATGGATTCTGTACTTGGTGCCAGATACCATTTCTTGCATGGGCTCTATGTTTGTGTGACTGCCACATATTTGTGGACCTTAGTCTGCGTCTGATAGACGTGTCCAGTAGATAAAGACTGCTGACAGTCCTTTTCTATTCCCTATCCAGCTTTAAAGAGAAATATTGTCCACACATATACTTTATACACTCACACACACACAAATACTGCATGTAATGCCATTAAACACTGACATGCACTCTGTAAAGATGTCTAACACTGCACTAACAACACAGACTGCTACTGTAAGTGTAATCAGTTGGTATTGTTACAACGGTCCTTATGTGCAAGGAGACCCATTTTCTGATAATCACTTTAATCAGTATATTCAGACAGTAAAAAACAGCCAGGCTATTGGTTACATACTTATATTCACTGCACTCTTCCTTACAGTATGTTGCCAGGCACATAGCAGACGAAACAGTGTGTTACCCTTTGCTTTGGGGCTGTGCTGTAGAATGTTTGTCTGTACGTCTGTCTGTGATTAATGGCTGTGTGTGTGGTTCTGTGCATGTTTCTGTTTGTGACCAAATCCTCCATCCTTCTTTGCCCTCTCCAGACTTCTTGGTAAGCGCTCTCATTCTCTCTCCCCCCAAAATCAATTTCCAATCCCAATTAGTCATCACGGTCGGATGAGGGGAAAAACAAGGCTGCTCGCTGTAGCCTGACAAATGTTTGACTGCGTTTCGCTGTCATTTTGTTGTTGTTGTCGTTGCTGCTGCTGTTGTTGATATCAGAGGGATATTGATCAGGAAGCGTGAGAGAGTAAATCAGTTGTTGATGACCTGAGACACACAGGGGTAGAGGGCTAGACATGGTGACTCCGCAGTGATAGGCAATCATAGGGGAGACTGGAGGAGGAGGAAGGGAAGGGAGAGAAAGAGGGGAGACGAGGGGCGGAAGGAGAGCATGACGTATGGAGTCAGGAGTGAATTGCTAGAGCAGCCAGAAAGAGAGAAAGCTAGAGAGAGAGAGAGAGAGAGAGAGGGGGGGGGCAATATGGGAGGGTTTGAGACCTAGAGAAAGAAAGACTCAATTTGAAAAGAGATGAGTTTAAAAAGAAAGGTGTGTGGTGGGCTGTTGCCTGCGGATGAATATGTGTCAAAGACAAAGTGAGAAGCAGGAAGGGATGCTGTCGGCCATGCAAGCCAGTTTCCTCTGCCAGGGGTGCCCGTCTGGCAATGCCAACATGAAAGAAAACAAATTAGATGGATCGAGAAGGAAGGGAAGAAAGGAGAAAGAGAGAGATTGATTGTAAGAGGGGATGAACAAAGAGATTGATGAATAGAGGTGGGAAGGGAAGAAGATTTAAAGGACCACTTCTGGCAGTCTGGCAATCCCTGCCGGAATTACCCACAGTGCTTTGCAGTGTCTTGACTGTAGGAAGGGCTATCAATATCTAATTTGATGCTTTTCATACAAATAAGCATCCAGCCAATCAAGTTGTGTGCCTTTGTGTCTTCAAAACCTAAAAATGCTCAAATATGAATTAATATTTAAGATTTAGCTGATCACGAAGATGAGTTTGTCTGGTAGGTTGTCTGTGCCTAGAAGGTTATGGAACCAAAACAACGTTCTATCGTCAGGTTGTTTTAAAATCAAAAAACATTCCCTGGGTTCTAAGTGGGATTTCAGGTTTGCACTATAACCACATCACAACAGTACCTATCAAATGCGAACATCAACCCTGACAAAGTGTAAGAGTTTTTCTAGCCATTGCTATGGAAACATTGGAGCCTTTTGCGTTTGTAAATATTTTTGTGGCTACAGTAGACATGTCCTAGCTACATATACTACAGGTGTCTTTCTGAGTGTCAGTTGAGAAACCAGCTGTTCGCTGGGTCATCGGACCCCCAGCCCGTCTCCATCCTCCTTTATTCTGCATCTGTTTGCGTCACAAGTTTGCGCTTCTCTGTTGCAATTTCAACATTTCAATATTTAATCTCAATATTTCAAGAGCAGAGTGCAGCAATGGTGAATTATTTAGTGCCATTTGAAATCTGGGTGGAAAAAAACACTATTACATGCAAACACACATGCACACGCACACATACAGACACCACACATACTGAAGATAAATGGTCTAGCTGGACTTACGCCCAAGGAAAGTGGAAAAGGCTTATTTTTGCCCTCTGACCCAGGAAGAAGACTGCTAGATCAATGAACACTATCAGCACAACCCTTCCCCTCCACAATAATAACTACAGTCTACAGCACTGTGGGGTGATGAATGACTCGCTCGCTTCTCTCTCTCTAACACACACACTCAGAGTCTCAAGGCCCCATCTACACACACAGTGGCATTCATAAATACACACAAACCATCCATTCCAAAGGTATCTTCCCTGCCCCCCCCCCCCCCCCCCCATCTACCCGTACTACACACACACACCCACACACTGACTCTTCACATAAATCAGTCTGACATCAGCCCTCAGCCCTGGTCAGACCATCAGATTGGCACTGTCCACCCTCCCCACACATACTGTAGACATGATGTGACTCAAGTTCACTTACAGACTATCATACATGTGTGTGCACTGTATTGACGTTGTGCATGTTTAGATACGGGGCAGTAATTCACCTTGTGTATCTGTATTAGAGTAGTTCACTCATTTTCTGCCTTAGAGAAATCAACGGCGTAGGAGAGAGAAAGAGGGTGATGATGGGGGAGAGAGTTATGGAGGTTTGATGACACCCTGATTGGGGTATGACCACCAACCCCCCCCCCCTCCCCCTTCTCATTCCCTGTTTCCACTAGCCCCTTCTCTTTCAATCCATCTCTTCCTCTATTCCTCATTGGAGGTTTTGGTTTATTACAGCTTCCTGCTGTATTTCAGAGATCCCCATGGCAGCAATGACACTCTGGGAACAGAATTCATCACTCTAACCCCCGAAGGAGGAGAGTGAGGATGGGATAGAGACGTAGAAAAGGCCAGGGTAGGTGGGAGGATGGAAAGAGATAGGGATGTGAAGGGGAGAGATGGATGCTGGGAGAGAAGGGTAGAGGCAGAGGAGAGAGAAAGGAAGAAATATCTGAAGAAGCGAGGAAGGAAAAGAGAGACAAAATGGAGAGAGGAAAGGAGAGAGGGAAAGTTAAACAGTAAGAGACGCCTAGGGAAACTGAAAAAGAGAAAAAGGGGAAGAGTGGTTTCAACCATTGGACTAAGAAAAAGAGGGTGACTATTGAAGGGGGAAGCGTTTTTCAATACCCTTTCAGAAGAGTGATGGACAGGGAGGAGGTGAGTGAAAGAGTGGACGGACATTTGATACCCTGTGCTGCAAAGGGCAGCTGATAATCAAATATAAGCCTGATTCCTTCCTGTTCACAGAGAGCCATGTAGCCTAGAGTGGCACTTCTAGACATGCAACTGTCTGAGGTGGAGTGCCACATATGGGGCTGGTAAACCACACACTTGCAGAGGCCTGAGAGTGTTGAAGGCTGTGCAATCAGGTGTCCCTTGCTGATTGCATCCTGATAATCATAGAGTATTCACCAGTAGGGCCTCTAAGCTAATCTCCTCTTATTGACAGTATTGGGGTTGGGGGAAGGGGGTGTGTGTGTGTGGGAGGGGTGGTGTTCAAAGAGAAGAAAGCGTGCATGAGCACAATGACTGGGTTGGAGCACGTTGAAGGAGCACAAACGTGTGATGGATGTGAGTGTGTGTGTAGACTGTTGGGAAGTGCATGGATAAAAGCCATGGCCGCCATCACTTACAGCATTTTTCTGGGTGGATAGCTGGTTTATGCTCCCTATTACCTGACTGATATAAACACACTAAAGGGACACAAAGAAAGATTGTGAGTCCATCTTGGCTGTATGTGTATATGCCTGTGTGCATGAGACAGGCAGTTTTGAAGGTCTCCAATCAGAATGCGAGAATGAGCCAAGTTGTGATCGATCTTTGGCTAGCCTTAGTAGATCTCATGAACTGTAGATGCAAATTCAGCTTGCTAATCCTAATAAAATATGATTTAATGCTGTTATAAAAGATACTACTTTGTTAATAAAATATTCGTTTATTACAAACCATAGTATTTGTTCTGAGAAATCTTCAGCGGCTTTATCATGTCTCCTTTTTGC
>BROE01000005.1:15822270-15901709 GCA_036571765.1 Plecoglossus altivelis
AAAATAAAATACCGCCCTCCTTCATCTCATAAATTTAAACTCAAGCGCCTGCTGTTGCTTTGGCTCCTGCTCTTCCTATGTTCTGTGCACGCGCAAGGCCAGGTGTACGAATCGGCCGAAATATGTTTATTGTTGACTCCAACAAATACATACAAAGAAAAGAAATACATAAAACGGTTTAGCCACCTTACATTCTGCCCAAGGCCAGAACACTGCAGCTAGCGTTTGTTGAAAACAGCAATACCACCGCATCACGTATTTGAGCCTACTATACAAAACAACTTTCACAAGACACGAACTGCCTCCACTTTGTCGCTTGAACATTCATCACATCACTTTTCTACCACCGGCGAATCAAGGACTCGTTCCCTGTCGTACGAAGAGGCCAACAAGGTAAAAGTGTGGGTTAACTTAATATCCATGACCATAGATATATTGTTTGGCTTTCGACTGCTAATGTTTGTTAACAAACTAGTAGGCCCTACCTGACTAAAAAGCTATGGATATAGTGTAGCTGAGATAGTTCAGCGAAATTTAAGAGGAAGCATATTTAACTAGAGGAACTATGAATTATTCATTGTCTGGTTCCCAAAACACGACACTGGATGTTTGATAGTAAAACAATAAACTGTAAAACAATGACCTGCCCTTTGGTTCATTTAGGTATTGGGACATTTCAATACGCCTAAGGATTTAGTTTACTCTTTGGTATTTCACCCGTTGGCCGTTTGTCTCATCCTTTAATTTCGAGACCAGGCGGACACGAATTGACTCGAGCGTTAATGTGTTGGTCTGAATTTCCTGTGACTTGTGTATTACATCGTTATCAGGGATATTAACCACCTTAGGTTATGTTCTCTGAGTCGGTAGCCAACAACGTCAATGTCTCTCTGAGTTTTTAAAGTCCAGTTTGACAATGTGGTAATCAGAAAATGTATCATTTTGATTGAAGGCAAACACTGCCTCCTAATAGGTTTTACGTTCTTATTAAAGTGGAAAGCGTGCGTGGGGAACTAGTTAGAGTGGAGTGATTGGTTGGTGTGTCCTTTTGATTGGTGAATGATTTAATTAGTGGTGTTGTGATTAGCCTAGTGGTGTTTGGTGGAATGGTATTGCCATCTTTGATGTTAGGCTAAGTTTTCTGTTTCTTATAAATTATAAACACTGTGCTGTTTTTCTCAAGCCTTAGAAGATACTCCAGCACAAATATGAAACATCTACAGTGCTTATTTAATTTGTCAGTCTGTTGTGTCTTAGCCAGAGTTAGCATGGGGGCTAGCAACCTAGCCTACAGTGTAAATGCCTGTTTTATTTTCCTTTTTGGTCCTCGACTTTCTTGAGGTTTTCTCAGTGTGACAGAATTGTGTCCTGAGCAGCTGTCTGGTATTCTGATGTTACTTATTCTTGCTCTGTCTGTCTCTTCCTCCATCCTTTACTATCTGTCTCTTGCTCTACCCTCTCCACTCTCTCCCATCCTCTCCACTCTCTCCCACCCTCTCTACTCTCTCCCACCCTCCTTACTCTCCCACCCTCTCTACTATCTCCCACCCTCTCTACTCTCTCCCACCCTCCCTACTCTCTCCCACCCTCCCTGCTCTCTCCCACCCTCCCTACTCTCTCCCACCCTCTCTGCCTTCTCCCACCCTCTCCCAGTTTCTATCATCCATCTCGGTGCCTCTCCCTCCATATGCTCCCTGGGGGGTGGGGCAGCTTTGTGGAGCGTAGAGGATCATCCTCTGGGTGACATTTGAAAAGGCCTCTGTTATGACTTTTACTTTATTGTTATAAAGTACTTCTGCTGCTACTCCACCTCTGCAAATGCTATGGGTTAGAGGCGCGCGTGCGTGCACACACATGCACACAATAAAAAATGGTGCTGTGTCCGATGTAGAGAAAGACATTAACTTATATAGACACTTGTTCTTTGAACACTGTGTGGTCTTCTGGAGGTGCACACACATACACACTGCCAGTGCAGAGGCCCTGTCATGGTCAGAGGGTTGTACTTAAGTAAACATAGACTCTTCATGGTGACAGAGCAGGAGTCCCACAGGCCAGAGAGGACACTCTGAATTAACTCAGAGATGACCTGCAGATACAAACACCCCCACACACCAGGTCTCTTGCTTTAGGTCTCGCTTGCTCTCTCTTTCTCTCACTCTGTCTCTCTGTCTCTCTCTCTCTCTCTCTCTCTCTCTCTCTCTCTCTCTGTCTCTTGCATAGGCACTCCTCTTACATGCACACCTTCACAGAAACGTGTTCAGACACATGCACTTCCTCTCCTTCTGTCTTCCACACATACTCATACAGGACTGGACACACACAGTGCACATGTGCACATATGGCACAGTCACTCAACACTGATGCCACATTGTCAGAAATGGATAATGAAGTTTTGCTTTATACTGCATACACACACACATGCTGAAGAGCTCACATACATCTGTGCCAATCCATCAAGTTCTGGTTATTAATTGCCAAAATAAAGACAAATAATTGTTTGAGAAGCGCCAGATTAGTTTATAATTTAATATTCTCTAAACAAAATCCTTATTCAAATAGAGTAATGCACATTAATGAGGTTTCAGACTGCCTAATGTGAGACAATGTCTGTGTTTGTGTACGTTTGAATTGTGTGGGTGTTTGTGTGAGTGTATGCTTGTGGGTATATTGGTCTAAATCCGCTTTCATTAGCTGTTTTGTGAGCGTGCTCACTGATCCATCTGCTTCAGGGGATACGTACACACACACACACACACACACACTCTCGCACACGCACACCAACCATACTACCTTCACACAGAGACAAACAATGGAAGCTGCCTGTCGGGGTAACTAGTCCAACCTCCTCCCCCCACCCTCACTTGGCGAGCCCTCCTCACTCTCCTCCGCCTCCTTCTCTTCTCTCTTTCTTTTGTTTGGAGATTAAAGTTTAATAGCGCAGCCTCTTGCCCTTGGTAGAAGATGATAACTATGAATAATTGATACAATGGTATTAATGCATACACAGTTGCAAGCATGAATAATCATAACACTCATGTGAACCTGTGTCAAGTCCTCATGGTGATGATGACATAAAATGGGTAGCGTTCATTGCCGTGCACATTTACCTTAGGTTTACCACGAGAGCAGTTAGCCGTGTGGGTCCTCATTAGGGAGCAGAATAGTTGAGTAGTAATTTGAGCCAACTAAGATCAATTGCAGAGTTTTTCTTTCTCTGTGTCGGCATCTTGGAGATGCAGGAAGCTAGCCATGTCACAGGGGAGTTGAGCCAATAGCAGCACATCTGCTTCTCCTGTCTACCCCTCTGTATGCCACTTTAGTAGTGCAGTACTCCCTCCCTCCCTCCCTCCCTCTCTCTCTCTCTCTCTCTCTCTCTCTCTCTCTCTCTCTCCCTCTCTCTGTCTCTCTGTCTATATCTCCTGCTCTCTCTTTCAAGACTATCTGTATTATACTGTATACTCGCATGCTTTTCTCTGTGACTCCAGATCTCACCGACAGACACTTGAAGTCGAGAGACATAAGATAGGAGATGTTCAGCTCCTGATTGACCTTGAAATATTTCACTGTGGTGCAGCCAGTTTGCAGCCAGTGGACAGCTTGGCCAGTTTCTCAAATGCTGACTGCTCAAGAGAAATGGGGAAAGAGGTTCTATAGACGGTTCTGGTCACACACACACACACACACACACACACACACACCGTCAACTCCTCACACTCACTTACTCAACCGCACACAACACAAATGGACTGACACTTACTCATCCAAATACACACACACTCTCTCATCGACACACACCTCATCCACATCTGCAGACCTACTCATCCACACACAGCACACATGGACATACACTTACTCATCCACACACACACCTTCTCATCGACACACACCTACTCATGCACACATGACACCTACACATCCATCCATCCATCCATCCACACACACCACCCCTAAACATTCACACTCATGTACTAATCCACACTAACACGCTAATCCACACAAATAAACCCTACCTTAATAATCTTAATGGTAATCGATTTCTCCCTGGCCCTCGCTCTGTATGGTGTGCTTTGTGACATCAATTATTTATCTCTCTCCCTCTCTCTCTCTCCCCTTCCACTCCACCCTCTCCCTGCCATTCTTTCTGTGTGTGCATGTGCGTGTGCGTGCGTGCGTGCGCAAGCTCTCTCTGGTTAGATCGATGATCAGACCAGACAGAGTGGTAGCAGGATTCTTCTTGAAGTACAGCAGGCCTGGTCTGGTATGATCTGGCATCGTTTGGCCTTATTCTAACTTGGTGTAGAATAGCCAGGACTGGTCTACTCTAGATTGGGGCTGGAGTGTGGGAACGTGTCTGAGTGGGGATGCCCAGTGGAACCAGTTCTCCAGGGATGAGAGCACACACTGGGCACTGACAGCACCAGCTCCACACACTTACTGCTCACACAGGCCCACCTGCTACGTTCACACATTCTGCGCGCACACACACACACACACACACACACCTGGAATCGTACACCAATCACGGTTGCTATAACTGAGCTATTAAGCCACTGCTGATAGATAGAGCCAGTCACGCTCCTCAAGACTATTAAGGAAGACGTGTGTGTGGGTGTGTGTTTGTATGCTGCGTGGAGGCTTCGTTTGGGAGTTGGTAAACGTGTTTGGTTTAGGATTGTGTGTGTGTGTGTGTGTGCGTGTAATTTAGCCAGCTCTCCTGACTCCTCTGCTGAGTCCTAGGCTTCATCATCATTAGGGCTGTGATAAGAGAGAGGGAAGGAGATAGAAGGAAGGGCGATAAAGAGTAATGAAGAAAGGGAAGGTGAGAGAAAGAAACAGAGAGTAAGATGGGAGTGGTGGAGGAACATGAAGAGAGAGAGACAACCAATCTATTGGCTGGAATGAGCTTCTGATACAGGGGCATTTTAAGGATTACTCCCCTTTTGGTAACCTAACAGTTTTTTTGCACAGTATCAGGACTAATGATGCACACACAGAAACACACACACACACACACACACACAAACACACACATACTCTGCTTTGGAAACCACTGTTTCAACTCCCTCTCCTCTTCTCCTCCCCTCTCCACCCCTCCCCTCTCCTCTTCTCCTCCCCTCTCCTTTTCTCCCCTTTCCTCCCTCCTCTTTTCTCTCCGTTTGTTAGGCTCATCTTCCTGCTGTGACCACTCCTCCACCCTCCTTTTGACTCAACCCTATAAACATGGCTCACTCGCAAACGGACAGACTTATAAAAGCAAGAGGCCTCATAGCCACTCACTAACTCATAGCAACTTTCACAGCTGACTCACTAAGTCATGGACCAGTACTTTCTCCGCATTAACTGGCGACTTTGCGCCAGCCTAATGCTGATGTCACACTGTGTACTCTCCCCGGCTGTGCATATTTCCTGCGTCTCATTTCCTGTAGACCCAACGTCAGGAAATGGGGCTCCCCTGTGCACTCCTTCCTGGGCTGCCCCCTCTAATCCCTCCCTCGTTCCCCTTATCTGATGGGCTTTCATTAAGCCCTGTGCTCGTTATGGTTCCCTCAAGGCGCGGCGCCCACATCAAAACGGGAAACCGCTAATCTGGTTAAGAACAATCGAAGAACCCGGACTTACACGCCACTGGCATGAGTGAATGGTGGGAGAGAGAAATGAAGAGAGAGGGAGAGAAGGGGGAGGGATGTTCAAATTGGAAAGTTTCACCCCCTTGTATTGATTGTCTTTTTTCTTACTTGGGCCAAATGGGTTGACGGCAGGAGCTTTGTCGTTGGCGTGCTGGCTCTGCCAAGCCAACATGAGGTGCTCTCCGACCGGCATTACCATATTCAGCAAGGTTGCTTTTTTGCCCAGATTCGTATCTGCTGTCATTAGGCAGACTGTGTTTTAGTAGTCCTTGGAAGTGACCTCTCTCTCTCTCTCTCTCTCTCTCTCTCTCTCTCTCTCTGTTTTCATTCCTTCTCTCACCCTTTCTTAATCTCCCCCACTTTGTCGCTACATTATTTTCTTCTTCCTCTTGCTGCCATATCATGTCTTTCTTGCTCGGTCTTCCTTTCCCATCCATTTCTCCACACCTCTCTCTCTGTCTCTCTTTTCCCATCTCCTCTCTCTCCTCTCTCTCTGTCTCTCTCTTCCCATCTCCTCTCTCTCCTCTCTCTATGTCTCTCTCTTCCCCTCTCCTGTCTCTCTCTTCCACTCTCCTCTCTCTCTTTTCCCCTTTCCTCTCTCTCTTTTCCCCTCTCCTCTCTCTTTTCCCCTCTCCTCTCTCTCTCTTTTCCCCTCTCCTCTGTCTCTTTTACCCTCTCCTCTCTCTCTCTTGCCCTCTCCTCTCTCCAACATCCACATCCAGTCTTTCATCTTGATAGATGCAAGAAGAGACACTCTTGAAATGCATAAATACATTAATAAAGCTGATTGGTTATGGTGCAATACACTGATTGGATGGTAATCGATTAGTGACCACGGATTGGTGCATCGAAGGACTGAGCAAAGAGAGTGGGACAGCGTCTAGCACCTAGATGCTCTATCAGCAATACACGCTACAGCTGGTGATGATGATGATGATGATGATGAGGATGTTCATAGTGTTGAAGATGAGGTTTTATAATGGAAAAACGTTTTCTTTAAATGACTCCATTCCCTATGAGTTCACTGTTGTCTGCTGTGATTGTATTGTGTTCACACTTAGTCTCTGTGGTCACCTGGGACAGTGACAGATGATGGCCTCAGTCTGTGGCTTGTATCCTGTTAGGTCTTTAAATAAGAAAAACACACAGTCGGTAAAGCTAAGGAGGTTTTAATACTTGCCGGCAAGGTGACAAGTCTGATCCCTGTTACAAAGTTGTCTGAGGTCTTTGTCTCTAACACCATCATTTATACTGTCATTAAAACACACAATTCATAGTCCCTTGTTCATTTAAAACATGCAGTTCTCAAAACAGGTTCTGTGATTGGAGTTCTTTAGTCAGGATACAGTCATTATGTAAGGTGCACAGTGGCAGTGCGGTTTGAGCTCTCGCCTCCTAATAATGAGATCCTTGGGTGTATTGTAGGGCCTAATCCAACATCACATGATCTCTATGGGTAGAGTCTGCATGTCTTCCCCATGTTACCGTGGGTTCTCTCCGGGCAGTCTGGCTTCCTCCCACCATCCAAAGACATGCATGTGATAGGTTAATAGGAAATGACTAAATTGCCCCTAGTGAATGAATGTGACCAGGTCATGTTTGTAAATGAAAATTGTTTCTGAAACAGTTTAACAGGATAAATAAATGAAATGCTTTGACCCAAGACGAACTATCCCCCCAAAACCTATTCAAGTGTAAAGCCCCCTCCTAAATCTGCCTCACCTGGCCAGATGTCCCTTTATGAGAGGTCACTCTATTTGTAACATAATGAACCTCCCTTCCACAGACAGACCCCCAACTAATAAAATCGCTCACCTGGAGACAGAAAGCTTACCTCCTCCTGATGGAAGGAGGAGTCTGCTGTTGAGAAAACATGTTTTAAACAGAATAAAGATTACATCCCAAATGTATCTAACATAACCACACACTTGGCCAAGCAAACACACACACACACACACACACAAGTACACACACGGCCCTCTGCCAACAGAACACGTCCAAAACCATCACAAAGTGCCTTTGTATATAAAGATGTTTACATGGCCTGGTGCCAGTGAACGGCATGGCGACCATGGCTGCCATCTCCTCAAGTAGCTGTGTAGAGCATCTTTCATTTGTTTGTTTTTGTAATCATCAGCTATAAAAGTGATTGCTGCTTCTTTCCCCTGTAATATTGAGGCGGTAAGAAATGCTTTTATTCTTCCCACTCAGTCATTGTTCATTTGCAAAGTAAACATGCGTCTTGGACCTGTTGAGCGTAAAAAAATGAAATACAGTTGACGTTAAATGGAGAGCCTTCAAGTGTTAGAAGCTAGTTCATCTGAAGTGATTTGCGTAGATGTGCCCCACTAACAAGAGGTGGGGTGACTTGCTTTCCTTCTGCTACCCCCCCCCCTCCCCGATCCAAATGTGATTTAGAAGATGGCTGCAAGGAAACGCGGAGGGTTGAAGAATCCTCCTACAACTCTTGAAAGACACCCACACTGTAGCAACTGGACGCTCAGCCGTTCTCAACGCGCAGCTTTCATCTTGTATGCGGACTGACTGTCTGCTCTGATCTGCAACCTGCTGGTACAGGGGGCCATCTGACCAAGCTGGGGGGTGGGGGGGTGCTGGATCTGTCCATGCAGGGGGCTGGAGGGGGGGGGGGGGGGGATTCAAAGGAGAGGAGCTCCCTCCCTCCTTCGTGTAGCCCTGCAGGGTACAGTAGAGGGCAAGCAGCCTGCCTTGTCGCAGCATGCCACAGAGGGTAGTCGGTGCTAAATCAATTTGTGTGTGTGTGTGTGTTTACCAGCCTATTTATGTTCAAGTCAGTTTTTGCAGGATGCGATTTTGAACGTGTGTGCACGCACTTTGCATTTCTGAGCTCCATTTCGTCTTCCACTCTCCTCCATCTCCACCCACTCTTACAGGTCCTCAGTTTACAGTCTGCTCTCACAAGTAGGATTTGACCCTCACCCTCTCGTCCTCCCTCCCTGCCTTCACGCCCTACTCGACCGTGCACCTCTTCCCTCTCCCCCCCTCCTCCCCACCTTTTCATTTAAATGGAAATGTTTCATCCGCGTCCAACACTATGATTCCACATCAGCTCCGTGTGATGATGAGTGGGAGGGAGGGAGAGACGAGGGCTGATGTGCTCTTCACGACTGTCGAGCACCGAAGACTCCTCAAACGGGGGGCTCAACGTTATCGCAGCGCTGCCTGAATGTTGCCAGAAAGTTCTGCCTGAACGCTGTCTGAATGCAACGTGAGCGCTGCCTAAACGTGGCCCTTAATTTGACTGTGAATGGTTCCCCCGGATGCCGGGTTTCCGGCTCCTGACGGTGTTGGCAAACTCACAGTCCTTCATTTGCGTGCGTGTTGCTTGGATTATTGAGGTTCCCCTGCGTGGTAAAGGGTTACCTCTGCAAGGTCAAGGGTGCAATGGTTTTAATGAGGTGTTGGATTGTAGTGTCTTGTTAGGAAGTCTGTGACTGACTAAGCGGTGGAGAGCAGCGTTGTGTTGCTATGGTGTTAAACACACACGCACACATACACACTTCTACTGTCACGCCGACATGTGCCTAGAGCCCCCCAGCACACGTTCCCTTTTGAAGTTCCACTTTGTGTGTCTATAAGCCTCCTCCCAGGTAACAAAGCAGTTATAAATAGTGACAGGTGACAATACGACACCAGATGCTGTTAAGTGAGGTGAGAAGCCCTCGACCTTGTTTCCACCTCAAAGTCACACTCTTGTTTTAGTTCTGTTGCCTTCCACATCAAACTGAGTTCCTTTCCTCATTGTTTTTCCTTTTCCTTCCCCATGCTAGCAAGTAGCTGCCAACTCCTTGCCAACAAATTCTCATGATTTTGAGTGTTTCTACCCCCCCCCCCCCCATTTTTTTTTTTTTTTTTTTTTTTTTTTTTTCTTTCTTTCTTTCTCTCACTCACTCTCTTGCTCTAATTTTCTGTCTCCCTCTCTTTCTCCCCTCACTTGCTCTTTACCTCTACGTCATCCCCCTCTCTTTCTCTCACTGTGTCTCTGCAGCCTTTTGGGACTGGCTGGATCCGGCTCTTATCATGGGAATCAGTTGAGCACAGCTACTTTTAGGCTCTCTGCGTGGGGAAGAATTGACTGACAGTGCAAAGCGCTTCGCACAACGCGGGAGGGGGGAGAGCGAGAGAGGGAAAGATGGGGGGGGGGGGGGGTAGATACTTGTGAATGCTTTTTGCAGGTACCACTCTGTCGTCAGTGGACTTCAGAGTAGCCAAAGAACAGCCTCATCAGAACATGCATGAAGGCTGTTCATTTAGATGCAAGAGCAGACAGCTTCCCATCTTCCCTTATTTATCACACAGTCTGGGCCAGTCCTCAAACTCGCTGTCCTCAACTTGGGTAACATTCTGACCCTGATTAACCCTGACGAGGTTTGCGCTCCAACCTTGTAGCTAGTGTGCAACATGTAGTGTAGCATGCCAGTGTGTAACATGTAGTGTAGTATGCTAGTGTATAACATGTAGTGTAGCATGTGGGTGTGTTACATATCTTTTAGCATGGTAGTGTCCTGCATGGAGTGTAGCATTCTAGTGGTGTGCTACATGCCTTTTAGCATGGTAGTGTGCAACATGGAGTGTAGCATGCTAGTGTGCAACATGTAGTGTAGCATGCTAGTGTGCAGCATATTGTGCTAGTGTTTGAATGTGTTAGTGTGCCATAGCCACGTGCTTGTGTGCTAGCATGCTCATTTTGTATCATGTAGGACGACAGGATTATGCTGTGATTCAGTCTGTAGTCGCTAGCATACAGCCATGTTCTGTACTCACCACATGAAAGGACAAGGGATCGGGCCCTCCTCTTTTAATGCATCTCATTAATAACGAATGGAAACCTTGCAGAGGGAGGCCGGAGAGGATGGAGGGGAGAGGGGGAGATGTGGGGCTGCAGTCAGGCTTTAATTAAAGTAGTGTCATCATGCTCACATTTGGCATGGTTAAGAGGGCGTACATGGGGCTCACACAGCCACACCTACTGGAGACATTCTTCATGATCAGCTCTCTCTCTCTCTCTCTCTCCCTCTCTCTCTGTCTGTCTCTCTCTGTGTCTGTCTGTCGGTCAGTCTGTCTGTCTCTCTCTGTCTATCTGTCTCGCTCTCTGCCTCCGTCTCTTTTTCCTCTCTCTTTGTCCTTTGCGTCCATCCACAGGTGTGTAGATGTGGTAAGACAAATGTTGTATTAGCATAATTTACTGTGGGAGATAGGCAGGCCACGAGGGAGAAGATTACCATCACAAAGGTTATCTATAATTCCTCTCATTTGGTCATGTCCTTGTACATCCACACACACGTATGAATGCACACGCATACCCACAGACGCACATGCATACCCACAGACGCACATGCATACCCACAGACGCACACGCATACCCACAGACGCACACGCATACCCACAGACGCACACGCATACCCACAGACGCACACGCATACCCACAGACGCACATGCATACCCACAGACGCACACACACTTGCAGACTCGTATGTTAATCTTCAGACAAATAAATCAGAAATCTCAGTTTGGTTTTCGAAAAGATTAACAGTGCAAAAATGCATTAAGAGATGATATCATGTCCTCTCCACTAGGTCTGTGTGTGAGTCTAAACAAGGATAGAATTCCCTCAAGTCGCTCTGTAATGAGATGAGTGCTATGAAGAGATAAGTGGAGACCAGTAATTACAGACTAATTAATTGGACCGCAGACCACCTCTCCGGTTGCCGATTGGCCCTCAGCCCTGATCTCTTTCACCTTGTGATTGGCTCCCTGCCTCGCTGACCTCGAAAGACCCTGCCCCAGGGGTTTGAGGTAGGAGGGTTGGCAAGGAGTGATTGACAGCTGCATGTTGCGTTGGCTTGTTGCTATTGTGTACCCCTTTTCTCCATATTGCCCAGCATGAATCGTGCATACATCAGTCTTCCGAATCCAACACTGCACGTCTCTACAGCTGCACCAGTCGCGTTCACCATGACTCACCACTTTCAGCTCTGCAAGTCAACAGAAATCAGTCGCTCGACGAAAGAAGCGCGGTGGCCATCCTCGCCTGCTCTGTATTAATGTTTCATCCAGAGTTTCAACCCTCCGCAGAGGGAGGGTTGTCCCCCTGCTACTAATGGAGTGCTTGAACAGAACCATACCTTCTATCAAACAGCAAGGAGCAGACAGAATGAACAGTCACCCTGGGAAGCAGAGTCCTTTCTGAAAGGTCTCTGGAGCACGTGCCCCCACACGTGCTGCCAGGGGTTGGAATAGGGCTCCGTTACTTAGCAGCAACGCTGCAAACGACGGTTGTGAGGGTGAGGGTGGGAGGGGGGCTGGAGGGTCGAGCACAGGTGATTAGAGCAGTGGAGGAATTGTATCTCTCTCTCCCTCATCCCTTATCCCTCACTCTCCCCCTCTCATATTTCCTCTTCCCCTCTCCCCGTGCCCTCGACCTCCCCCCCACACCTCCCTTTTCCTTCTGTCTCCGGTCCACCGGGTTCAGCTGCAGTGAGGAGCCATGAAAAATGGATGAGTGTGTTTCTCTCCTTCCCCATCCCTCCCCCTCTCCCTCCCTCCCTCCATCTCCCCTCTGTAGTCTGATCATGCGTGGCTGTAATATATTTATTTTGCCAGTAACGAGAGTGAAGGACAGAGTTTCTTTCGTTTTATTATTTTTTTTCACAGGGGATGGAGTTGGTGGAGGGAAAAAATGAGACTGTCACTCCTCTCACGGTTGCCCCTGGTAGCCAGTCGAAAGTGTGTGTGTGTGTGTGTGTTTGGAAGGAGGGATGGGGTCAGGGGTTTATTTTTCTCACACCTTTATACACAAACACACACCCACACCCACACAACCCATCTCTGGCCACCAGAGCATGGACAATACACCTGTGTCCTCTCTCACCCACTCAAATCTTTGCCTCGACACTTCACCTCCTGGTCGAGTTATTCGCTGCGTATCTTCCTGCGTGACTTTTGTGTCTGAAAGGCATTGGAAGTGCTCTCCTCCTCACGCTGGCGCACACATCCCCGTGTGCGCTTGCCGTGTGGGTTGTGTGCTCGTTGTGTGAGTTGTGACGAGTTAGGTGTGTGACTAATGCTGGGTCGTCAGAGTGCAGTCTGAGCAGCTGGGGAGGCAGCAGGAGAAGGACTGACCCCTCTCTCTCTCTCTTTCCTGCTCTCTCCCTTTTCTTCTGTCTCTCTCTTCTTTCTCCCTCTGTCTGACACTCTTTCCCTGTTCATTTCTCATTTGGTCATCTCTGTCTCTCTCTCTGTTTCCTGTCCCCCCCCATTTCTTGCTCTCATCGCCTGCCCCCATTGCTGCCTCTCCTTTGCCACACTGAACGTTAGCTTTCCTGGCTGGCTGTGTTGTACATTGTGTGCTCGCTATGATCAGCAACATAGGGTTTAAGAATGTGCCAATGTATAAACAGCTTGACTTAAGATCAGTTTGTATCAAGGACTTTAAAAAAATGCCGGCACAATCAAGGAAATGTGTGTAAACATCGAAGACGACATGAGAAAAGGGGATGGGGTGGCAAGACTGCAAGGAATGGTGTGTTTGTGTTTCCATCCTGCAGGCTAAAATCTGCATATTTAAAAGCCTCCAGCTATCGATGATTTTTGCACATTATTTTCAAGACGTGGGAAATGAGCGTTCATGACTTAATCATGTGGATCTCATCCTGTAGGATTCCAATCTTAATCATGCTGATTCTCACACTGCCGTTAATGGCACGTAATCTGGTCCTGTGGAAAATGGGCCACGCTGAACACAGAGCACAGTGCCACTGGATGTGGGTCAGAAAACTCCCCTCCTACTATCCACCATTACCCCAAACTCCCTTCTAATGTCACAGCCTAACCATCCCTATCTAACCTTCTGCCACCTGCCTCTCTCTCTATCTCTCTCTGTCTCTCTCTCTCTCCATCTGAGACCAACATTGCGTTTGATGCTAAGAGCCCTTTGAACTGGAGGCAGTATGTCTTTACGCCAAGCTCCATGGCTAGTCTATGTGCAGTGAAATATTCATGGGGGCAGGAGCCCACCTGGAATACCGATCAAGCCAGCGCCCCTCTCCCCTTCTGGGGCCTGTTCTGCCAGGGGTGGGGGGGGAGTGTGTGTGTGTGGGGGGGGCCTAGAGGTCTCTTGCTGGAGAGGAAGAGACACCTCCAGCTGTTTTTACGAGCTGGTTCAGGTCGTAGATGAAGTTAGTTACAGTTTGAGGTCAGTCAGAAGCGAACGTGAAGGTTTGTTATTCAGGAGCATCGGGTGTTAGCTAGGGGCTGGGATAGGTTTGGGCTGCATCTGAATAGGTGGTGTTCTGTGTCATTATTAGTCCGGTTCAGTCCTGGACGTTCTAAGGTTACAGGCATTTCTGTGAGCAGAAATGGCAGACATTCAGGCAAGTTGCTGTGCCGATGCCTGTGTTTATGGTGCCTGTGTTTATGGTGCGTAACGCCACCAGATCACATCCGCTTCCTCCTAGCCACTGCTTACATTCGCTCTGTACGCGACAACAAGTATCGACCAGAGGTAACAATCCGCTCTGTCCTTGGTGGTGAGCACGGCTCTGGACTGGCTGGAGCATGAGGCTTGCACACAGCCAGTATGGCTGCTGTCAGGATGAGCGTCCTCTGGCTCGCCAGCAAGCTTCTCAGGAGGTGAATCGAAAGGATAGAGCAGGCGCTCCTGTCCAACTCATAAACATGTTTCATTCCAAAATGTCCAAGTGAGACTAAGCCGGTAATGGTCACCTCTCTCTTGCTCTCTCTTGCTCTCTATCTCCCATTCTCTCTATATATATCTCATGCTCTCCCTCTCCCTCTCTCTCTTTAAGCATGTAGTTGATGTGTCCTAATCCTCTTAGTAGCTGGGGAGGAGAGCATGGGTGAAGCTGGTGTTGGGCGGGGAAACAGCCTTGTCGTCCCTCAAACCCCCTCAGATGGATTCTATTAGCACACCAGCTATAGTGTGTGACCTTGGCAATGTCTCGATCAGAATGCATAGGATCAGGACAAGGGGCAACCTGGGCAAGGGCCAAAGGGTGGAGGTGGGTGGGGGTGGGGGTGGGGGTGGGGGCAGTGGGAGGTGGCGACCGCAAGGAAAAGCCTGTGCATTGACAGCGCAAGCCAGCCTCGCAGGAGGACTGTCATTTTGGCCGCTGCCGCAGGCCCAGCCTTCTCACCACGCATGGCTGTGTTTCATTACAGAGAACCGTGTTGGAGATTAAAGCCATTTGTCATTACCAAATGTCACACTCACACTGTTTATCATACATTTGGCTCTCTGCTTCCTTTCCCATCACGTGGTTTTGCAGTGTAATATATTTTTTCCGTTGGCGGCACACACTGGGAGGAACACCGGCATGTAGGGGGAGCCGACGGTCAGCATATTTGTAATGTCCCCAGAGTGCTGGTGAAGTCGTTTGAATGCCATTACCTGTGCAGGATGCAGACTCTCCCGGGTGGGAGGGGAGGTGAGGAGGCTGGGAGGGTGTCATATCTTTAGATCATATTCTCCATGTGATGTTGGAGGATGTTGAGGTGACCGGCTAGGGTGCGTGACAGAGCGTCCTTACCAGGACTTTGTTGACTTGCGTGGGTTGTCTTTTCCATTCTTATCTCGTCTGTACGATTACCATCTCTCTCTTTCTCTTTCATGCCCTCTGTCACTTTCACTCTCACGTTCATTCTCTCTCCCGCTTTTAGTCTCTCCCACCTTTCTCTCTCTCTCTCTCTCTCTCTCTCTCTCTCTCTCTCTCTCTGTTGCTTTGTTTGTCTTTCTCTCCCGTCCCCTCCCTCTCTCTCTCTCTAGGCCCACCAAGCACAGCATTAGAACAGCAGACAGACGAAGCCTTTCATGCTCTCCTCCTCTTGGCCTTTATTTGCCAGCCACATTGTCCTGCCCCAGTTGATCTCTCTGAATGGTAACATTGGTAGTTTGTAAGAACGGCTGAGCTGATGGGTGAGAATCTTGTCCTTGGCGTCAGTGGTTGGTAAAAGTTACAATGAGCTTGTGAATGTGTGGCTATTGTCCTTCACTGTTTTTCAGGAATGGCTCCCTGACTTGCAGAAGCTCTGAATGAGTTCATTACATTTCAGTTTGAAACATGTGTACTTCGTACGTATTAACGGATGATTGTAGAGAACAAATTACATGGCATTCAACCAAAGAAAATTGCATAGTATTTTTGTTCAGAGGGTTACTTATTGGATACAATTCTGGGTTTGTTTGGGTGTTTGTGCACATCGGGGTGTCTTGGGCTTGTGTGAGCGTGCATGTGTGTGTATGTGTGTGTGAGTGTGTGAGTGTGCATGTGTGTGTGTTTTAGTCTTTGCCTGCTGTTCGTTGACTAGTCGAATGCTCGTCCGGACATCCTCAGAGGCAGCAACAACAGGCACACTATAAGGAACCTTCAGCCTCTCCATCTCTGACTCTGTAGTGGCATGCGCTCTGCCCCCCCCCCCCCCCCTGCCTCTGTGTTGACCCCCTGCTGGTACAAGACATCTTCTACATTCAGACTCTGCTTTCAAGTTTTCCAGCCTTCCCTGCTGGAAAACTTGAACTCCCTGCGCGTGCGTGTGGGATTTGGCCAAGCCAGTGCTTGACAGGGTGCTGTAATCCAGCTCTTGCGGCTGACCCAGCAGGGGGTCTGGACGGGGACTGGATGGTGCTGGGAGGGAGTAAAGAGGCCAAGTCTGAGTGTTGAGGGCTAGGGATAAACCCAGGCAGCTGTCTAGAGATTAGCAGGGCTTCATATGAATACACCACTTGGATGGGCTCCATCACACGCGCCTGCTGGATGCGTGTGTGTGTGTGTGTGTGTCTCGCTCTCTCTGACTGGAGATGTGTGTATGTGTCTGACTGTTTGTCTGGCTCTACTTGGATGTCTGTCTGTCTGTCTGTCTGCGTATGGTTGTATGTGTTTGTGTGTGATCATACGCCCCACAGGGAAACACACCCAATTTGTTGTAAACAGACACAGTGGGGTTAGTAGGGGGTAAATCAATCTTATGTTATTAGGGTTTTGTTTTGTTTTTCCTTCTCTTCTCGTATTTACATCGGTCCGGGCTGATGCTATCTTTGAAATGAAAAGGGAGTGTCTACTGTTTCTGTGTACGCCTGCCCCCCCGCCCCCGCGTGTGTGCGTGCGTGTGGCTCTTTTTCCGCGTGAAGTGAACTTGAAACATCCATCATGGCTACTTCAGAAGTTTTGGAAAGTATCTTTCCTAACGCCAAGTCACCTTCTGTACCATAGGCCCACGTCCCCCTCCTTAGCTAAGGGGAACGGACATCCCTTTAATGATCATGCCTGTTTCTGCAAGCAGGAACCCTGTGTTCCATTACACAGACAACATTGAACAGGGCTTACTTTCCTCCTTTTATCCTTGTTGATATTCAAAGGTATGTGGGTTTACTTCAGACGCACATCAAACAAATTCAACTAAATTCCATGAAAAAAAAGGAACGCCGCTACAGGTCCACCCACCAGGCTGCCAGTTTTCATCAAAAGCAGATTAAAGCAGGAACAGAGAGTGAGGACTCGATGTAATCCCCCTTTCCCTCACCTCTGTCAGGGTTAGGGTCTTTGCTTTAGAAGGGGCTCGCGCTGCACGTGACGAACACATAAGCAAAGACTATTTAGCTGTATAATTCAAAAAGTCGTGCTCGCTCTATGTTTCTATTTGTCATTCTCTCTCTCTCTCTCTCTCTCTCTCTCTCTCTCTCTCTCTCTCTCTCGTCACACTTCAATTCAGAATGTATTATTGGTATAAACGTGGGTCAAACAGCATAGCCCAAGCAGCCCACAGTCATGGGACAACATATCATTCTCACCAAATGTCATATACCAGGGGATCTAATTAACAGTAGTTGTATGACAAAATAATGGTTGATTTTTTCCAGTTTCTGACATACCAAAATGTTTCTGCGGGTTTGATTCCCTGACCCTCAGGTTAGGACATTGTGCCAAGACTTGGATGCTCCACCCTGGACCAAGACACCCCGTGCTGTGTGTTTGGGTTCCAACTTTATTGACCTGTTTCACGCGTACAAGTGAAGCACATAGGAATCCTGGATCCTGCTTTTCTTACCAGTCTCCGAGCAATCTTAATCCCATGATGTCCTGTCAAATAATCCTAATCTGTCTGGATTTGAGCTGTGTGTGTGTGTGTGTGTGTGTGTGTGGTGTTGGATGGCCTGTGCTGGATGCAGAGTTTTATTCAGGTGTGCCAGGATGAGATCAGTCATGTAATGTGCACACAGACCACACGCTCCACCCTGGTGTTCCCAGTGGACCAAGAGGGTCTTGTGGGCCACGCCTACTCTCCTCTCTCTCCGTCTCCTGTCCCACCACATGCGATTCTCTCCGCTTTGATTTTTCAAACGATCTAACGATCAGAGAGGCCACACGGAACAGGGGTAACTTCACACCCTTCACTCCATACGGAGACACTAAGTGATCGGGAACTTTGAAGCGCTTGTTGGTGTGTGTGTGCGATGATGTACGCATTTCGTGCCCGTGCCTCTGTGCGTTCTAAATGCTGACTGTCACAGCGAGGCTAACAGGTTTGGCGTGAGATTGTGACACCGTGCCTCTCCATATTTAATCACACCGGTTGTCAACTGTGGGCTGCACTGTGCCTGACAGGTGTGGAAATAAATTGTCGCCAAACAGATTGCTTGTTGGGGGTAGACCTGAGAGAGGCAGGAGAGAGAGAAGCAGAGGAGAGGGAAGCAACAACAAACTCAACACAGAACGGAAGACAGACGAAGTGAGAACAAATTCTTCCTGTGGTCTGACGGTCCTACTCTGTGTGCGGGTCTCGTTGTTGCCAACGCACGCATACAGATTTGCGTGCGCGCGCACACAGGCGCACACTCCACACTGTTAACCAGATTACTGTGCGCGACACACCTCTCTACAAAGACGGTGGCCTTCACTTCAAAAGCCGAGTTCACTCTAACAGGATTACACTTTGAAGCAGTAGATTTACCAACTGAGTTATTTTATATTTTCCATCCTGTTTCACCGCCGGCCGCAGGCAGACCCCAACTATCTCGTCTCTCTGTCTCTCTGCCTGTCTCTCTCTCTGTCTCTTTGTCTCTATCTCTCTCTCATGTTTCCCCATCTGTCTCTCCCTTTGGGTGGAACAGTGCTAGCAGGTGTTATTGAGAAACAACACACAGGCAGCTTGATTATCTTGTGAAAGAAACATCATACCAAATGTATAGGTTAATAATACATGATAATGTCAGTATTCTGTGCCTGCGGAAAATATCTTATTTTGATTTAAAAAATAGGGCTGTTGGTGTGCTTTCAGGGAAAATATCCACTTTGGCTGATGGCAATGGATGCTTTTAGCTTCGGCTGGGCCCATCAGAGAGCGAGACAGACAGAGAGGAAGAGAGAGAGAGAGAGTGGTGTCTGTGTGGCCGGCTTTGTGGCCCCAACTTAATGGATACATCTCTCTTTCTCTCTAACTCCCCCTTCTCTCCGTTCCCCCCAGGGGCTAAGAGTGGTGGAGAAGCTCTGTGCAGTCAGGCTTTACCCATCTCTTCAGGTTAATGACTCTCCATCTCCCATCTCTCTCTCTCTCTTTCCCCTTCCTGTCGCTATCTCTATATCTCCTCTTTCTCTCCTCTCCATCTCTCTATCTCCTCTCCAGGCAGTTTTTCCCTTCTCTTTTTCTCCTTCTATCTCTGTCTGTCTTTACCTGACCTTACTCCAACTTGGTGGCATCCATCTTTTGTATTTCAACCTGACTTGAAATAATTCAATAAGGGAAAAAAAACCTGACCTTTACCATTTTATATATAATTTTGACAAAGCAGGCCATATCAAAGAGAAGATAAAAGGAAATGAAGAAGTAGTTAAAGAGAGAGAAAAGAAATGGAGTGGGCGGACTGATTGGCTTCCATGAAGCAGAAAACTGTGTGTGCTTATGTGTGTTTTCTTGACCTTTGAGGATGTTCGACTGGGTACGTGTGCTGTGGTCGTCGGCGGATGAAAGTAAGTCAGACCAGCTAGGTGCTTGTCGCTAGCCTCTAGGTAACCTCTTGATTTGTTTAGCATGAAATATTGAGCAGTCTTGCAAAGCTGACCAGCCTAGCACAGCTGGGGTCCTGAGCTGCATCCAATAGCCCCTAAGTGAATCACTGACTAGAGCCATAAACGCTGGCCCTGTGGAGACCCACACATGCGCACACACACACCCACAACCTGCCTAAGGCTACAAACAGCAGACACTTTCACCCAGACCACAAAGAACAACCTGACCTGTGGTTCATGCACAGAAAACACCAGATGTTTGATTTGTGGTCTTCACATTTTCTTTGCTGTTCTCTTAAAACAAACCCCAAGATCCACAGACTGAGATCTCCCCGTTTCATCATCGCAGGGCTGCACAGCCTGAGGCTACACGTTTCCAAACGGGCGCGCGCTAATCATTCCCCTAGTTTTTCATATGCATCGTTTAAACCAGTTGAAAAGCCGTCGTTGATCCAGCTTCTGAGAGAAAGCCCAGGAGAAGTCACTTCCACCAATCGCGAGTGTGCTTGTTGCAAAGGGCCAGTCACGTAGCCTGCTCCTCAGTCGCTAAGCACTCCAGAATGCCCTCCGAGTGTTCCTTCTGGAAGCCGAGGGCAGACGGGGGCTATGAGAGGGACAGGTGGGCGCTGGCCTCCGCTTGACGTCCGTGCTCCGAGAGTCACACAGTCACCTTGGTTTACGCGTGCTGTTTGAGTAATGAGCTGAGTTCCCTATACTTTTTTCGTGTTCTCTGTCGAACGGCAAAAAACACCTCTGTCAAAGTTCTTCTGGTGGAGGGGGTGTGTGTGTATCGTTTAATCTCCATTTAGCCTTCCCTACCTCCTCCTTTCCCCCCCCCCCTCCTTTTTTGAGGTGACGACAAGGAGGCAGAGAGGGTGCATGAGGGTTTGAAGAGAGTTTGGAGGCGAACGGAGACGATGGCAGCGCCATGTTTGATGTCATGTTGCTGCTGGAGGCTGAGACAAGAACACAGGAAAGATTAAAGTTGGCAAAAGATCTTCAAGGTTCAAAGGAGATAGAAATTTGCAAAGACACTTGGTGTAGAGGGAGGGAGCGAGGGAGGGAGGAAGGGAGGGAGGGAGGGTGGAAGGGAGGGAGGGTGAAGGAGAGGAAGGAGGCATGGGAAGCTATAGGGGAAAGATGGAAAGACAAATCACAACATGGCGTTTTCCTGTGCTGGCCTTTCTGGTGAGAAGGTGCCCTACTGCTTATTTAAATAATGAATTCTAAAGGCGTTGATGGTTATTCCTGGGGGTATCTAAGCGCTAAACTGTAATTGGCTGTTGGTGGCTAATTGTCTGCTTCTGCGTTTACTTTTCATTATGCTGAGGTATTCATCATGGCCTCCTGTGTTGACCTTATCTATCACAGTTTAATTTCGTACAGATTTATTTTTAATTATAACTGTTTCTCTTTGGCCCTACCCCCTCCCTATCCCCCAACTGGTAAGCCATGGCTGTGCGCCGGTAGCGCCCTCGCCCCAGTCAGAGATTAATCAGCCATGACGAGCGTCACAACAATGGCGGAAGTGATATGTCGAGTCAGATCCACAAACTCTGGGCTTAATTGGCAGTGAAATGGCGGAGGAAGATTGTCATGGCGACAAACAGCCGACTGTAAAGGTCAGGTGTTCGTGTGCTGCGGCTCACCTCTCAACTGTCACAGCGCCATGATCACATTACCCCGGGGACCTGGGATATCTGTCGCCTTTTTCAATGGAAAAATGGAATGGATTTTAATAAAGGAAATGATTCACTGCCCTTAAACTGCCCTCGTTAATGATAAGGTGAAATTACATGAGAAAGCTATTATCATTAGAATGTGCTATCAATTTATGGCTATGTGGGAATTCATTTTCGTTTCAATACACTTGTGTGTCATAGCGGAGTGATTGCTGGGGCATCGGAATGGTCCGTTGTCACTGGTGACTATCCTGCGGACCAACAGTCCTACCACCACATCGCTGGTCTGCTAACAAAAACAATAACATTCATTTAATCAAATGTTTTATCTCCTTGGAAAAAGAACACACCTTGTTACATGTAGCTACGTAAAAGCAATAGGAGGGTTTTATTTTGCCTTCACCTTTGGAAAGTGTTTGCATCAAGCTGCGCCGTGCTCTTTTCGCCTTTTCTTCGCTCCGCGCTCGTCTCTTTTGAGCAGCGTCATCACGTCCTGCGTCTCAGCAGAGAGACCTGTCTGGAACCTTCCAACACGGATTCTCACTGTTTCTATCAACTGGAGTGCCATTCCGGAAAGGTCGCGGTATTTGAATCCTTGCTCAGCTCTAAAAAGGCAAACATAATAAGCCTGGTTAAATCAAACAAGATGGAAGAAAGAAAAAAAGGAAGTTGTGTGATAGATTTGAGCAGTGTTCTCCAGATGTAAAGTGTGTCTTAATGTAGTCTTGTGCTTCTCGTTCTTGGTTATCAACGTTTTTTTGTTTTGTTTTGTTTTTCCCTACAAGTTCTGTAGACTTGAGATCTGATGTGATAGGCATCTTCTCCTTCTCTTCCCATTTGGAAACAAGGGGTTATCGCCTGCCATTTAAGCGCACCTTTGAAGCACCGCATGAATGTGTTTGTTTTCAGAATGGACGTCCTTAGCCGGCTTGCTTGTGCCAGCCTCTCTCCTGACAGGGTTTATTTTTCGTAAACACACATTGAGTAGGCCTAACCCTCTGTGGAAAGAGCCGGAAGGCTTGACGAAAAAGACCCGGCATCGCAGAGGTCAAAATTGTTGTGAAAATTACGAACGCTTTCTCCCCCCTCATTGTCTTTCGTTTCAACGAATAAAGAGCTCGCGGAGACGAATGCAGCGCCTGGCAACATGTGGCCATTTTCCCTGCTTTTGCATCCGCGGTTGAGAGGGTGTCTCTCTTTCTATACTATTGATCAATGGATTAACTGTGTTTAGTTTTGATTCAAGCCGCCATGTTGTAGTGCGTGGTTAATCACTTAGTACTGGGGCATTAGCACGTTAGCAGGCGTGGATTCGATCGAGCTAAGCGGCTGAAATGGTTCCCCAGGGGAGGGGAGGGGAGGCGGGGAAGGAGGAAGTGCCTTCAGTCCTCCTTTCCCCCCTGTTTCTAGGTAGCCTGCATTATTGTACCAGAAGACAGCAGGATATCCATCTGTCTTCTGGTCTCGTCAGGCTCATGCCTCAGGGAAGTCTCAGCCTGTCAACAAACAGTCTAGGTCGCATTCCATTAGGAGCGGGTCAACACGGTACTCCTTATCAGGGTAAACCTCTCAATCAGAGGATGGAGGCGTGATGACATAGCGGCGGTGGCGTGGGGTTGGGTGGTGGGGGCGGGGGGGGGGGGTGGAGTGGATGTTGTAGACTGTGTGCGCTGCGATTACAGGATGGGGGTGTCGATGCACTAATGACCTCATCAGTCCTGGGGAGAAACCATTACAGCCCACCCTTGGAGATGGGTGAGAGCTGGTGATGTCATTAACCCGGGCCAGAGGCAGTGTTGGGGCTGGATGGTGATGACTGATGAGAAGATTCCATGCCTCTTCTGTTGTACTGCTATTACAGCAGGTCAATGTTGAGAGGATATCGGCTTAGAAAATGAGAATGGGGATTGTCAGTGTATTAAGAGGTGTTGTGTGTCTGTTGAGTTAATTGAAAATAGAAGTAGGTAATGAAGTGAGAAAGTGAACTGAAGGCTATCCCACAATTCCTCTTGGCCGTGCAGCATACAGAAGATTTCTAAACGGTAAACTGAGCTAGTTGGAAACTCAATCTGGTCTAGATTCTTTCCAAAACCATTTTTATAACATAGTAGATTAAACCTGTTCCACCACTGATCACTTTAGGGTTTCCCCCAACCATTCTACATAATGGCACTTCGAAAATGTCCAAAGCAGTGAACTAGGCAGGTCACACATAGTGTACCTCAAAGACAGGAGAGTGAGCCATTCCTTTCCCCTTCATCTCAGCCTTAGCCCTTAACAGCTAGTGTAAGGCCTAGCGTAAGGGCTAAGAGACCCTACCTGGTTACATGATCATGTATCGTTGCTAGCTGACTGCAACGTCACCAGAGGTGGCAAGTACTAAGGGGAAGAGACAGAGAATTGGAATAGGCCCTGAATCTCTGTACGCAAGTACTTCAACATGTGCCTGGCCTGCGAGGCTAGAATATGCTAAGCTAAACCATGGATGTTTTTATTGGTTAGGATTTGGAGGTCAACACATTGTCTTGGCTGCAGTGGATTCAGACCACTGAGGGGCAATCAAACCCCAAACCTTAATCTCTAACCACTGAAAAATAGCAACCTTTCAAACTACAACTTAAATTGCAATAATTCATGAACTACTTCTAGTTGCTCACTTAGAGTATAGCTGTATGTTTAGTTGTACCTTTGCCTCTTGCAATCTGCCCCAAAAAAGATTTTCATAATATAGATATTTTTAGTTGGATGGACTGTTGTTCAGGCCTTTCTTTGGTTCCTTGCAGGATTTCAGAAGTGGCTTCAGTCATTGCAACACAAGGCTGTGGAGAGCAGCTGTGATCCAACATTTTCATCTGAAATCGCCAAGCATTTAGGCTAGAGTACACTGTTGTGCTTCATGAAAGATCATAACAGCTTGTAAAAAACCCAACCTCTGCAAGCACATGCACTTGTAGTAGGAGTTTTTGGACACTGTAGAGAGCATGATTCCTACAGACTCCAATGCTTAGCATTGAACGATACTTCTGCCTTTCACTGGTTTGTCTGTAATTCATTGGAATCAAAAAATCGGCCAAAAGAACTGCTTTTTAATCAAGAGGGACCCGGCCTGCAGGTTACCAAACAGCCGTTTTGTGTACACACTTCCTTTTGTGAAAGGAAACATAATTGTGACCATTAAAACTGACATAAACAAAAAGGCAACGCTTGATTTTTGCTGCCTTTACACTTTCTCTAGCGCACAACACGCTCCCTGCTTTGTCGTCCTCAGCACTCTCCCGCCAAGCGCTGGATGTCATCTGGGCGCACCGTCGCTGAGTCAGCGCGAGGACCAATTCAATGAGTTGAGCAGAAAATGGCTGTTTTTCCCCTTTGATTGAGAGATGCTAGGGGGGGGTGAGCGGTTGTCGTACCTCGGCGCACAGCGCCCGAGGGGCTCCTCTCAATTATGCCCTGCTAATCGTTCCCGCTGCTCGTGAACTTTGTTTTGGCTGGGCTCAGGGAGAGGTGCTGTGCTGGCAGCTAGGCGGTGGTCATTGATCAAGCCTGGCCGAGCGCTCGCGGACCTGCAGGGAGCGTTTGGGAGGAAAGGACAAAGAGAAAAGAGATGGGAGGGGAAGGGGGAGATTAGCAAAATGAGCAGGTCTCCCTGTGAAAGAGGAAAATGGGGGCGCTGTGCCAAGAGAAGGGAAGTGTGTGTGCGTGCGTGCGTGCGTGCGTGCGTGTGTGTGTATTTGCCGTAGCTGTATGGGTTCTGCAGCTGGAAGTCATGACTACTGAGTGAGAATTATTTGGGCTGTGTCTGTTAAAGGAAGTTGAATAGAGGTACTGAGGAGCGTGTGACCCAATCAAAGTTTTGATTTCATTTCAAACATTTGATTTAAACTGTCATCATAGGTCGATCGATAAACAGTGATAGACACCAAATTCCACACTGATGTCTTCCTCTTCTCTCTCTCTCCCTCCCCTCTCACCTCCCCTCTCTCCGACAGTGAACAAACATAAGCCTTGGATCGAGACATCCTACCACGGTGTGATCACAGAGAACACTGACGTTGTGCTGCTGGACCCGCCCCTGGTGGCCCTGGACAAGGATGCCCCCGTCCCCTACGCAGGTATGGTACAGTCCTCAGTCAGACAGTTGGGAATGGAACGTACCAACTGCTTGGCACGAAAAATCAAAGTTAATTGTAAAGGGTAGATTTGGCAAATGACAACATGTAGGAAAAAGGGAACTATAATATACAGTATATATATGTAAGCCCTTTGGGAAGGTCATTTATAGAACAAATACAAACTCCTAGATTTGTCATGTTCTTTTTGTCTGTACAAATCATATCTACTGGTTAAAACCCAGTTGCATTTCATCCAGCATCTTAAAGTCAAACTGAATCCAGCCAGTTGACCATCCCAGCTACCCCAGTGGGTTGCCAGATCCTGTGGGTTGCCAGACCCTGTGGGAGGGTGCTTGCTGGAGGCTGTTGGCTAGCCCCTCCAGACCTGACAGCTCAGCTCTGGTGCCTCCTGCCAGGCTCCCAGTAGGGTCTGGGGTTGGAACCCACCCTGTCTAGCCTGACCTGGCTCTGATGTAGTGCCACCAGTTAGATGGATGTGTGTGTGGGGGGGGGATTGTGGCATGGCCTGAGGGTAGAAACTGTAATGGCCACCCTACAGTGAAGAGAGAGCGAGGGGGGGGGGAGGGGGAGAGAGGAAAGGGAGAGAGGGGGGAGGCGGAGGGCTGATGAAGTGGCTGAAAGAATGCAGGCTGACTGGTGTTTGTCCTCCGGCTCTGGAGAGACTGACAGCTAATCACACGCACACGTGCGTGGACACACACACACACAAACACTGACTCAGGGGTTGAATGCGGTATATTTTGGAGTCAGGTGTCATTGGTAGGCCCTATAGAGATGATGGAGAATTGCAGAGCTTGTAACTAAAACATGTATGTTTCTGCACACGAGCACCCACACACCCCTCCTCCTACCTTAGACTTCTGTATCACAGTTATTACCCTCTTGCTACCCATTGCTCCTCTTTGTGTCTCTATTGATCATTTTTTTCATCATTTTCTTCCTCACTTCCCCTCTCTCTCTTCCCATCTCCTGTCTCTGTCTTTGGTATGGTTGGAGCCCGACTCTGAAAGGCACAGCTGGGGTCTGGCAGTGACAGTTAGTCAGTAATTAGCTAAAGTGAGACGGTCCCCCCCTCATCCTGTGAGCTGAGTGAGTAGGCCTTGCACGGTTAGGGTTCACGCCTCATTAATCACACCGGCAGAGTCTCTGCACCTCTCTCTCTCCCAAGGTAGGTCTGACGGACATCCGTCTCACACTCACACACACCCTGGCTTTCACACACACACGGTGGCATTCACACACACACACACACACACACCCTGACGTACACGCACACACACACATACACACTGACATACACGTGCACTCACACACTGTACCAAGATGCTCTCCTACCGATGGACACACTGACGGACAATTGCACGCTGCCATAACACACACTGCCTGTACTTGACATCAGGCGTGTTCAGTCCTGGGCAAATGAATGGGTTGTGATGAAGCTCTGTGGAAGCCTGGTAATGACCATTCATTAGCATCAGCTGTGTTAGTGCAGGGAAACATCTAGAACATGCAGGACAGTGAACCCTGAGGACCTGGATTGAGGATTCATGTTTACACACGCACATTCACAATCACACACACACACGCACACACTTACAGTTCATACACTCAAAGCTGTATTTCGAACCCATTATTTGTTCTCATTACCAACCCTCCCACACACAGACAGTGCACCAGAAGTCATTATGATGATTCACATGCTTTGGCTTCGCTGGGATCAGTTGTTGATTGGGTACTCAGTGTTTGAGGCTATCTCACTGTAGGTCCACTAGACGTGGAAATCATTGATCAGGAGAGAAGTAGCTATTTGAGTAGCTAACAGCATTGCAGGTTTTGCGTATAGAAACAATCGGTGTGTTTCTTTATCTGCTAAGTGTGTGTTTGTGTGTGGCTTGACCTCTGAACTGTACCGGTATCTAGTCGACAGTAATTCTGTCACTGCAACTGACTGTCAATCTCAGTACTGTCAGAATTACATCACTCACTGGAGCTGATGTGCTTTGCTTCAACTGAAAGCTGTAACTCACTGACTAAAAAGATGGAGACAGTTTGTCAGAACGACTGACCTGTCACTGGTGTTTGGATGGTACACACACTCAAAGAAAAATGACCAATGAATATCTGCCCACCAAAAACTGAATTTTCTTTCCTCTTCAGAGTACAACAATTGCCATGGCTGAATGTTGAGACTTAAACATGGTTAAAAATGCTCAAATGTTTTGACACGTTCACTGTGTTGCAAGACCTACTATATAATTTACAGATCAGCCCGACGCGGCTATGCAATTCAACGAGACATTTCGAGTGGCATTGTGAACTTTAAAGCAGAACCAGTGGATAAGTCAATCACTTTACAACAGCTGAAGTGCTTATTATTTCACTATGCCTGCCAGATGTTTTTGGAGAGAGCTAGTTTACACAGTTCTCTTTGTAAAGTGGTCCAGTATCCAGAGTCAGTCGGTAAGTGGTGCGTAGGGTTACGCAACAGGTTGGGCTCTTATTGGTTGCTGATGAGGTTAGCAACACAGGCAGCACTCATTCACACAGGAGCATGACGTCCCCCCCCCCTTTTTTTAATTAATTAATTAAGTAATATATCACATCCATATGTAATATGTAGCTCACCTGCACACACAGACACAGAAAGACAAGACCTGTGCACCACACACAGACACAGACACGTACACACAGACACACACACACAGACATGCTGCATTAAGACACAGAATGTATTAGTCTCTGGCGATTCAGCACTGATCTAACAGGCTACTGCACCTTTAAACCAGACCCTGAAACACTGAATCAATACCACAACCATTTAGCCAGCTTTAGAAGACCCGGGTGGTCTACACGTACTTGAATTGAATAGTCTGTCGTGTGATGTCACATATCGTGAAGAGAGGTTGATGGGTTTAAAAACCACAGCTGTTTTTGATTCACTGCACACTGTTGGTGTGCGTGTGTGTCGAGGTTTGTCACTATGCCAGTGTGATCTGATTATCGTTTAGATCGTTCATCTGACTGACTGATTTCACTTATTTACATATATGGACAGTAAAAGTCTGAAGTTTTGTGCTATTACTTTTTTCCATCTTGTGGTCTGCACCATCTGTAAGATTTACCATTTAAATGATGGTTTAAGGTTTCTTTTTTTTTCCTAATTCATTTTAGGTGGGAAACCATGTCCATAAGCTACCATGAAATGGTGAATTTTACAGTTATAGCAAAGATCCCGACTCGTTCAGTGTCACAACAAAGAGCGGTGAATGAATATGAGTAAACACAGTCTAGCTAATATGTTGTGATTAATTAGCCTCTCGCTGTTTGTGTGATTGGAAAACAGAGCTGACGCTAAGAAGGGCTAATGACAAACAGCTTCTCATTAGCAGTTTGTGGCTAGCAGGGGTTAGCAGCTCCTTCTTGACGCAGCTCTGTGGGAGGATATCAGCATACCATGCGTTGACGCGTTGATTAATTTGTTAGGGATTCATCGTCTTTTGTTTGTGTGAATAATGGGAATGCATGAAACAGACCATGTTCGGTAGGGAGCCATTTGCTTTTGTTCATGTGATAATGATTACGCCAGATCTAGACCGTTATTAAATCAGTTCTGAGGGAAAAAGGGGCTTAAACCCCAAATGATAGTTTACGGTTTTGCACGATTTCTTTTTCCAGTCTTTTCCATAACGAAACGATTCGTAGATGGATACAGGAGAGGACTTTGTGCTGAGCTTCGGCGGCTTTTTGTGAGGACTTGGATTCAAACACCAGAGAGGTTCATGTGGTTTTTGACCCACCCAGGTCTCCAAAATGAACTTGTCTTCTGTCAAGTTAAGTACTCTGAAATGTGTTCTGTACCCCCAATGACTCCAGGCTTAGCATGACTGAAGATGAAGAATCAATATGTGGCAAAAAAAAGAAGTCCCAAAATAGCGTCAACTTCAAAGTTGGCCTGCAGACCGTTAGTGCCTTTTGAGAATGAAGCAATTGGTAAGACCAGAGGGCAGGTAACAAGCCAGCCCAGGTTTCTCTGACTAGGTGCCGATCCGTCTTGCTCTTTAGAACACCAGAGTTCAAGGCTGTTGCTTTAAGCAATTGAAAAGTAACATTATTGAATCTGACCACAGCGAGAGAAGTCTTTCTTAGAAGCTGTAGGAGGTCTCTCTCTGGCCTTTCCAGGTTTTGACTCTCTTTCTCCCACTCAGGGAGTAAATCACCTCTCATTGTTATCTGCCATTCTTTGGGGAGGAGAGACGTTTTTACTTGGGCAGTTAGGCTGGTTACACAGTCCAGAAGACCTCTCTTTCACACAGGTCCTTCCTCTGCGATTCTCAACGCTTGTTCAATCACTCGCTCAAGTCCGAGAAATAGATTCTTTATCTCATGACGATTATTGCTCGTAATCCACTGGCTTTTTTAATGTTACTTGTGGATGAGGACCAAGTTCGACTGGATTCTCTCAGCTGGGTTAGGAAGTAAGGTCACTTTTATAGTTTTGACACCGACACGGTCATATACGGGTCAAATGGAGGCCATTTCCATCAAAACGTCCGCTCTGCCGTATGTATTTATTGCAAAGTGCAGCTTACAGTAGCAGTTTAATGAGGTGATGTTTTCTTTTGCCGGTGCTAAAAAAGTACCTCACTCTCTCCCTAGCTTGGAGACAATAGAGCCATCATTCTGCCATTGTATGCAGACTCTTTTATTAATGAAGTACTGAAATGCAATCTGCTTCCTCACTGAACCACACAGACGAGCTAAATCGTCTCTGTAATGAGATTTCCCCCCCCCCCCCCCCCCCCCNGGGGGGGGGGGGGGGGGGGGGGGGGGGGGGGGGGGTTAAATGGAGGATGACACAAAATGTGGATAATCCCAGACTGTTATTATTGTTCTTTGCGAAAGACTAACTGTTTTGCATGCTGTTTTACCTGGTAATTTCAAAAATGCGTGAGCGCTGCGTGCTGAAGTAGATGAATCAAGGGTACCTTTGTGATGGTGCGGGTGAGCGATGTCATTGTAATTTTCGTCGCCATTTCTATTTGACTCGACGGCAATTCGAATACTTCAAATGAGTTTTGTTTCAGCTCGAAGGCTGTTCCTGGACAATATGACCTTTTGCAGCTAACTACTCTTGTGAAACAACACAAAGTACATGGGAAGGTAACCTGGATGATGGCTGGGCTGGTCTGACTAACGCTCAGTAGTTTTCGAGTGAGTCATGGAGGAGTTTGGTTCAAGCACTAATAGGTGCTCTGATGAGGTAAGAGGTTTGACACATTTTTTGAAGGGTTAACATGGCATCCTTGAGATTCTGCTTACAGGTTCACAGGCTATTATCTAACGCGGTGCCTTATGAATAATGCGGAGACATAGTATAGATTCATCATATGTCATTTGTTGTTCTAATGAGGACCAACAATGAGGCTAGACTCAGAATGAGCTGCTTGGTGCGTTTGTGTTTTATAGATATCAAATAGTTCTGTCATTTTTGATTAATATGTAACTAGTCCTGTGAGTACAGGTTTTACCTACATACACATACATACACATACACACACACACACACACACACACACACACAGAGACACACACACTACTACAGTAAGTATGGCCTTGTACAGAGCAAAACACATCATGCAACATGTTTATGCTGTGACTCACAGTGATTAAGCACCGGGTTTTTTCTCACTTTTTTCTCCATCCTCTGCCTCCTTCCCCACCCCTCCCCACCCACCCCCCCCCCCCTCGCGCCCCCCGAAGACTATCACCTAACTGATTCTCAGAGCCCATTTTGCTCAGTGTGGGAGGACTCGGCGGGGGGGGAGGAGAGGGAAAAGAGTGGATTTCAAGCCTTTCAAACTTCTTCCTCTAGTCCTCGCCTCAACAGTGCCTTGGCCCATACGCTCCCGTCTTTGATATCCTCCAACTACTGCCCGGATTTAATCCCCTTTTACCTCTTCATGCAGTTTCATGATACTGCCCCTTCCGCTTCCCTCTTTCTTCCTCCCCGTCAACTGAAGCTGTTTCCACCGGACTCTGCTCCGCGTGCTGTGATGGTGCGTGGCAGCGACGGAAACTTTTGATGCCTCGCTGTCTGCCTTTGTGTTCCTTCCATTTTGGATCTCTCTCTCTCCCTCTCCCACATATCTCCAGATTACCTCTGTGTTCCTAGATCTCACTCACCGCCTCATGTGTTCTTGTTCTCTCGTGCTCCCTCTCTCTTCTCTCCTCTCTTGCTTCCTCTCTCCCTCTCTCTCCCTCCGTGTATTTCCTGCTCTCTTCTTCTCTGTCTCCTCTCTCTCCGCCTTCTCACTCTCTCCTTTCTCTTTTCATTTCTCCCCCTCTCGTTCTCCCCCTCTCCTATTTTTCTTCTTTCCTTTCCCCCCTTCTGACACACCTTCCTCTCCCCTGTAAGTCTGTCCCACTCTCTCCTTCTCTCTCTCCCCCCCATCTCTCCCCACAATCTTATTCTTCCCCTCTCTCTCCCACCTCTCTTCCCCCCTCTCTCGCCCTCTCCCTCTCCCTCTCTCCCCCCCTCTCTCCCCCTCTTTCACACGCTTTGGTTCTTTCTCTCATTGTCTTTCCAATAACTAACATAGTGACTCAGACATACAGACTGCTCATATCCACCATGCAAGAATCAGGGATCTTTAGATGTGTGATTGGTATGCTTTTTGAACACTGTAAACACCACACAGAACCACACATAACAAGCACTTTCTATTTCTCATGAATTTATCAAAATATTAGTGGCGTTGACACACATGCAGATGTTTGTTGACTCCAGGACAAGTAGCTCGCATAAGGGTAATGAATGGGATTCCAGTCAACAGCCAAGATGGGCGCCCACACACACACACATACATACTTACATTGAAGTTCCAAGGTGTTTATGGCGTAATCTTCATCCTCCTTGTCCTTGGGCTGCATTCGTTTATCGGCGGCAAACATTCCAAATCAGCTCTGTCGTGCGGAAAACTGTTACACAAGAGCATGAAATCAGTGGCCTTGCAGAAGAAAAAGGCCTTTATTAACCCCCAGTTAAGAGACTGCAGCATCTCACTGTGCAGCAGCGTCTAGCATTGAGGAAGACGTAACGGAGAGAGTCACAAGGGCACATGGCAAGACCTCAGGAAAGACAGACAGTATCCAGAGTGCCTTAACCTTCAAGCTCCGGAGGAACGTTGTTCCGTCAACATCTCTCTGCCGATCAGAGCGCCGAATATCTGACAGCGTGTGTCATCATGACGCATATGTCAGCAGTCTGATTCTTACTGCAACAACATGCGACCCACCCCATCTTTGTTTCGTGTCTTAACTCATGAGATGGAGACGTCTTCAAGGATCTTCGGTTTGGCGTCCCTCCAGGGAACACTTGCAGGATCCCCGTCAGAAGACTATTTACACTCGTTTTATTAGATATCTAGTGCTGTTTATAGCTTTTCCCCCCTCCCTGCAAAATGTACATGCTATTATGGGCTTGTGTAATGTCAGTACGTCCCCCAACATGTGGCTCTGGAGTATAGTGAGCAGACCGAAGAGGAGGTGGGGGGGGGGGTTGAAAGATGAGAGATGATGATGGTGATGGAGAATGGATGGTGCCAGTCTACCACCGTGATGTAGGTGACACCTTCAAGTGCTGTGGCAGAAAACGTGTCGTTCATTAAATGTGCTACTAATGAAGACCAGATCGTATGTGTGTACCTGTCTTGCGTGGCCGTATGATGAACATGCATTTGTAATTGCACTGTGACATCAACACAGCATCAGCAGAATTAATAATAGCAGAAATCTAAGAGGAGGCATATCTTGGGAATAGCTCCGTTTTATTTCATTGAAATAAGGTGATTAAGGTATGATTGCAGGTGCGACAAGCATATTAAGCCTGATGCTTTAGGTTTGCTTGAGTGTGATGTTCTGTGAAGAGGTAAAAGTCTCTAAAACAGCAAATGAATAAATATTGTGTTTGATGCCAATTTGACGGTACGAAAAGGTCTGTTTCAAACATCTCACATTGTCACAACAAACCCTCTCGATGCCCAAAATGCCAAGAAGAGATCCTGGCCCTGTTTCTCAGAAAGTCGCTGTTCCAATTTCCTGGAATGTCACTGACACAGAGATTAAGCATGCCCCTGACCCCCCAGGTCAGACCATGTCCTTCCAATCCCCTCAAAACAAGAACATCTGATCTGAGCGGGCAGGAGCGGAGCGCGTCTGCTCTGTCTCGGCAGCAGGGACCCGAGGGCTGACGGAGAGAGAGAACAGGACAGGGCAGGGCTGGATCTGGGACTAGGCGCTGGGGAGGACAGGGAGGACAGATGGTTTCAACTTGTCTTTAACTCAGAAAGATGTTTAATTACAACACACGGAAGAATCCGAAGCAGAGAAGCAGTGTTCTGGTATTGAAAGGACGGGACGAAAAGGAAAGTGCGTGCGGCGTGTGATTGAATTTTGGGGCAGCTTTCTTTGAGTTTCGGAGTGGTTGCAATTTAGCTGTATCTTGTAGAAGGATGTTGTAATGGTCTGCGGAGAAGAGCTCGCAGAATTACTGAAATTGAGTGTACACGATTGCCCGCCAAAATCCAATCTGCTCCATGCCCCCTCTCTGTCACTTTGAGAGGCTGACAATGCTCGGGTGCTTGTGACAGTCCAATTAAGGATATTTGCATATCTGGGGGCCTAAATTATTGTCACTCGTTGGAGCGTAAAATAGAGGTACAACTCTTAGAAAGATAGTTGATCTACGGACGAAAAACCGAGAAGAAAAGAGATCCTCACCACAGGATTCCTGCTCCCCTTCTTGTCTCCTTCCCTCCTTATCCCCTCTCCTCTCTCCCTCCTTATCACCTCTCCTCTCTCCCTCCTTATCACCTCTCCTCTCCCTCCTTATCACCTCTCCTCTCCCTCCTTATCCCCTCTCCTCTCTCCCTCCTTATCCCCTCCTCTCTCCCTCCTTATCCCCTCTCCTCTCTTCCTCCTTATCACCTCTCCTCTCCCTCCTTATCCCCTCTCCTCTCTCCCTCCTTATCCCCTCTCCTCTCTCCCTCCTTATCACCTCTCCTCTCCCTCCTTATCACCTCTCCTCTCCCTCCTTATCCCCAACCTCTCTCCCTCCTTATCCCCAACCTCTCTCCCTCCTTATCCCCTCTCCTCTCTCCCTCCATATCCCCTCTCCTCTCTCCCTCCTTATCACCTCTCATCTCCCTCCTTATCCCCTCTCCTCTCTCCCTCCTTATCACCTCTCCTCTCTCCCTCCTTATCCCCTCTCCTCTCCCCCTCCTTATCTACTCTTTTCTCTCCCTCCTTATCCCCTCTCCTACATATGCCTCCCTCTCCTACCCCCTCCTTACCTCTCTCTCTCTCACTCCCTCTCGCTCCCTTGCCCATGCCCAGAGCTGGTGGAGTGTGAAGGTGTGTGTCAGCAGAGGGGACTCAGTGTGACCTCACCGTGCCCGGAGGCTCTAGACCAGCGAGCTGAGGCCCAGGGCCGAACGAGCCATGACGTCTCCATTCACATTGAAACCTCTCCTCCGCCCGTTCCTGGCCCTGCCCTGCTCTGACCCCCTCATCACCCCCCATCGTTCCTGCTCTGACCCCCACATCGCCCCCCATCGTTCCTGCTCTGACCCCCTCATTGCCCCCTATCGTTCCTGCTCTGACCCCCTCATCGCCCCCCATTGTTCCTGCTCTGACTCCTTCATCGCCCCCCATCGTTCCTGCACTGACCCCCTCATCGCCCCCCATCGTTCCTGCTCGCACCCTTCCACCCCCACCTCTCCTCCATCCTCCAGTAGTTGTTGTTCATGTTCGTGGGAGCAAAAATCATGGGGATGATATTGGTATTGCTTCCTGGTGTGACATTGCTGATGGCGAAGTTGTGAACGTCTGTGTGACATGTTATCTTTGGTGGATTTCAAGCGGCACATACGCACTGTGATGACGCGATCACACAGAGCGTTGTGTGATTTCATTTCTGCGAGGATTCTCCAGCCTCATTAATTACACATGAGCTCTGAGCGTGAGGCGGATGCCACCTTTGACAGCGCCGAGAAAGAAGTATAGTGCCAGGCAAGATCGTACATGCGCACTTGGAGTTGCAGCCATGTTCCATTTCGTGTAAAGAATTCATCAGAGATGTGCGTCCTTATTCGTTTAATGATTATGTTCACATTTTGATGTTCATCAAATCATGTTAACAAATCCTTGCATGAACATGTTCTATGTAGGGCATGTTTGTCTATGACTTGTTTGACCACCACAGCTAAATCAGGTGTGTGTATGTGTTTACAGATGGTACCTAGACAGGGTGTGGCTGTCTTCAAAGGTTAATGCCATTACAGTCATCGAAGTGATGCCTGGGTCAATTGAGACTCAGACACCGACCAAATTATTTGTCTGACCCTTTTATGTTGCTGGGTCACAGCCATAAAACTACAAGTCCCATTAATGTACGAAAAGACAGGTCAGGTCCTAGGTGTGATGTCACTCAGGGATATGCTGGAACACTCTAGCTGAGAGTGTTCCATCGTAAAAGCCTCACCTCGCACTTGGCGGTGACACAGGGGTCCTATTGCGTTATTGTAGGCTGTCTGAAAGAGTGCCAAAGCGACAAGCACTAACAGGGGGAGAGTGAATGCACTCACTCAAAAGGGTCCTCATCCTGATGGCTGGGCCCATCCAAAAAAAAACCTGATGATAAAAGGTGGTCCTGTCTCCAGAGACTCCCCCTCTCTCCCCTCCCTCCCCCTCCCTCCCCCATCTTGGCCTGCTTGAAGCAGAATAATTTACTGGAGCCGTCACCCCCTTGCTAAGTAATCATCAGGTGTCAGAGTGTTTTATATTGTGCATTTAATCACAGTCGTAGGGTTAACATCCCCTGGACACCTCCTCTTTGCTTTCCCAATAAAAACACCACGCGGCCCCCCCAAAAAATAGAAGTGTATTGCTGCTCACCAGAGGAAACTGCATTGGGCTCTGGATGACTGGACGAGTCCTCCCCGGTGGACTATAGGTTGTGTCCACCCAACTACGCTCTGCTAGTCTCCTCCAGTGTCCTTTTTCTAAAGACCCCAGAGACGAACGAGAGTGGGGAACTAAGCGCTGAACAAGAGGGGTGTTAGGTTTGCGCGTTGCCGAAGAGAGAAAGTGCATCCCATCGGGGTTTTTTGTCATAAGCAATCTGGATGTCAGGATTAGGGTGGCGGCTTGCAGACGGGAGTATATTAGTGGGACACAATGGCTTTTCCAAGCAGCCACCGTGTTTATTTGTCTTCCCCTCTGTGTTTTCATCGCGGTGCTCCGGCTTCGTCCCTGTCATTTCCCCCCTCGCCTGATCCCTTTTGAGATCCCCGACAGTTACACGCTCAGTGGAGAACAGTGAAAAGAGCTTCGGCGACGCGCTCTTTCATTGAGCCTGTCATATTTCATTCAAATTCAAAAGCCAGGGCATGAAGCACAAAGAGCTAGCGATGTGGAGGTGGTGGTGGGGGGGGGTGAAAGTAAAAGATGGAAACACGAAAACCCCCACCTCACCCCACACCCCCCCCCCTCCCCCTCCACAAAAAAGGGAGAAAAATGATTGGTGTGAGCGTTCATCATCCACCGTTTGACAGACTCAACGCGGCGATGAGTGGCCGTGATAAAGGAGATGTAGGACGTGATGAATGTGCCCGCCGTGTAAACTGCAACGGGCCAACCTTGGGACGGGAGCGATTTGCCGATATTTAATTAACTGTAATGTGATCAATCAGAGCGGGAGAGGATGGGAGCGGACGCGGGGGCCCAGTCCCCAGCCAGAAACATCCAACAGCTCATTACGTCTGGAGAGAGAGCTGAGGAAAAACAACACATAACAAACGAGCCTTGGGACGTCTTGAGCCAGCCTTAACTTGATCAGGAGGAAAGACAGCATTCGACATGGCAGGATGGTGACCACCTGCCTGTCACAGCACAGCTTTCGGTCGACGTTTGAGGAATTTTGGCACTTATGCAGCTGTTTTATATTCTCTGTTAAAGAAAATTTGAAAATCAAATGAAATAAAAAGGTGAAAGGAAGGAAAGAGCCAGACTATCTCTAGAATCGAATTGGAATTCAACACGATGAAAGATTCATCAGTTCGTTCTCTGCCAAGTGCATCGGTGGTCACACATACAGTACAGCTATACCCAGGTCTCCATATGCTCTACCCTCCTTTATTTGGCTAATGGCTTTGGGAGTATTAAGGAGGGAGACTTCACATTGGGCCTGTCCACCCCCCCCCCCCCCCCCCCCCCCCACCCCCGCCCCCCTCAAGTTCACCTGCAGTTCATCTAGACTCCAGCCTCCAGGCATCTGTCACTGCACCGGCCGCAGCTGCCCTTCCCCAGACTGCTCCACCGCTCCATTCATCTCCATGCTTTCATCCATCCATCTCACCATGCCTTCATATCGCCACCCATACATCTCTTCAACCTTTCCCCTTTCACCTCTCAATCTACAGTGTATAGCTGTCCATCCATCCACCTTTCCATCTGTGCACCTCTTCATCCAGCCACAGTCTCCCCTTCCCCGCCTCTGTATAACATCCTTTTACCCCTTACACCCCCCCTCCTCTGTATAACATCCTTTCACCCCTCACGCCCCCTCCCCCATGCTGGGCCACTTTTGGACACCATTTGTGATCGCCAACGCATCACACCGTATAATGACACAGCTGTTCCCATGTTGCTACGATGTATCCTGACCAGAATTGGAACGTAGTTAGACGGTAGTTAATGCCACAACGAACACTACCTGGTTGTTTTGAAACCCAATCAGCCTATTGGCTGGAGCGGGTGATGGTGTGGTGCTTCAGTAACCACACAAGTTGTTGATAAGCCACAGTAGCTACTATCTCCTTTCTGCCAGTATTATATATATATATATAGAGAGAGATGTGTGTGTGTGTGTGTGTGTTACTGGTGTGTTATTAAATCCACAGTGCTGAATAGCAGAGCTCGCCCCATTGTTGGAGTTATAACCTCCATTTCATGCTTGACCCTTAACTACAAAACAAAAAGACCTCGCTTCTCTTTTTATTTTTCCCCAGACTGAACATTTATTACAGACAAGCAGACAACCAGGGTAAAAACCTGCGACTTAAAATATATGAACTGGCTAACGAAAGCCCGGCTGATTAAATTAAGCAGATAATTGGATTCCTGTAAGTGTGAGCGTGATAACATAAAGTTTGAGGTTGGAGTAATGAAATCGTCTAGATTTAGCCGTTTGGCTGTCAGGTTGTGAAGTGTGTGTGTGTGTGTGTGTTGTGTGTGTGGGTGTGTGTGTGTTGGTGTGTGTGTGTGTGTGTGTGTGAAGAAGAGAGAGAGAGAGAGAGTGAGAGAGAGAGAGGAAGAGGAGAGAGAGAGAGAGAGAAGAGAGGTGGGGTGAAAGAAGGAGAGGAGGATGAAGAAACACCTCCCGGTACCCACTTCAGTGAGCTGCATCTTCACTTAGCTGCATCTGTACTCTGCCACCCAGGGAAAATGGGCTCTTTGGTGTCAATTTCTCACATGTATTTATGTCTTAGGTGTTTGTTATAGGTATTTACAAATTCACTTCAAGGATACAATAGAATAGTGGTGTTTGATGATTGTCTTGGAATTAGTCCATTTGCCGTTCTTAAAAAGAAAAAGATCTTACTTGGTGTGTTGTTTTGTTGCGCACAAAAGACAAACTAGGATGTTCTGTCATTCATTAGCCTTCACCTACACGGCTGAACTAAAACTCGTTACTTTGAGTTTTCCTTTGTAACTGACGGCTGACGTTGCCACGGTGCCTGTCATGGCTGTGTGAGTTCATCACCATGGAGCAGGTTCTTAATGGTGACCTGAAACCTTCTAGCTGAGCTGTCCTTGCACCCATCTGTCTCGCTGCTCTAATGAAGGAACATGCACACGCACTCATTCTCTCTGATTATCTCTCCCTCTCTCCCTGCTGTCCCTTTCTTTCTGTCTCGCCCACACCCCCAGTCATGTCTTCCTTTCCTAATACATTTTCCCCTTGTGCACTACCAACTCATCTCACCTCTGGCCTTTAAAGTGCTACATCAGCACTGAGATATTCCCGGTAGGAGCATGTGTTAATTACAGAGGGTTAATCGATACAGCTCACTAAATGATGGCTGAGTAGAGTGTTTGTATTGGGGCCTGTCCATAGCCTGTTCATTACTCCATGGTGATAGATAGCCGGTGTTGGGAGCCATCAGGGCCTCTTTGCCGTGCCTGAGACAGTGTCTCAGTGATGGGCCGCTCAGCTGAAGCAGGGTGGGATCATGGATGTGAGTACGCATAGGTACTGGATGGGAAGGGAAGTGCGCTGTGGTGTGATTGTCTGTGCGCGCACAATCCCACCACAGCGCACATTCCCCCGATGGTGGGATCCCTCCTGTGGTGACTGAGAACTGGGAGGACTCTGAGCCGGGATTGTAAACACAGGGAGTTTAAGGATGAGACGTTATAATTAAAGTGAGTGATTATTACAGAGGGACGGCCTCTCTCACATCATCCGATGAAAACTGCTAGCGTGTCACACTGCCACTCTGCAATGACCTAATGGCCTGCCGTTGATTGTTAGAAATGTCTGTTATTAACGCACGCATTTTAATGAAGATTGGAAACATCGCTCACTGTGAAGCGATACAGGGGGCGAGCGCGTGAGTGTTTAAAAGAAGGGGAATAGAGAGGCGGGAGGAGGAAGATTGATTAAATAACAGCACACAGACTTTTGCAATTTCAACGATGAAAAGCGCATTTTTTCATCTGAAAACCAACTGCCATTATGCGATTAGAAACAGAGCTTTGATTAGAGAGTCGTTCGTTGCCCCTCTCTTCCCCCCCAGAACAACAAACCTAATTTAGTTTATTTAGCCAAGCATTTCAAATATATATACATTCAGTTTTTTTTTTTTTTTTTTCCTTCTTTTCTTTTTTCCCCTTGGTACTTTCATATGCTGAAATTGGTTTTAGTGGCTTTCAGTTTGAGATGGAACCGCTGAGTGGTTCCTGGGTTTGTTTCCCTGTTCGCAGACACGAGAGAGATGATACCAGAGATGCTATTTGTTTTAGCAGCATCGGGGAAAGGGAGGGGTGGGCCGGCGTGCGCTGCTGTTAGAACAACACTTTCTCCAGCTTCAGGAGGCATCAGGACGTTTCTGTTCCAGCCTCCGTCGTGACGGAGAGAAAGAGGCCGAGAGATGAGACGAAACGACTGTCGGGAGAAAACAAGCCGACAGCTGAGGAGATGGAAAGCGAGCAGAGAGCGACGCAGAGAGGACGCAGAGAGGACACAGAGAGCCGACGCAGAGAGCGACGCAGAGAGGGACGCAGAGAGGGACGCAGAGAGGACGCAGAGAGGACGCAGAGAGGGACGCAGAAGGACGCAGAGAGAGACGCAGAGAGCATGGGAGAAAGTGGAGTTAGCGTGAGGGGAAAGTCTAGGAGGTAGAGATATTGTTGGATCGATACGAAATGTTCACTGCTCTTTTGATGAGGCGTGTGCGTGCGCTTTTGTGTGTCTACGAGCACCGCCTTAATAGCACGCCCAGTGTGCGTGCTAATGGCCTTTTGGAGTTGGGCAGTCCACTGTCCCTCCAGGCGCGTCCCATGCCTCCTTTCAGAGCCACACAACGGTCAAATGTTGTGCTTCTGTGGGCACTGGACACATTGTGGCAACATCCAGAAAAACAGCCGTCGCTCACGGCAACCATTTCCTAAGTCTCTCTACTCAGTACGTCAATCTCCCCCCTAAGCCCTATACTTTGAAGGGGCACTTCAAACTTTCCCTTTGAAAACGAAAAAAAAGATGCACTTTTTTTCTGGTATTATTCATGTTTGAGGTGGCTTTTCAAGGTAGTGGTTTGGGCATGTGCGAGTGCATGAGTGTGCACATGTGAGTGTGTGTGTGAGTGTATGCGTGCGCACTAAGTGAATCCCTTTTCTGTTATGTTTAAATGTACCAGAGAACACCATGTCCTCATTGTGGGAGTGATGGCAGCTGTACCTTAAATTACCAGAACTATCTAGTGCCTGTTTAATTGTATTTATTATTATTATTATTATTATTATTATATATTATTATATAATATATATACCCTGCTGCTGGACAAGCCTGTTCTTCAGGCACTGTTTAGTATGGAGGCCTATGGTATTTCAAACACCATATATTAGCGGGGGACACGCTCTTACGGAACGTGAATAATTCTTCTTTAAACACTTATTCAATCATGTTGAATAAAACTAAAGGTTAGTCAAGAGAGGTCGATATTATCATACATGGATAGGACATGTCATGAATGTATTCACTAATGAACTAGCTGATTCACCGATGTGCAGTTTCATCAATAAGCAGCCTAGCTTTAGGATGCCACAGCGACCCAAGTCACTGAATAAGCTGTTGTTGTTTAACTAAAAATACAGAGTTCACTCAAAAACCAGGAAACATACAATCTAATATTTTCAATACTGGTTCAATATATGTTCAATAATGCTAGGAGCACATTCGAGATGATTTATAAACTCAGCCGATCGACCGTAAGGTGTAATGTGTGACACGATTTCACCTTTATTGCTTGAATTTAAAAACCACTGTGCACAGTCACTCTAAATGTCTGATGGTGTTTTGTATTACATTTCGTATTCACAGAAGGCTTGCGGGCTGGAGTTATCAAACTGAAAATGGCACTGCAACCACAACAGTTCATTTTATTTCCACCCCCTGAGAGAGAGACCAGAGAGAGAGATAGAAGAGAGAAGAGAGAGATGGAGGGTAGAGAAGAGATGAGGAGAGATGGAGAAAGAGGAGAGGGAAGAAGATGGTTAAGGGTTGAGAGGGGGGATGACATCAATGGTAGTATATTTGACTTGTGTGTGTGTGTGTGTGTGTGTGTGTGTGTGTGTGTGTTGTGTGTGTGTGGTTGTGTGTGGTGTGTGTGTGGTGTGTGTGTGTGTGTGTGTGTAAGTTAGCTATGGCAAAAAGCTTTTCCTCTGTACCAACTTTGGGCTTTGGAACTGATGATAAATCAATGTTTTATACCTTGTCTGAGTTTTTCGATGTTTTTCCCAGTGAATTTCACTTGCTCTACTCATTCATTTAGTCTGTTTGACTGTGGGTAAAAAGCCTCCCTCGGGAAAGAAATAATGCCAGTTTTCTAGATATTTTCATCTCTCTTCCTGTCCTGTTTATCTTTCTCTTCTTCTCTCTCTCTTATATATATATATATATATCTCTCTCTTCTTCTTCTTTCTCTTTTTGCTTCTCTCTCTCTCTGTCTTTTTGTTCTCCTCTCTCTTTCTCTCTCTCTCCTTACTCTCTTTTTTCTCTCGCCCCCATCTCTCTCTCTCCCCCTCTCGTTTTTCTTTCTCTCAACCTCTCTGTCTTTCGAGCGGCGTTTGGCTGAGTCTCCATTTGCACTCTGAAGCACCCATCCTGAATGCGTCAAACGGCTCCAATGAATGAATTTCTGTCCAAATGAAGCCATGATTTTAATCACGCAGTAATTGACTAGTGCTTCATTTTGTATTGATGAACTAATTGCTTCTGCTGCCTGCGCTCAGAACAATGGACTCTAATTTGTGACTCTTAATCAGAGGCATATTGCTTAGATGGGGTAGCAGAGGAAACTAGTGGGAATCTCATTGGCTCTGGGCCTGTATGGATCTCATTCGATCTGCTGCGGATCCCAGTGGAAGCACATTCGACAAATTTTTTTTTTTTGGGGCGGCCTGGGTTTTTTTTTCTTGTTCTTTTTTTTTTTCTTAAAATTTTTTTTTTTTTTTAAAATTTTTTTTTTTTCCTATTGGGCCCCCAAAAAGTGTGGTTTTTCCATTTTTTTTTACCCCCTTTTTGGGGGGCCGGCAAAATTTCCCCAAACCAATGGGCCCCAGATTTTGGGGGGCAAGGTTTCCGATTTCATTTGACCGGTATTTTCTTTGAGTTTAGTGTATTTCAAGAACATATACATATACATTTAATAATAATAATAATAAATAGCAACATTTTCAAGAACCAAACCAACATGCAGAAGGCAGCAAAGGCATCAGGCAAGTATCCCTGGAACAGACAATCTGCAGAGGAACCCATAGAAACAAAGTGACACATTGTAATCTTCTTTTTGCACTGAATGTTTATCACATACGCGTATCTGACACCGCAAACATGCGGAAAGGTCAACGTTGTTTTATTCAAGGGGGTTCTGTTCAACTTTCTTGTTTACCAGAGAAAGTTGAATGAGAACTTTTCCCTAAGTTGTCTTTGCATGCGAGTTTCCTACTTTGAGATATGGTGACTCCCTGCAGGGCAGTGGAGATCAAATCATGGAAAATCCAATGAAATCAAATGAAGTTAGAGAATGTCAGGCCTGTTGCAGTCGTCCAGATCCTTCAGCAATGCAATAAAGACAGCCCTGGGAGATGGTACAAAGGGTCAGATACACCGGCGCATATATCTCTCTATCTCCCTTCCTTTCTTTCTTTTTTTCCATTTGATCTTTCTTTCCTCTCAGACTCCCTCTTTTTCCTCTTTCTCCCTTCCCCCTCTCTTCTCTCTCCTCTCTTTGCTTCAACCTTCGCTGTATCTTTAAAACAAATCTTTTCTGTTACTCTCACAGACTGTATACCTCCCTCTCCTCCCCTCCTCTCATCCTCCCCTCTCCTCTCCGCCCCTCTCCTCTCCTTCCCTTCTCCTACCTTCCCCTCTCCTCCCTCCCCTCCCCTCCCCCTCCCTCCCTCACACAACTCTGCCCCATCTCTTCCTTCTCTCTGTTTCTCAACATTGATTTGAAGTAGATGCTGAACAGTCGTAGTTCCATCTGTCTCCCTCTCCACCCATCCTTTGTTCTATCCCCCCCCCCCCCCCCGGTCCCCCCTGTCTTGTACTTGCCCTCCATCGCTCTTTCTATTTATGGCAAAGCCCAGACTTCCTCCACATCCCTACCAAGTGGACGGGATCATCATTCCTCCCATCTCTCCACCTATGGAGCGTTATTCCCTCCTCTGAGGGAAGGTAGAAGGAACACGGCTGTGGAGCCAAGCGTCCTTCATCATCCCAAACATGCAAAGCCTCAATCAAGGCTCATCATCATCAGGTTACAGAAATTCCCTCATGAATCCACTGGTAGTTGCTTTAAAGGACGTCTGAAGCGTGGAATGTCTGTGTGTGTGTGTGTGTGTGTGTTTGTGTTGACATCGAGGAGAGGGACGTAAAATAATCCGATAAAACACTTTGTGGCAACACTTCACATTTAAGATGCATAAACTAGCATCTAGCAACACAGCTGTTGAAGCAAGGTTGTAGTTCAGTTGGAACTGTAGTTCCACTTGATAGCTGTAGCTGTACAGGCGGTACAGGCTACCAGGGGCAAGCGCATGTAAACACTGATGTTGCTTTGGTAACATTCATCCCCCCCGCCCCCCCTTTAACAACCTCCACTTCACCCCTACAGCTCTCCCCCATGCTGTGCCTTCTTACACTTGTCATAACTTCTATTGCTAACTCATACTACCCTTTACAGTACAGTATTCCTACAGTATGTAGCAAAAATGTTGTTACTATATGTTTTGCCATGTAGTAGTTAAAAAGCGGAAAGCGTTGGCAACATATTTTGGGCAGATGTCTCAAATCCCCTAGAAACCTTGCATGTCTTGACACAAAGGCATAGACATACATCTGTGCGCACATACATGCACGCATTTGAGACAGACACCAATGGGAAATCGTTTGGATCCGCGTCTACATATGCGTTTCTCTTGGTCAAGTATCATGTTTCCATTCTATTCTTTTGTATACTCAGTTTGTACAGTTGTAATGCAATACTGTGCATTATTGACGGACAGGCAACCATGACTGTGTGTTTGTTTTGTGCTTCCCACTGTGCTGCAGTGCCTCCCTGCATTCCCATCCTTGTCTATCTCTGTCTACTTTGCTCAACAAACGCATTCTTACACACGCCCACTCAGCACACATGGTAAAAACTGTGCGACTGCAATGCAACCTCCTGTGACAAGCGCTCCTAATATATCACTGATTCGCTCTGAAACGCCCGTTTTATTTTACATCCGCCGAGCCCCAGACTCCCCCCCCCTTCCTCTTGCCTCCCTACGCTGTGATACAGCTCTCTCAGTGAGGCAGAGGATTAGGCCTGTTTATACAGAGCTTGTCCTTGTCACGTCTCCCTGCCTGGCTGACAGGACAGCCCCCTGAGCCTGCTCAGATCACTGGTGTCACTCCTCGGTGACACGCTGACATTTACCAGACGACCATGTCTTTGTGCCGGTGTCATCTCCATGACACCGGACGTCCAGATTGCAAAAAATACCATGCTGTACCAATCTGGTCTGCAGCAGTCTTTAGGGGATAGATTCACGAGCACTCTCTTTCTCTCTCTCTCTCTCTCTCTCTCTCTCTCTATCTCTCTTTCTTTCTCTCTATCTCTATCTCTCTCTCTCTCTCTCACACGCACACGCTGCATTTCAGCATATTGTAGGATCTCATACACTCCCATACAGCGCATAGACCCTAGGGAGTTGTTTTTGAGGTGGCAGACTTTGAAGTGGTTGCTGGGGGCAATACATCTAAATCTAGAATGTGTGTCTCCTCCGTAGCTTCAGAAGAATATGACATTTCTCCAACTGACATTTATGCTGGCCCGCCGTTGCCGGAGTGATTTTCATCAGTGTTACAGTACCTTATCTTTCAAAGTGTACTACTGTCATCCATTGAAATCTGGAATTTTAACGTGCTATAGAAAAAGAAACACAAAATCTTCCCTCGTTGAAAAGAGTTTACATGCACAACACGTTGCGAGAAGTTTTTTTCATATATTGATCTGTTTGTCAGAACATCATGCAAGAGTCAGCCAACTGCTTTTCATTTGCTGCGGACAGCTGCTCCATTGAAGGGAAAACAGAATGCATTAAAACGGTGAGGCGGTCTAAAGTGATGATCTGTGCCTTTACCTTCAGCCTTAACATCAAACTAGCCTAGCTATGCAAACCACGCTTAGATATTGAAAAACATTGGATTTACCTGCCGTATGAGAAAATAGTTGCTGTAGTTGTCACTGGCATTGTCCAGCGGTGCTGTGTTCAGGGTCACCGCTAATAGCTTTGGGCCCCGCAATTAGATTGCAATTGCCCCCTCCCCACCCACCCGCTCCACCCATTCTTTCATTTCAGCTAATTTTAATTCCCTGATCTTGGAGGGCCTTCCCTCTATTTAATCCCTGGGTCATCATTCCCACTTTCCCCTCCACACCCTTCGACCCCCCTACCTGTGTGGACGGAGCTTCTGAACGCTGTCACCCTATTTAAGTGTCCTACAGGTCTGGACACTGTAGAGCAAAAGAGCCCACATAAGCACTCAGGTAACCTTTCAATGTTCACCTTCGTCTCTGTCCCACGGTTGTCTGTCTTCAGGCCCATTGAGCTGAAGCCTTCCAGAGCCGGCGGCTGTGGTTTAAGTATGGCTACTTTCAGACCAGCTGACAGCATCTATTCTGGACTTAATGCGGCGTGTGAGGAGCCGCAGTAAAGGTAATGTAAGGGTTGTAAAAACGCTAAAGCTAATTAACTAGCTGGCAGGATTGTGTCGGCGATCGGCGCGTTTGAAATGGGGGAATGGACAGCTATCTCGGAGCGTGGAGGAGACTTTGAAGTTGCGAAATGTACGAGGTCAAAATCCAAGAGACTTTGGAAAGCAACGTCTCAGAAATAAAGCTTGTTTTTACCGGTGAAATGAATCATCATTGATATGAATTGCTATTATAACCTTGTATGGAGATGGAGATGGAGTTATGCTAGGTGCCACCAACACTTCGTACCCTTTTTTAAACTGGTGATTTGTATGCTAACTGTTAGCATGCTGTAAAAGCTGCAATTTCACCCGGCCAATGTATTATTAGTTATATTTGACCCCTGATGTGGTTGCAGGGGAAGAAAAAAAATAGTCGTTAAAGAAAATAAATTTGCATTAATAGCCTACCTCAAACCTTCATTAGCTCCTAATTAGCCTCCGTTGCCTTGGTAGTGACAGCAGTAATAGAAACCATTGCTAGGGTATGTAACATAGCTTGTTAGCGAAGCACCTGGCATTTTTTCAGCCAGTTCGTCTTTTGTTTGGCAAATGTGCAGCATTTTTTGTTTTCAAACCTTTGTTTTGATCATCTCAGCCAGACAGGTTTGCCTGACCTCTGCAAGCCTTCTGCACTAACAACATGCCAAATATTATTTAGACCAGTCAAGGCTACTTAGCGTCAAATCAATTCCTGAACCATATCAGTGAAAAAAACTCCCCAACCTCCTGTAAATAGGAGCTCGAATGGACAAAATGTCCATTCAGAGAATTGGCTGTCTTAGCAGGGGGGATGTCTTTGTGTTTTGTGAAGTTCAACGGTTAACTTTGGAATCTTAGTGACAATACAGATGGAAAATGGTCCGGCAGAGCACTGTTATCACTGCTGTTAGCGTCCAATCAGACTCACTGTTTTTTGGGGTGTTTTTTTCAATAGTGGTTAAATCATGGGTTAGATTCTTTTTATGTCAGCGCGTCTGTACCTTTTCCGTCTTATACTATACCAGGTACAGTAATTGTAGAGTTGAATGTATGAATGATGATGAGAACAAGAGCATGGTGGGATTTCATTCTTTTTCCAAAGCTATCAACTTGTCACCAATACAATAGCACAACTTTATAAACTGCAGGGTATGATTTAAGAAAATGTAGACTACAAGTGGACCTCTCTTTCTGACTATACAAGTTAGGCTACTCTACTCTGGCCTGCAAATCCAGAAAGTTCTCCTCAGACAGAGTGCTTCCATCTGAACCGACCTAGTGTAAAAGAAGAGCTGTTTTAATCGCACGCTGGTTCAAAGCTGAAAAGGTTCTCTTTGTGTTTCTGTCTTATCACCTTTCAACTGCAGTCGTGTCCCCATGGAGACGTTTGAGTAGCTGCAGTTTAGGGGAAGGTGGGTGCGGGAAGTTGCCTGCCTGTCCCCTGCCACCCTGAGCTACAGCTCTGTTGCTTTGCAAAGGATCATGGGAGAACTAGTGGATATGAAGAGTGTGTGGAGGGAGGGAGGGAGGGAGGGAAGGGGGGGGCGGAGGACAGAGAAAAATCCCGGAGTATCAATTCATAAGAGACCGTAAAACAGGAAAGACAGACGACGCGTTGGCAGAGGAGCAAAGGGAGGAGGTGTGAGGAAAGGTGGAGCAGCGAGGGAAAGAGCGAGGAAATATAGACGCAAAGAGAGAGCGAGGTCAGGCAGTGATTTAGAGAACAGGCAGAAGAGAGAGCTGGGGCTGAGGAAGGCACGCAGGGGATAAAACAGGAATATAAACACGTGCATGAGAGGGAAAGGTGAAGGAGGGGTGCAGAAAATAGAATTGTAGGGAAGAGGAAGTAGGAAGAAGAGGTAAAGGAGAGAAGAAGAGGGGACGAAGGGGACAAACGGATCCGGGAAGCGGTCAGTGAAAGGCAATCTGTAAGATTGCTCCAATGAAGAGGTTTTGCTCTGTTTGGTGTCAAGCCATCGCTGTGCCTTTTCATTCTGTTCAGGCTGTCAGCTTTGGAAGCGTTAATGAAGACACAGCAGAAAGAGCAAGGTAATGCACCAAGACTCGCACCGACACACAAACAGCACACAAACAGCACACGAACCTGCGAGTGCCCGCACAGTAGAGGAGACAGGTGTTAACACAGCGAGGGGCTAGACATCCTTGCTTTCACTACTGTTTCCATCCTCCCTTTCCACTCGTCGGCGCGCACACGGGCAAAAGCAAAAACAGGTGTACTCCTTGCACGAAGTCGAGTCCGCGGAGTATTCGGGAGTTTTCACAGTTGCTGTGATGTGCATCTTTTTCCTTCATAATCACCTGCCTTTCATTTTCTCTCCCCTCTCTCCATTTCTTTTGTGCGTGCGCGCGAGCACACACACATTTGGCACAGCCTACCCTATCTTTCCTCTCCCCGGTCCCTGGCCCAATTTGAACAGTATCAATGAGCGATGGTGGCCCAGTGGTGCCAAAAGACCTGAGTGTAGAAAGTTGAATCATTTTTCACAACTTTTTCCCTCTGCAACCCAACTTCTCGCCAATGAGAGCCCAGAGAACATTTTGCCTCTAAGCATTTTAGTTTGGATTACACGGTATGTATGCAGGAGCTCAATTGAACCAGACTCGCATAAAGGCCTTGCATATTTTAGCATTTCAATGGCCAGAAAATCACCCGGTCTAAGCTGTGAGCTGCTCCAAATAAGACTTCTGAACTCTGCAAAGCCTCCTGACATGTGACCAACACAGATACACACTCAATCAATACACGGAGGGGCACATGCACACAATGCAAGCCCCAAGCCTTTGCATGCACGTGCACAAACACACACACACACACACACACACTCACACACACACACACACACACACGTATAAAGCATTTGAGGCGTATTACCCTTTTGTTCTTTGTGGTGAAGTTCTGTTCTGAGCAGAGCTCTTGTTATTGTGGTCTTGAGGTAAGGGAATATATTACTGTCCACAGGGAGTAATAGGTTTTTTACCTCAGGGGTGAGATGTTGTCTACCTGCACACAGTTGTGTAAATGGTATTTCAACAGAGGTAGCTTGGATTAGAGGGATGTTGGTGGATGAGATCCCCATGTTGTCAATCAATGGAGTGGACATAAGCCATAAAGTTGTGTACAGATATAAGTGGCTTGTTTTGCCATAGTCTATTCCATACCCAATTAGTTAGACTATTTCTTATCTGTGATTAGGTTTGTATTAGAACAGTTTTAAACAGCTTTCCCCAATCTGCAGTTGTCTCCCAACAAATATTTGCTCAGCAGCTATCTTTAGCCTGTGTCACTCCTCCACTCTGTTCCTGTCACCCCGTCCTCCCCCCGTCTCCCCCTCCAGGTAAACCTCCAGACGGCAGGCATGACTGTCACCTCAGGCTCTTCCGTGCTCCAGAGTCTGCACTAAGTTTCCCAGTTTAGCAATCTGCTCTCACAGCAGGTTGCTCTATATTGCCAGCGCTCTTGCTACACTTGGGTCCCTCTGGCGTGGTCTAGAAATGACTGCAGCAAGGCAATGTTCAATGTCTGCTACATAGCAGAGTTACTCCTATGCAAATCTCATCCCATCAAAATGCCTCGGTTCATTAAATTGTAAATACCCAAATCGATTTATTTATTTTTTTTCCACCACACTTCAATGTATTCAGACGCTTTTACCCGGTGCTACTGGCTAAACTGGAAACTGCAGCAGATAATCAAGGACTACAAGTGTGCAGCTCCAACAGCAAAACAGTCGTTGAAAACCAAGGAACAGTCTCTGTTTACCAGACAAAAAGCTTTCACATCAAATCATTACTCAACCCGCACCGTACACCAGACCTATGTGTTGCTGCTGTTGTTGTTGTTATTTGCAGTGGCCCCCGGTTCTATCAAATGGCGCTTCACATGTGACTGCTCTGCTGGCTGTTAATAGGTTGTGCTGGAGCGAGGCCCATGGTGCTTAGTAGGGATGATGGTAGACAGCTGGGAAGACTCCACACCTGACACAGACAAGAGCATGATCCATAGTGGAATGGCTTCCTCCCAGAAGATCAGAGCAGATCATCAGAACAGATTGTATCAGGACTCAAAACACCCCCTTGGGGAACCTCTTGAGCATTAAAAAGGTATCCTACACCATCTTTAAAGATCAGCTCTTCTACCGTCTGACGACAGCTCTGTTATCCTCTAATCCTTTCCAAGACAATCATGGCCACATCTTATTGGCCGGTTTGTTTGGGGGAGGGATTTAAGAGAACCACCACAAACTTTCTTCTAGAGTTCACAGAGTTTCTCAGCTTAAGGCTTTTCAGTCCTGAAATCTGTGTTTTGCTGTACGCAACCGTTGAATTCCAATAGGTTTCTGTTTTTTTATTTGATTTCAATGGGATTCTGATGCAATGCTGGAATCACTGTGACTTATTTCTATCCATAAACACCACAGTGGAATATATCCCTGGCTGCAGGCAAGGTTCAAAAGGTCAACCACTGTCTTACATAAAGTTCACTTTAAAGAGGATGAGAGCTGTAGGATAATCACTGTCTTGAGGGTCTTAACAAGGGTCCTAACCTGTAATCCAGATATGTGAACACAATGAACCTAAAGCGGCCTTGCTAAAGCAAAGACACATGCTATCCCCAGGCCATTATGAAGAGATATGGCGAGAAGGATCAATGGATTTGTGTGTTATTTCAAATACTGACATCTATTCTTTGTTTGTTTGTTTTCCACCAATCTCTGAATAGAAAGTCCTGAAAACAAGGTCAGTCTTGTTCTATAGAACATGGCCAATTGCTTATGTTTTGCCTAGTACATTGCCTGGTACAGTTCGCACCAGGGCACCCTAGGCCGAAGGTCGATGATCGACTTTGTTGTCGTGTCCTCTGACCTCCGGCCACGTGTCTCGGACACTCGGGTAAAGAGAGGGGCGGAGCTGTCAACTGATCACCACCTGGTCGTGAGCTGGATCCGCTGGTGGAGGAGGAAGTCGGACAGACCTGGCAGGCCCAAGCGTATCGTGAGGGTCTGTTGGGAACGTCTGGCGGAGCCTTCTGTCAGCGAGGTCTTCAACTCGCACCTCCGGGAGAGTTTCTCACAGATTCCAGGGGGGGCTGGGGACATTGAGTCTGAGTGGACTATGTTCTCGGCCTCCATTGTCAATGCGGCGGCCCGGAGCTGCGGTCATAAGGTCTCTGGTGCCAGTCGCGGCGGCAATCCCTGAACCCGGTGGTGGAGACCGGAAGTAAGGGATGCTGTCAAACTGAAGAAGGAGTCCTATCGAGCCTGGTTGGCTTGTGGAGACAGTTGACAGGTATCGGCAGGCCAAGCGTACCGCGGCTCGAATTGTCGCGGATGCGAAAACTCGGGTCTGGGAGGTATTCGGGGAGGCTATGGAGATGGACTACCGGACGGCCGCAAAGGAAATTCTGGAAAACCAATTCGCCAACTCAGGGGGGAGAAGCGGTTCTTCATCAACACCGTGTACGGTGCGGGCGGGGAGCTGCTTACCTCAACTGGGGACGTTGTTTAGCGGTGGAAGGAATACTTTGAGGATCTCCTCAGTCCTGCCGTCATGTCTTCCGATGAGGAAGCAGAGGCTGAGGAGCCGCAGGTGGACTCGTCAATCACCCAGGCGGAGGTCACTGAGGTGGTCGGTGGTCTACTCGGTGGCAAAGCCCCCGGGGTAGATGAGATCCGCCCGAGTATCTTAAGTCTCTTGATGTTGTGGGGCTGTCGTGGTTGACACGTCTCTTCAACATTTCGTGGCGCCTTGGGACGGTGCTGCTGGACTGGCAGACCGGGGTGGTGGTACCCCTTTATAAGAAGGGGACCGGAGGGGTTTTCCAACTACAGGGGGATCACTCTCCTCAGCCTCCCTGGTAAGGTCTATGCCAGGGTACTGGAGAGGAGAATCCGTACGATAGTCGAACCTCGGATTCAGGAAGAGCAGGGTGGGTTTCGTCCTGGCCGCGGACCACTGGACCAGCTCTACATACTTCATCGGGTGCTTAAGGGTTCATGGAGTTTGGGAGGGTGTCTGGTTCGGGGGGCACAGGATTTCATCTCTGCTATTCGCAGATGATGTTGTCCTGATGGCTCCATCGGACCGGGACCTACAGCATGCACTAGAGCGGTTTGCAGCAGAGTGTGAAGCGGCCGGGATGGGAATCAGCACCTCGAAATCTGAGGCCATGGTTCTCGACCGGAAGAAGGTGGCTTGCTCCCTCCGGGTGGGTGGGGAGCCCTTGCTTCAAGTGGAGGGGTTCAAGTATCTCAGGGGTCTTGTTCACGAGTGAGGGAAGGACGGAACGTGAGATTGACAGGCGGATCGGTGCAGCGGCAGCAGTGATGCGCTCTCTGTACCGGTCCGTTGTGGTGAAGAAGGAGCTGAGCCGGTAGGCGAAGCTCTCAATTTACCGGTCGATCTACGTTCCTACTCTCACCTATGGTCATGAACTTTGGGTAATGACCGAAAGGATGAGATCGCGGATACAAGCGGTCGAAATGAGTTTTCTCCGCAGGGTGGTTGGGCGCTCCCTTAGAGATAAGGTGAGGAGCTCGGTCACACGGGAGGAGCTCGGAGTAGAGCCGCTGCTCCTCCACGTCGAGAGGAGCCAGCTGAGACGGCTTGGGCATCTGTTTTGGATGCCTCCTGGACGCCTCCCTCGGGAGGTGTTCCGGGCATGTCCTACTGGGAGGCGGCCCCAGGGAAGACCCAGGACACGCTGGAGGGACTATGTCTCTCGGCTGGCCTGGGAACGCCTCGGTATCCCCCCGGAGGAGCTGGAGGTGGTGTGCGTGGAGAAGGAAGTCTGGGCCTCCCTGCTCAGACTGCTGCCCCCGCGACCCGGCCCCGGATAAGCGGAAGAAAATGGATGGATGGACATGATTGTTTGAGAAGGATCAAAGAGCTCCACAATATGGCACTATACTGTGTATTACATAGTTAAACTCTAATTGTCATAATGCTCTTGTTCTTATGTTTAAGTATAATAGATGTCTGTTGACGTCATGGCAACAGATGGTTATTCATAGTGAACTCATTTAATTGTCACGGTCTTGACTTGTGAAAATAAAACTGAACGATATCTTGTTAGCACGTAGAATTGAAATGGCTGCCAATGACATTGCGTGGGTCGCTAACACTTACATTTTATTCCTTTACAACAATTTTTATAACACTAGACTTCACATACAATTTTAATTAACAGTAATGTATTCTGAGTGACATATCCTCATTGAACCCTGGTTAGATTATGGGAGTTTGTCCAGAGTAGGCGTCCCAAACTGCGCGTGCGTTCGGAGGCGGGTAGGGAGACAGCCACGCCAAAGCAGCACCAACCCCTCCTCCAATGACCTTCTTATCAGAGATGTCTTCTTGTGATTCGTTCCCCCTCAACCACTGGGATAAAGCCTTTCAATCCAGAGGTGTAGTTATGCGTATACGCGGTTATATGGCTTATCTCTACCTTAGAGGAACAAGATTTGCTGTAACCCCACCATAGCGAAGACGCCTTGCCATAGCTTATACTCACTTAAAATAGCACAAGTCGTCAGTCTAATTAGAGCCAGTCAGCTAGCCTTGTTCAAATGTTATTCCTCATGAAGTCATTGAGTAAATAGGGCTACTGAGAGCGAAGAACTTGACATCATACTGCGAGTGATATCACCCTCTCGCTGCTGTTAAACCTAACGGAGCTTTCCATCCTTCACTGATGCATGAGGGTAGTCACGCACACGTGTTTGGTGGAGGGGAGGGGAGTCACATTATGCTAACCTACCTAGACACCATCGCATCATTCAGTCGATTGGTCATGTTCCTTTATCGAGCAATACGCCAGCAAGGTTTCCATTGCATCAATGTTCAGGTTGCTTGCAACACGGAGTTACATCGCTCATGTTGGCTGTATGCATATCTCCTGGTTCTGGACATGAGTCTTTTAGATGACAAAAGGCACCACTAACCACGCCAAAGCTCTTGACAGGTTACTGATTAGAGACGGCGATTATCCATCAAAGACCTGGATCACCATACCTAACTAGCCTACTGTACATAGTCTCTCTCTGTGCCAATATGCATTCAATCAATTCTCTTAAACTCCCGAGATTGAATGGACTATTGGGGCGGATGAAGGTTTTGGAAATCCTGAAATGTTTCTGAACAATGTAGCACCACGTTAGACATCCTTGTCTAGCGCGTCCTCTGTAGAATGGAGTGTTCTTCACACGGTTACCTTGATGAATGTCACTTGGATCATCCAAAGGAGACACCACAGGGCTCTTTTAGGCAACAAGTTACTAAAAAAAAACAAGGGAATTGTGTGAGGGGTGAATGTAAGAACATTATTCAGATTATATAATGTAGCGTTTTTGTCTCACATGCATATACTAAACTGATCTCAGACTTGCATGCTGAAGTGATCTCATTCCTAGACTTGACTGAAGACCTTACGCACAAGTGAAACGTTTTTACCCAGAAACATCATGTTTTGGGTTAACATACACTAACACTTACGCAAGTGGTACAAAGTGGAACAATCGTCCGCTCATATTCACAACTCAAATGATCTCCTGACAGTAAGGCACATGGACAAGAATTTCACAAACAAATCAAGGCTGCTCCAACACAAGTAAAGGTACGATTTGAAAGGCACCAATGTTTTCGGAGAGAATTCCAGCATATTGCATGGCAGGATTTCAGATAACTGAAGGGAATTTCCGAGGACGCGGAAGGTGGCTGAGAAAAGCGCCCATATTTTCTAATGCAGATGGAGGCACTTCTGACGGTGATAACATGACTCGCATTCAGTGCTATTGACCAGCACAGCTCCTGGGTTATTGGCAATGATGAGTTTCTGCTGTGTGGTTTGATTACTCTGGGCTCCACAGATCTGCCTGATGGGTCGACTAGCTGTGCAGTTGTGCTGGCTTGCGGTTGGGAAGCAGTAATACTCTGTGTAGCAATCCAAACATACCTGGCACTTAGTACCACCTGCCTGTCTGTTATTAGCTGTTCATCTGTCAAAGTCCTTAAGTCGAAAACGTGACTTCTAGTTAAGATATAAGCTGATTATATAATCGAGAAATATATTCACGCGCCAGTTTCCTTTCTTCCAATACAAAGGGCAGCAGAACAGACCTTAAAAAAATAAAATAGGATTTGATCAAGCATGTTAGGTTACAAGGTACTGTGTTCCAGAGCCTTTTAGATCTAACCTGTGAACATTGGAAATCTACCTCTTTTTTCCCTTTCTTTCTAAATGATGAATAACAGGATACTGTTAAAGATTATTCTCAGCATTTTTCCCATTTGGACAGAATTCACAGCAATTTGAACACAGTTAGCCACCGTGAGTGTGAGTGCGTTGCAAAAGGCAACCTTCCTTCCTGAAACCAGCGTAGGAACAGTGCAGACCTGACAGATGTGTGAAGCCCATGCACTCCCTGGGGGAGCCGTGGACCAATCATGGAGTGTGAGTGTGTGTTTTCCTCTGTCAGAGAGACAGTGGGATGCCATTAACTCAGAGAGAGAAGCCTTTATGTAATTAAGGGTGAGAAGACGAGGGGGGGGGGCTGTATTTGAAGTGGGGGGGGCGGTCATCAGAAGGTCGAGCAAATCATGTCCCCCTCGTATGCTGTTGAAGAAGTGTATTTTTAATTAAGAATTGCCCCTCTAATACACACGTGCGCGCACACGCAATCGCACACTCCCTGGTCTCTTCACTCAGAAAACACAGGCGTGATTTATATTCATCTTATCTCGGAAATGGACAGCTTCAGAGCAGTGTTTTATTTTTTTTCCTCGCCCGACTAATTTCATGAAGAGCATAATTACAGCATTTTCAATTTCAGACCTGTCTGTGGAGTGCCGGGGGGATATCTCTGCAGTGCAGCTGAGAGTGACTGGAAGAAAAGTGTGTGTATCACTGTTGATGGGACCTCGCTAATGTGTGCGTGTGCATGTTTGTGTTCAGTGTGAAATGGAGGTGGGATCAGAAAAAAATGGTTTTAATGGCCACACAAACACAGCTTAGCTACTGTATCGTAGTTGCATGTACTGCTGGAATCACTCAAGACTTGGCCTAATTCGTTTGGAAACTGTTGGATTTGACTGTGATAGACTGCTATCTAATCTGCTCGTCGTGTGTCGTGTGTGTTCCTGTACTCTGTGGATGAAAGTCGTGTCGGAAATGATTAGACTTGGGGTATTGGCTTAGTGTGTGTGCGCGCGCGCGCGCGTGTGTGTGTGTGTGTGAGAGAGACTATAAGTTTGTGTATGTGTGGGTGACTGTGGATCTCTGTATGTTTGTATATACGCTTTGGTCAATCTCCAACAAGGGAGATCAGAGCTTGCCTCAGGCGGTGCCCATGTTTCTCTCCTTCCCAGCTCCCTCTCTTTCATCTCCCCCGTCCCCCATCCCTGGCTCCTCTCGTCTGGTCCTCTCCGCTCTCATCACCGCCCCTGTGCCCTGCCTGATGTCTCCACCTCCACATCTCTCAAGGCCTGGCAAAGAGCGGGCGTACATGTGCGCCTGTGTGAGTGTGTGAATGCTAAAGTGAAAGGGTGCATGCGTGTACATGTGTGCAAGGGTGTGTGTGTGTGTTCTTGATCCGCCCTCCTCTCATCAGCTCTACACTGTCAGTTCTCATAATGACTCACGCTCCCGTCAGCCGCGTTGCTCTGCCTTGGTCCCCAGGCTGCAGGAACACAGGCCCCTCTGCCAGCCTCTGTGCTCTGCCACTACTGATAATGACTGGTAGTCTTAGATATGCCATGTGGAGGTTAGGGTCGCCAGCTCGCCCCAGGGCAACTAGGAACTTACCAACGCTTTGACACCAGTGACACTGAGCCCGGACTCACCCCCTCCTCCTCCCCCCTCTCTTCTCCTCTCCTCTCCTCTACTCCCCCCTCCCCCACCCCCCACCTCGCCTTCTGTTCTCCCCGTCAAACTAACGACTCATTCATTTGCGCCGATTAGATTTGGACATGCCCGTCTCTCCTCGAAGATGGACTATGCCCCAGTGTTTTGCCGATCATAAATCTAACCCCTATAAAAGGCTAATGTGACACGGAGACACATATTTAGCTAACAATTTAGCGCAGCAATTAGCGTAGCAATCTCCACGCCTCTGCCAAGTGCCAGCCGCCCAGCATCTGTTCCCCACGCTGGCGTCGAGGACGTCTGGTTCAAACCTCATCCGGCCTCCAGGGAGGCTGGAGTCTCCCAGGCAGAAAGATGCCGTGAGGAGGATTAGCCTTGGGCTAGTTTGTGTGTCCTTTCAACTTTGAAAGCGGGTGGTCTGCTGCCTCACCTTGAAACCCTCCTCTCTCTACCCCTGTGGTAAAATTAAATCAAGTCCAATATCTCTGCCAGCCAACCACAGAGGTGATTGTGTCAGTATTAGCATATCTTTAGCATATTCGCTCTAATGGGAAACTTCTTTTGTGAGTATTGACTTTGACTTTTTTTCCCCCCTCTTTTCTTCTTCCCCACAATTGTGACGGATTTTTCATTTGCCTGTTTTCATGGTGCCTCGGCATTGAGCTGCAAACCCTCACATTGAGACAGTTCCCTCTTATCTCCTGCACCCCGTCACACGCCGTTTGCTTGCCGCCGTTTTTGTGATTATTTTTTGGTCCGCACGCCACCGAGGACGCCCCTGTGCATTACAGGAGCCCATTTTACTCCCATCAAGTCATTGTTCAGGTAATATAAAGAAAATATGGCGCTGGGTCTCATGTAGCTGTATGTGGATGCCCACTTCCTTTCTTCCTCCTCTCTCTCTCTTTCTCTTCCTCTCTCTCTTTCTTTCTCTGTCTCTTTCTCTTGCTCGATCACTCTCTCTTTCTCTTCCTCTATCTCTCTGACAAATTGTCATTTCAACCCCTCCATGGAAGGTGGTGGTGGGGGGAGAACAGGATTATGACATGATGGGATGAAAGGAAGAGAAAAGAGACAGAATGGAAGAAAATAAAGTTGCTCTTATCAGAACTGGCCAGCAGCGATGCGCACACAAAGCTCTTTGGGAATCCAATTTAGCTCCTCCTGTTGGCTTAAGTGATATCAGCGCAATTAGCCGTTGCAGGTCATAGTATGCAACTGGCGCGCTAAGTGATTCCCTCCAATCCCTGGGGACCAGACACCGGAGAACACGGCCACTTCTAAAGACACTCACCTCGCCGACTCCAGAACGGCCCGCTTTGTCCGAACTGGTAATGAGTGTCTGATGGCCCTAATGCACCTTTATGTTTTGATTCGCTCGGCCACACTGGGCTTTTTGTTTTGTTGTAGTTTTTATGATAAACACATCCTCTCTCTCTCTCTCTCTCTCTCTCTCTCTCTCTCTCTTTTCAAAGACAATGACTTGGAGAGGTATTTGTTATCACCTCAAGCTTTAGTTACTCAACTGTAGATTGTTTGGGTGGGCTAGAGTGACAGAACCCAGTGTTTAGCAGGAGCAGGCATCTGGAGAGGGTGGGCAGGTGCGTCCTTGGCTCAGACAGAGCTCTGTTAAACGGTCAACGAGCGAGTTTGTTTGGCGTTCAGAGGAGACGCCGACCTTGACCTACTAAGCTGAGCTTCAGGTTGTTATGGTTCAGATCCTCTTCTCTCCTTCCGCTTCAAATTAAAGTGGAACCTTCTCGGGGAATAAGAATTACCAGAGGTACTTAAGCACTGGAAAAAGCCAAATCCCCAATGGCACAGGATTTGTTTACACGAACTCGTCGACTCGGTAAAATGCTATTTGGTTTTGTTGATGGGCAAAGTTCCATAGAAACATCAGTGCTGTTCATCTCGGATGCCAAAAGAATATTTACTTGTCTGGGTATCACTGCATGGACATCTGCACATATAGAGACAGGTACGCTGCTTGGGAAATATGCTGTACTGTACAAATCCAATGGAATAAATAGACGTGGTCACACACATCGAGCCATACCATGTACAGAGTGACGATCTGAATACATGATTAGCTTAACCTGGCTCTCCTCTCTCTCTCTCGTCTTCTCTCTCGCCCCCCCCCACCCGGCCGTGCAGGTGAGATCTGTGCTTTCAAGATCCACGGGCTGGAGGCCCCCTTCGAGGCGGTGGTGCTGAACGGGACATCAGGTGTGGGGCAGCTGAGGGCCCGTGGGCTGGTGGACTGTGAGCTCCAGAAGGAATACACCTTCATCATCCAGGCCCACGACTGTGGCGCCGGGCCGGGGGGCTCGGGTGGCAAGAAGTCCCACAAGTGAGTGTGGGACTGGGGCTGGTGTGGGAGGTTGTTGAGCCATGCGCCTGCATGTACAGCCATGCGCCTGCATGTACAGTACAGCCAGTAAAAAAAAAGAAAAAAAAGTTGATAGTGTCAAATGATTGCTTTTAACAAAATATGTCCTTATATCGCCACCTAGACGAGCAGGTTCCCATGGTGACTACAAGTACCACTGGAAGGAACCTAGCAAAACTGATACCATATTGAGCCGAGCTATTCGTACAAATCCACCCCCACATCTCAAAGCAGGTGAACAAGGTTTTGAGGTAATCTCCCCAAACAGACCTCCACGCCTCCTATCTGGCCCAGGGTTCATTCCTGGTGTGCTCAGAGTGATCGACACAAAAAAAATACCCCCCAATGAACCCCCTTAAAGAAGAGCGGGAAGAAGACTGATAAAAACCATTTGGCACACTTACGCAACTCCTCAGCGAAATTGCTTTCTAGGAGGTCCTTGTGATGGTGTCATTTCCTCCCAGCGAGGCTCCTCATCCTCCTCTACTCCTCCTCCTCTTCCCCCTCCGCCCCCACCTCCACCACCTCCAACTCCCTCCACTTCCCCCTCAACCCCCTCCCTCCACCTCCACCACCACCACCACACACACACACACACACGGAGGCTGGAGTTAAACCTGGTGCTGAGGGTATGGTGTATAGCAGGTGTATGGGGGGGGGGGGAGGAAATGAACAATTGCAGATTTAAGAGCAGAGGAGAAACCGGTCACTCATCTCTCCTCTCTCCCTCTTCTGGCCTCCTAGGTCGTTCGCTCTCTCGCTCTGCGCCAGATTTAGAGGAGAAAAGCAGGACTGCCTAAGGCTCAGCCCAAATTACACATGACACGGCGGGCAGCCAGACGAGGAGCAGTCAGGAAAATTAGCCGCCTAAAGAGGACAGGCGACAGGATCAGGGATGACACGGGTCTGGGTCCAAACTCCCACTTCTACTCTCCTCATCCCTCCCCTCTCACTCTGTCTCTGTCCCTCTCCCCCTACCTCTCTCTTCCTCCTTTCCACTAAGACTTTTGACATCTGGCTCTCCTCTTTTTTTGCCTCTCCCTTATTTGCCCTCTCTCTCTAGTACTTTCTGTTCCTTTCTTTCTATTTCATACTTTCATAATACTCTCTCTCTCTCTCACTCTGTGTGTGTGCCATTGACATCTCACCATCTGAAGTGTCATCCTCGCTGAACACTGTGACCTCTTCCGGCTGCTTCTCCTCAAAGCAGGAGTCCGTCACTGTCAGTCTCATGGTGCCTTCTTCTCAACTCGTGTATTGTGACTCCAATTGCCATAGCAACAGAGGCTCTTACTGCCATTGACTACCGCCGAGTCATTGTGTTGAAGTTCCCTCGCAGGACAACAGTGTATGAATTATCACAGAACGTTCAAGAATCGCCCATTTTCTCCACAGCAAAGGAACAGTGTCAGGCGCGTGGAAGTCGTTCTCTTTGTTCACTGTTTATCAGCAAGGTCAGAGGTCAGACTCCTTGTCACCTCAGGGCTGCTGCTCTGGCTGGTCGTGTCGGTGTGGTGGTGGTATGTGTGTCACACTCTGTCTTCCCCCAGACCTCTGAGTGCTCCTCTTCCAGCCTGGAGTAACTGATGCCTCCCCCGTGTGTGTGTGCACGTGTGTGTGTGTGGGCGTGCGTGCGTGCATGTGTAGGGGGGGTTAAGTGGTGAGGGCTGTCTGAGGTCAGGGGTGGTTAATGTAGGTTAAGAACCTCCTCTGTGGAAGGGCCATCTTGAGTGGTAACCCCCTAACTTCTCTGGCTGATTTGGTTGGAGTTCAGACTGAAAGTGATGACTAATCGAGACACTCACACACTCGCGCACACACACACACACACCTCCGCTGTCCCTCAGGTGTACGCCCACCACTCTCTTGTTAGAGCACTTTGGCTCTCTGCGTTTCTGTCACTCTCACACACTCTTTGTGCAGCTCTATACATTTCATATTTCCCCGGCAGCACCGCCCCCCCTGGTCCACTTGTTAACGTTGTCACTTGTGATTTTGAAAAGGTTGTTAGTACTCACTTCTTCACTGGAGGTTAGGGGAAAGGTAATTACCCCGGCACATGGCGGCCCCTTTCCATCGCCTCAAATACACACTCACACACATGCACACACACTCACACACACACACTCACACTCACACACACACACACACACAGCACATTCAAATGTCATTCATTTGAATACACGCTCGCAGTTTCTCCGATAGACGCTCACAGACGTGGGTGCATGCGCGCACATGCGTTCGCCTTCGCACGCTCAGACACGCACACAAAAGAGATGTGAACTGAGAGCTGTCAGTCGTTAGCATACTGCTGTCATGATCCATTGTGTGGTACATGAGGGGGACGACAGAACAGGATGCCAGCCTTGTCTGAACGTTCCTCTCAAACTCTTCATGAACTTTAAATCTAGGTTGGCAGCCATACTGTATTACAGTACTGTGAAACATTTAACATTTACGGTTTTTTTATTTTTTATACATACCGGTATATATATATTTTTATTATTATTAACGTTTCCAAGGTCTTGATGATTACTAGGTAAAAGTAGGGAATTTGCGAAAACAATTGCCACGCGTGTGCCACTGAGGAAGAAAGTAGTCTAAATAGGACATTAAATCTTGGCGTGTCAATTATAGATAGGTAGAGGCTGGCAGTGCAGCATCTGCACATGTCGGAGACAGTTAACATTCCAGGAGAGTGACAGGAGTGCAACTCCCTTTGGAAATGCATGAACCTTCCTCCACCAGCTTCTGAACACATTGACATTCGCATGGGGGTCCGAACAGGCACGTGCACATCTCTCTCTCTTTCTCTCTCTGTACCTCTCTCTCTATCTCTCTCTCTCTTTCTCTCTCTGTCCCTCTCTCTCCTCTCTTTCTCTCTCTCTCTCTGTCCCTCTCTCCTCTCTTTCTCTCTCTCTCTCTGTCCCTCTCTCTCCTCTCTTCTCTCTCTCTTTCACTCTGTCCCTCTCTCTCTCTCTCTCTCTCACGGATTTCTGTCTTCCCCCCTTTCCCTCACTTTTCCCCATTCTCTCTGCAAGTTGTCAAAGCATGTGTCAGACACGCACACGCGCACACACACCTAGATGACCCCCATCACCAGCCGTGTATGTTAATCCCAGCCTGCTATAGACCGTCTGCGTTGGTGACAGCATGGGGGTATGGTAGCCATGATCCACTAGCAGATGTATCGATCCAGTCCAGGCAATAACCACCCCCCAGCCTACTTTTCATCCATCAAGAATCCAGGAGCCCTTGTACCTGACACCAATACTACTACTAGAGAGCCAGGGGCCGGGACGGGGGGCCCGCTAATGGACGAGGTGGGAGCCTGCCTGCTTACACGCGTCATCTAGATTGCTAGGATCTCATTCCAGTGTTGGTAGCCCATGTTTGTTCTCTCTTAAGGTTATTATAGGTGGGGTGTTTTTCATTGATTTTGGCTGGATGGTGTTCCATGGTTTTCTGCACCCCCAGGTCATTTAGACTTACTGCAGGAGTGGTCATCCTCTGGTCTGTAGCCTGTTCGTCTGGTTCCAGAGGGGGGAGCGGGGCTTCTCCAGTTCATGTTGCCCTCTGTGGTCACTGCCGGTCCCTCTCATCCCCTCAGGGGGTGAGCATGGCACAGCAGAGAAGTGACACGGGGCCGGTCCCCAGATCTTTTGAAGTTGGCGTCGTGCCCGCCACTTACTCTCCCTGGCACCAGGAAGTGAGCAGCTGCTGCTGCCAGATGTGGGGCTCGGCGACGCCAACGCACGCGCACACGTGCACGCAAGAACGTACGTGCACGCAAGCATACATGTGCACGCGCGCACACACGTGCACACACACACCATGCACACACCACTGTATGTCTCTTTCTTCGCGTACCATTAACGACCAACTTCAACAATAAAAATGAAATAAACACACACCCAAAAAAAACCTCTTGTCAGCCAGTTCAATGGAGCATATGTTTGTCCCAGGGGTGATCTGTTGAGAGTAATCTGGTTTAGGAGTTGCACAAGGTTGTTTTATAAGAGAGACACATTAACATGATAGAACTAGGCCTGGAGAGAGATTTACCTACAACTCCCCTAAAACACACCATTACACACACACACACACACACACACACACACACACACCACACAGGTGCACCGCACACACACACACACACACACACACAATCACACCACTCCCTGGTCTGTCAGCACCTCCAGAATGCTGCTGGTGCTGCCTCAAACACTGTCTCTCCGTATCTCTGCTGTGACTTCTGTAGCTGTGTGACTGTTTGTGTATGCTTGAAACAGCCTGTGTTTGTGAGTGTGTGTGTGTGGCCAGTGAAGGGGCCCAGAGACAAAGTGTGTGTGTGTGTGTGTTTGTAGTATGTTTGTTTTTGTGACAGCTAGAGATAAGGCAGTGTGAAAATGAATTACAGGCATCTCCTGTCTCCCGCAGTGTCTCTTTGTTGGCCAACGAGAATCTCTGGCCAACCAGATGTTAGCCCAGGGATTGGCTCTCACTTTAAGAGGATAAGAGGGGTGTCACCACGGTTTCCGTTGTTTTAATCCTAAACGACTTTTCTTTTTTTTCCATCCTGTCTGCAGTTTCTCCACTTTCTGCAATTGTTTAGCTTCCTGTTATCATTGTTTTGTTTGTTTGTTTATTTTCGGAAGCAACAAACTTTTGCAAAAGTGACAGCGTTTTAATGGGACTAATCGTTCAGCTCCTGTCAATCATCGAATTGATGACTTACTTGCTACTTTCTTTTTTGTTTGTATTCAATTTAGCATACATTACGTATTCTCATGGTTGGATATGAAGTGGATATAAATATGTTATTAAATATTAAATATTTTGGGCTTGATGAATTATCCAGATATGTGTCATTAACCACAGTTAAACTTTAGTAATTGTAGATGAATTACATGCAGAGTGATTAATCACTAGCTGTTATTCTCATAAAGATGAAAGACTGAAGATTTACTAGAATAATGAGTTGATGAAGTGTGTGCATGCGACGTGTAGACGAGGTTGCCCCCCTTCGCTTCAGGGTGACTGAATCAGGCACACCTAAACTGCTGCTCTGTCCTTCAACATAGCAGGGGGCACACTGCCTTTATATCTCAGGGCCATCCAGGTGGGTGGTGTTTTGCCCTTGGACCGCTGTCCCAATTTTTAAGATAGCTCATCTGGGCTTCCTTAACTCCTTGATTTTCCAAGCGGTGTCAGTGTAGACCTCATGCTGTCCATCTACTCGTGTAACCTCCCCTTCCTCTCCTCCCCCCGCTCCCTCACCTCCTCTTCCTAGGGCTGTGGTGCACATCCAGGTGAACGACGTGAACGAGTTCCCCCCGGTGTTCCGGGAGCCCCAGTACCGGGCGGCCGTGACGGAGGGGAAGATCTACGACAGCATCGTCCAGGTGGAAGCCACCGACCAGGACTGCTCGCCCCAGTACAGCCAGATCTGCAACTACCACATCACCACCCCCAACACACCCTTCGCTATCGACCGCAACGGTGGGTCTCGCATGGCGCGCGTCGCACACGACTTGGTGGTTCACAGTGTTGCTGGCCCCTAAAATAGTGTTTTGATAGCAAGGTTTTTGGACAGTGCTAGTGGAGAGAGAGAGAGAGAGAGAGAGAGAGAGAGAGAGAGAGAGAGAGAGAGGGAAGGAGAGAGAGAGAGAGAGAGAGAGAGAAGGAGAGTATAGATGTAAAAGAGTGAGAGGGAGGATACTGTAGAGGGACAGTCTCGAAGCCAGAGAGAGAACTCAAAAAGGAGAGATGCAGCGCTCTCTTTCCTCCTCTCTCCTTCTCTCTTGCTCTCTCTGTCTCTTTCTTTCTCCCTCTCTCTCTTCCTCTCTCTCGCTTTCGCTCTTGCTCTCTCTGTCTCTCTCTCCCTCTGTGTTTCTCTCTCTCCATCTCACACTTTCCTCACTACTCGCCCTCTCACTCTCTTTCATGCTCTTTCTCCCTCCCCTCCCTCTATTTCTTTTTCCCGCTCTCTCTTTCAGCCTCTCTCTTTCACCTTTTCATTCTGTCTCTCTCCCTGTCACATTCTCTTTCTCTTCTATTTCTCGATCTCTCCTTTTCTCCCCCCCCCCTCCACACACACACACACTGTCTCATTGCACTTCTTTCTTCCTAAGAGCGGTACCACAAACATGCGCTGGCCACATCTGCTCCCTGTCCCTGTGATCTCTGCCACCCCCTGTCTCTCCTTCTCACCCTGGAGAGGAAGTGACTCAGCCTCCAGCCCCAGTCAGAGGCCGGGACGACGCCCCCACAGCCCAATGCAGGAAGACGGCTCCCTGTGGCCCCTGACCCATGATGGCTCACGTGTAGCTATTGTTACCCCAGTGGGTGAACTTGAATGATGGAGAGAGAAAGAGAGAGAGAGAGAAAGAGAGAGAGGCAAGACTGATAAAGTCATTACGAGGCAGGGAAGTGAAAGAAATGTGGGGGAGTGAAAGAGAGAGCCGGAGACAAAAAAAAAAGAAGAGAAATTTGAAGAGAACAAATAAGGGAACAGAAGAGTGAAAGGGGAGGAATAATAACCGGGCCGGTGGAAATGTCAGATCAAAGAGAGATGAAGAGAGCAGACCTGCAGAGAGAGAGAGAGAGAGAGGTAAGAGAGAGAGAGAGAGAGAGAGAGAGAGGTGAGAGAGAGAGAGAGGTGAGAGAGAGAGGTGTGTGAGAGGGAGAGGTGAGAGAGAGAGAGAGAGAAGAGAGAGCGAGAGAGAGAGAAGAGCGAGAGAGAGAAGAGAAAGAGAGAAGAGAAAAGATCAGAGAGAGAGAGACTGCAGGGTGAGATGGGGAGGGAGGGCGGGCGGGCGGGCGGGGGGGTAAAATAGTCATTTATTAGGCCGGTTGTCAGCAGTCCCAGCCTGCTCTAACTGCTGACACAGATTTGATGTTGTAATTGAAGGAGTGGGAATTGCTTCTGTCGCAGAGAAGTAGGCTTGAGATAGTGTGTGTCTTTCCCATGTTCAATCTGTTTTGGTGCGCGCGTGCGCACGCGTGGTTCTCACCAGCATAATGTACGCCTTGCATATTTTGCAGGTGAGCGACGCGGACAGCCGTGAAATAAGACATGCTTGCAAAAGACTGCAACATGTAAGGCATGGAGGGCCCCTGGGGGGGTGAGGCTCCGTTAAGGCAGGAGGGGGGATGGGGAAGTGTGGGAGAGGAGGGAGGGGCGAGGGGGGAGACCTGTCCTCGCTCCGACACTCATTCATCCTTTCCGAACGAAACTCAAGCTAAGACGTTGTCGGACCTCGCCAGGCTCAGACGGAGTCCCTTCCAGAAAATCACTTCAAGTCACAACAGTCATTACGCGCGTCACCAACAGTTAGAAGCGTTAACAAGCACCGCAGGCATCCTAAATGCCACTTAGTATTCTCCACACGCTACTGGCCAGCGTTCACTAGCCCCCAGTGCTCCATCCCTGTTTGATTCAGCTGTGTTGTCATTCGTTGTAGCTCTACCTTATCAAATATTAATCAGTGCATTTGGACTACAGTTTCCCTCCTGCATTGCGCCCGGCAGGAATAGAGTTAGAGGGGCAGTTCATGCCTTTCTGTTCAGTAATGTCACAGTTAACGTTTAGTCATTGTTACAGTCCATTGTGTATTAAAGCCATTCTTTGCCAACACAATCGCTGTCTTTTCCTTGATTTCTATTAGGAACACCCAGTGGCCATTTTTGAAGCTGCAGAGATGTACATCTTAACTTGCAAAGCTCTGGTATAATACACTTCTTTATACTAATCAGTTATTTTAGAATGCCAGTGGCCACTCTAACAAAAAGCTGGAGACCAATAATACATTTAGAGAGAGTCTGAAAGTTCAGCACTTCCGATGGGCAAATTTGCAGCTTCAAAGACGATTCGTCAGCAGACTCTTGATGAATAACGTCTCTAATATTAGTGTGCTTTCTGGTGACAACCGCCCGCCTCCTCGCCCCCACCTCCCTGCCCCCCCCTCTCTCTGCCCCCTCCTCTCTCTCTCTCTTTTTTTCTGTCTCTCTCTTTCTCCTTGTCCCTCCCTGTCCCCCCCTCTGCCCCCTCTCTGCCCCCACCTCCTCTCCTCCCCTCCTCTGCCCGCCCCCTGCTCTGCCCCCACCTCCTCGCCCCCTCTGCCCTCCTACCCTCCTCTGCCCCTCCCCCTCTGCCCCCTCCTCTGTGTCCCCCCTCCTCTGCCCCCCTCCTCTGCCCCATCCTCTGCCCCCACCTCCTCTGCCCCACCTCTTCTGCCCCCCTCCTCTGCCCCACTCTCCTCTGCCCTCCCTCCTCTGCCCCCCCCTCCTCTGGTCCCCCCTCTCTCTGCCCCACCTCCTCTGCCCCCACCTCCTCTGCCCCCCTCCTCTGCCCCACCTCCTCTGCCCCACCTCCTCTGCCCCACCTCTTCTGCCCCTCCCTGTTGGCCCCCCTCCTCCTGCCCACCTCTTCTCCCCACTTCCTCTCCCCCTCCTCTGCCCCCACCTCCTCTGCCCCCACCTGCCCTACCTACCTGCCCCCAGGTAACATCAGGAACACAGAGAAGCTGGTGTACGACAGGCAGCAGCAGTATGAGGTCCAGGTCACAGCGCTGGACTGCGGTCAGAAGGCGGCCGCCCAGACTGTCCCCGTCCACATCGACGTCAAGCCCATCTGCAAACCTGGGTGGCAGGGTAAGCTGAAGGTGGCCTGTGTGTGTGTGTGTGAGTGTGTGTGTGTGTGTGTGTGTATGAGCGTGCGCGCATGTGTGTGTCACTCCTTCCGAGCCTTCATGCGTTTCATCATTTGTTTGTGTGCGTGTGGGCGTATAAATGTGTGCGCGTGTGTTAGCGTATGCGCGCAAAGGCAAAGATGCTGTCTGTGTGTATGTGTCCCCTCCAACCATCATGACTGTGTCTGTGTGGCAGGAGTTGTCGAGGTGCCGCTGTGATCCCCGACATTTGAGACAGACACCCAGACACAGTGCATGTCCGTCTGAACGCACAGCCTCATCACGGCTGGAAAAAGACAACCAAGTCAACGCAGCCATTAACATTCAATACAAAGCAGCTCTAGTTGCTGGATTGACTAGCTGGCCAGACTCCCCACATGGACCAAACTCTCTGTCAATTTCTGCCCCGACCTTCGCACACTCGCTAACAAGCAACTCTTTCTGTGCTCCTGTCTTTCTCCCTGATGCTCCCCTGTATCCTTCTCTCTCTTTTTCTCTCTCTATCCCTCTCTCTCTCTTACTCTCTCTCTGTATCCCTCTCTCTTTCTCTCTCTCTCTCTTTCTCTCTCTCTCTCCCTCTCTCTTTCTCTCTCTCTCTCTATCCCTCTCTCTCTCTTTCTCTCTCTCTCTTTCTCTTTCTCTCTATCCCTCTCTCTCTTTCTCTCTCTCTCCCTCTCTCTTTTTATCTCCCCCCTCTTTCTCTCTCCCTCTCTTTCTCTCTCTCTCTCTTTCTCTCTCTTACTCTCTCTCTCTCCTCCTCTCTCTTCCTCTCTCTCTCTCTCTCTCTCTCTCTCTCTCTCTCTCTCTCTCTCTCTCTCCCGCACTTTTGCATATGTGCGTATGACATTGAACACAGGGAGAGGGGGGGTAAGTCCAGGGCCCTCGTGTCTGTAGGGTTGATATTAAGTGCTCTCTCTAGACTCTACAGCTAAGCCTCTCTTTGAAGCCAGCTCGCTCTTGTATTTTGCAAATTAAGATTTTAGACGTGCCAATATAAGAGCATACCCCCTTCACCCTCTTAAACGCATAAAAGAACCGGCGCGTGCACACACGCTTCTTCTGCTAAAGGACTCTCCCTGCTGGCGGTGCAGAGGGCAGGGCGGGTGCTTGATTTGACGGTCTGAGATTAGAAGACATGTTCCAGCTGCCAACCTTGTGATGTTAGTCCCCCGTTTGTCAGTCTGTCAGCCGGCTGGCCTTCTTTCATTTCTCCCTTTTGGAAAAACAGCAGTTTAGTCCTCCGCAATATCAGCGATGGCCCACACACATGCAACCTTCCCATCCGGAGTGCCTGTAATGGAGGAAAAAGATTATGAAAAGAAGGTGACAGGAGGGGATGGAGGATTGAAGAGATTTCACAGTTTGGGAAAGGATTTCAGGCTGCCAAGCTTGAAAAATCACAGGTGGACTTTGGAGACTCGTCAAAATAATTCAGACTCCTGAAGTTCCTCCACTCCTTTGAAACAATGTTTTTTGGGTCTCCTTCTGTTTCGTGTTGTTGGAGCAGACAGGCACAAATCTCTCTATCCATCAACCCAGTTGGATTTGAGTTGGAAAATCACCCTTACGCTGATGCGTATACTAGATATGTACACCATGTGTTTGTGTCTTTAGGTAGAATCACAGTTAATGTCCCCTCTGCTTTTCATGCTACTCCACCTCTCTCTCTCTCTCTCTCTCTCTCCCTTTCTTTCTCTCTCTCTATCCCTCTCTCTCTCTCTCTCTCGCCTGTCTTCCTGTTAAATCGACCACTCCTCTGTTAGGCCCCCTGTCCACCCATCCATCAATTCCTCTCTTTCTCTACATATTTGGCTCTCTCCCCTCCATCCAGTCTAAATCACGTTGTTTCGGTTCCTCCAAGACAACAGTCCTTTGATAGCTTCTTGTTAGTGTTCTAAGACACAGTAAGACCTATAGACACACAGAAAGCAAGCAAACGGCGTGTGGGTTCCTACACTGCAGTCTGCACTGTGACACGACTCTCCCCTGCACACGTCACCTCCCGTACAGCGCAGGTCACAGTCCTTCCTTTGGTCGTCCTTGTTAGCGTTTGGCAGGAGATGACAGCCAGTCGTGGCCGTCTCCTCACCGACAGACCGACGTACGTTCGGTCGAGCGAGGGGGGTTCATTCTTCGCGGGGACACGTTTCAGAATCGGAGAGAACGCGTTTAACAAACACCTCGACACAAATGGACCCGACCGTTCAGACACGACCGTACCAGCGGAGTCTCTCTGAAGCATGAAGGTCAGACGACAGCGGGTTTTCTAGCGAGCGGAGGAAAACAAAGACGACCTACAGCCGATAGATGTTTGTTATTCTAGGCAGGCGGATGCTTGGGTCATAGAACTGTGAGTGTCACCAGTATGTCGCAGCAGGAACACACACGCAGGAATAAGACAGGACATATGAGCAGATGATGAAGTCATCGCCGATTGGGATCGTACACTCATAAGCACCCAGAGCCCATAACTTCTACACTGATGTCTTCAGCGTTGCATGCAGACAATGTTAAGCAGATTTCAGAATATACTTAGACAGGACTCTCGATGCCGGGACGGTTTCCCCAATAAAATGATCGAAACGATGTCGTAATTGGTCGTCAACATCTTGACAGACGACAGGCGTTTGCGTGTCCCCCCTGGAATGTGTGATCATGATATCGCAGCGCGAATGCATGTCATTTGCATATCATTGGCATGCAGATTACACTTGCGTGGTTGTGGGGAAGAGCGTAAGATCAACTGAGCATCTATGTTCGTCTATATTTTCCAGCCAAGTAACACAATAATATTAATAAATCACACGCATGGTGGATTTCTGGCTGGCATCAATCCATTTTCCTTAAACCTTTGTGCCAGATGAGTCGTAATATGTTCCTATTATATCTAAATGAGAAGGCTTTGTTTATTTTCCCGGAGAATTGAGGTTGTATCCAAAGCACACGCAGTAGTAGTTAGAGCTCAACAGAATTCTGAATTAGAGTAACAACAAATCACACAAACACCCTGTTTCCGGACAAAACTGCTTCGTTCCGGTACAGCAGGCCCCTTTCAAACATGAGTGATTGTCTGAAAATTTAAAGTAAACTTGCTATCTTAAATCAGGGCTAGTCTGGCTGCTTAGATTTTAGGGGACATTTTGTGTTCTTGAGAGAGACAGACGGGGGGGAGGGGGGGGGATCGCCTGGCAAGCTGTTCCGGAAACCTCTTAGAGCAAGTCCGATTGAATGGCCAGACGGAGGGTAGGCTTGATCACAGATAAGAAGAAGTGGATGAATTAAAGAGGGGAAGAGAAATAAATGGGTTGGCAATTCCTTCCCTCATTTCGCCCTCCACCCCTCCCTCTCCAAGAGCTCTCTCTATTGGTTTCTGCTTTTACTCAGTTCCACCCCGTTTTTGTTGCCTCTCTATCTTCCTCCATCTCTTTTTGACTGTATATTCTTCCTTTCCTCTCCCTTTCTCTCTCTCTCTCTCTCTCTCTCTCTTTATGGCCCCATTCTCACCCTCCTCTCTCCCACTGCTCAAGTAATGCCTTCCACTGTCACGTCTCTGATTCAGTTTTCAGATAGCTGGATGGGTCCTATCCGTGTCCGTGGTAATCACCCTACCTGCCCCCCACCACTGCCCCCTCCCTCCCTCCCAGCCCCCCCCAACCATCCCCCCACCCTTCCCCCCACCCATCTCCCCTCCCCTGTTTCACCCAAGATCCTGTTCCACCCCACCCATCCTCTGGTCTAACACCCTCTCCATCTGCTGGTTATCCCGTTCCTGCACTCATCTCGCTCCTCGACGCCCACCAGGCTCCACCGCCCTCTAACAGCAGTGAGACTCAGGGCAGGGAAGTGGTGTCTGTGGTGGTTGAGAGCGTGGCCTCGCCCCGTCCCTCTCGTCTCCAGGATGGACAGAGAGGGAGGGAGGGAGGGAGGGAGGGAGGGCAGGAGGTCAACAGGATGAAAGCATGAACAACACTTGAGCTCACATCTTACTATCGAGGAGAGAGAGTTTGACAGAAAGGGAGGGTTCGAGAGAGAGGAAGGGGCTGATGAACGAGGAGTGGATTTGATTCCCGTATGCACACAAAATCATATACAACACATATGCACAGTCCCACACACACACCCAGACACGTATTCTCACGCACACTCACACACACACTCCTACCTGACCTGTGAGAGTGATTACATTTTCCCGAATTCCACCCTCAGCCCTAGATTGGAGCAGGTTTTCTCCTCAGGGATGAGATTGGAGGTTTGGTAAAGTAGTCCTCCTGAGTCAAGGTGAGACTGACAGAGGATGATTACTGTGTGTGTGTGTGTGTGTGTGTGTGTGTGTGTGAGAGAGAGAGAGACGAGAGAGAGAGAGAGAGACAGAGAGAGAGAGAGACAGAGAAAGAGACAGAGACAGACAGAGAGAGATAAAATGATGGAAAGTTAGAAGATGGTATGGAGAGATGGACAAAAAGAGAGAGAGTGGTGGAGAGGCAAAAAGAAAAAGAAAAGATTGAAAGATTTCCAGAATGTTCTACACACTAAACACATTCCGCAGAGCCGCTGCAATGACAGACACCAACAAACACCTTGGAAGTCTGGAAGTCGACCTAATGTGCCACGGAGTGTAATAAATAAACCAGGCGAAAGGCAGTGATTGAATTCATTAAGGCTCTAAAGCTTTCACTGTAACACCAGCCCTTAGGAACACCATCACTGCTAAACCGTACAATGGTCTTCTGGATTTTTCATCAAGTGACACTCTCAGACTTATACTTAGGCACATCTTAACTGTGACTGCAGGTTTCCTCATTGAAAGCTTTTTGTCACATGGGCTGCCCTTGAAGCTCCCCCCCTGGGTCATTCAGAACCATAAAGAGGACACACTTGAAGGGGGGGGGGCATAAATGTTGACATGAAAGCCTCAAAACGGCTTGAGGGTCAATGGAAGAGAAGAGGAGGGGGGGGAGAGAGAGAGAAAGCGGGAGATTAGGAAGTGAAGGAGGAGTTGAGTGGAGAAGTAGAGTGGTAAATGGCTCTCTACAATGAAAAACAGGAGAGAGCATGGCTGAGTGGATGGAGGCTTGGGGTGGGGTGGGGGGGGGGGGAGCAGGGAGGAGAGGGAGGAAGACAGAGTGCCCTTTTTCTGCAGACATTCTGCTTGCTGATGGGCCCAGTTCGATGAGTGGTGCATCATAGTACGATGGCCCCTTGCGGGTAACTTGAACCAGGCTGTGGTCTGCGCTTTTGCGAGTCCTTTCCTTCCCTCTTCAGGTCTCCCGTTATCTCTCTCTTCTCGTCCCTCTCCCCCTACTGCTGCTCTTCGCTCTCTCTCCTCCCTCCTCTCTTCTCTCATCTCTCTCTCACTCCACACCCTCTAATTATATCATCTACACAAGGAAATGAACATCAATCTCACCTGAACATACGTGGTTCAGTAAGTGTCTATGGTGGTAGCAAGCAGTTCTAAACACCAATGGATGAGTAGTCTGGCAATGTTCCATCTGCACACACAGCACGGTAATTGTGTCTCCACTTACAACCTGGGAGAACAGCTGTATTAAAGGAGAATGGATGAAAGGCAAAGGTTAACATGCTCTAGTATTCAGTATATACACACCTGGAAAACTCTTGGTATATGGGATGGGAAACGACGCGTGAGGTGTGGAATAGATGGGAGGACACAATACCACCATTAAGGGGGTGCACTATCAGGACGATAAATCATGGATCCACGAACGCACAGTCTCTTTTTACATTTTCTCGGTGCAAGTCCAGGGTTAGCCTACCCGCATTCACCTAAAATGACCTCTTGCGTAAAGTCCCCCAAAAGCCCATAGCATCTTTCGCTTCACAGGCAGACATTCTACCAATCGTGATGGAGTACGTCACCAAAACCAATAGCAGGTTATTTGGCCCACGCTACATGAGGTACACATTCAGCACTGATAATGACGTCTTGCTCGTGTCGCATAGTTGGATGCCAGGAGTTCACTGGCGATTTATTGGCGCTGCACACATACACATAAGACCTCTGCTGCTACGCTAAAGCTGCCACGGTCCAACGCTAAAGAGGCCTGCAACTGTGCTGAGGAGGGAAAGGGCAGATTCTCTGCAGAGGTATTTAAATATGGTACAGGGCTATTATCCGATCTCAGACAGATCCTGCTAAAACTCAGGTGAGCCGTGTGTGGGCGTGCATGTGCGTGCCTGTGTAATGTTGTTCTGTGTGTGTCTGTGTTTCGCTATGCAGCATGGGTAGGCAGTTGTGCTGTTTTTCTTTCATGATATTTCTATCAATGAGAAGCATTCTGTGGTGGTGTGTGGGGGGGGAGGACTGGAGCGCCTATTGTGTCTAGGTGTTGTTGTGCGTGTGTGGTGTGTGTGTGTGTGGTGTGTGTGTGTGTGTGTGGTGTGTGTGTGGTGGTGTTGTGAGATGAGGAGAGACATGGTATTGAGCGCACAGCATAGAAGCAGCAGGTTCTTGCCGTGCCTCATGAATAGGACTAAATAATTTAGCAGGGACACAAATGGAACAGCTCTGCCATGAGAGTCCCTACAGGGCCCACCGAACTACAACTCCCAGCAGCCCCAGCCACATCCATCAGCAGGGCTTATAGATACCCCAAAACATGTAGATGAGCCTGTATTAGCCACCAACACACTATGAGGAATAGAGGGCTCTGTAATGCTTACAGTGTGCTTTACAGCAGGAAATCGGATATATGTCAGTGTTTTTGTTATGACTTGTAAAATGTCTAATCTGTTGACGTTTCCTCTCTTTGCTAATACTGCATGCCCTCTGACCCTTGCTTCATGCCCTCTGACCCTTGCTGCATGCCCTCTGACCCTTGCAAGGATGGCGGTGGCACCTGATTTCTACATCTAGTAGAAATCAGGTGCAGTAGACAGCATCGCTGTCCCAAAAGTGTTACATAAATCAGATACTCCATCCAATTCTGTGTAACTTATGCATCAGTGGCAAGTCTGCTCTGCAAGTGCAGCCCAGAGGCTGCTCTCTTGGTGCTTGTACTGTGCAGGAACCAACCCACTCCCTCCCTACCTCCCTTCTCCTCCCTGTCCCTCCCTACCTCCCCTCTCCTCTCTGTCACTCCCTCCCTATCTCCCTTGTCCTCTCTGTCCCTCCCTACCTCCTTTCTCCCCTCCCTCCCCCCCTGCCTCCCTCCCTCCCACCTGCCCACCTACCTGCACACTAGCCCCATGCTTTCCCAGTTCCTAGGTACTCCAGAGTATTTTTTTTTTAAACCAACGGTAGACAGGTCATTTGCCTGCCAGCCTTGAATAAGGCAATGCTATTACCAGAGCAGTGGTTTCGGACTCTCAGACCTGCATCTAAAATGCACAGGGTCATTTACTCGACACGGCAACCCAGCAGCGCCCCAGAAAATGCTAGCCAGGAAAAGAAAGGGAGTAAAGAGATGGAGAAGAAAGTCAATTTCACGGAGGCAGAGGGGAATCTGGCAGAAAATGGCAAGAGAGGAGCAGGTGCAACTGGCACTGCGACACAGCCCAGCTCTTGTCTAGAGTGTGTGTGTATATGTGTGTGTGTGTGTGTGTGTGTATGTGTGTGTGCGCGCACGGGCGAGTGTGTGTGTTACTTTGGGGTCTTTTGAACGTTTGCATGTTTGACAAACGTAGAGAGTCTGTACGCGCGTGTGGTTTTCGCAGGGCAAACATCCGTTTCTGTGCGGTCCCACATCAAACCAAACCATGACAATAACATCCCATCCTCTGCAGAGCTGGCTTTGATGAAGTCAAACAACAAAACTGATTTGTGTACGTGTGTACATGTGTGTACATGTGTGTACATGTGTGTACGTGTGTGCGTGTGTGTGTGAAAGAGAGAGAGACAGAGAGGAAGTGAACATGACAGATTTAACGGGCCAGCGAACAGCAGCGAGCTGTTTCTCTTCTCATCCAGTCGGAGCCTTCAGCTCAGGTTAATGTTCAGCTGCTGCCTGCAGGCCAACCGAGCACAACGCTGTAACACTGAGGCCAACACAGCATCCCAACACACTCACACTACACACACACTACACAGCATCCCAACACACACACACACTACACACACACTACACAGCATCCCAACACACACACACTACACACACACTACACAGCATCCCAACACACACACACTACACAGCATCCCAACACACACACACACTACACACACACTACACAGCATCCCAACACACACACACACTACACAGCATCCCAACACACACACACACACACTACACAGCATCCCAACACACACACTACACAGCATCCCAACACACACACACACACACTACACACACACTACACACACACATTACACAAATACTACACAGAATCCCAACACACACACACACACTACACACACCCTACACAGCATCCCAACACACACACACTACACAGCATCCCAACACACACACACTAGACACACCCTACACAGCATCCCAACACACACACACTACACACACACACTACACAGCATCCCAACACACGCACACACACACTACACACACACTACACATAATCCCAACACACACCACACACAATATACAGTATCCCAACACACACTACACAGAATCACAACACACACATTATGCAGTATCCCAACACACACAGTACACACACTCTACACACACTACGCAGCATCCCAACACACAACTGTGCAGCACCCCAACACGCACACAGACTACACACCATCCCAACACGCACTTGCCCTCATGCACACACACACCAAACACTACAGAATTATCGAAATCCCACTCGGACAGCATCCAAAATCCCACTCACACAAATCGCACCAAATCACTTACGCCGGTACAGGCAAACAAAAGCTAGCTTCAAAATGATTTCTAAATAGCAGCGCCTCTTGAAAGTAGCCATACTGGATATGAGCTCTCGGTAAACAGCTGGAGTGAGGCAGTTATAGAATCCTCTAATCAGCTGGGATTCCACACATCCATGTTTGAGCAGAGAAGGAACACAGCACCGGGCGCTTGGCTCCGGAAATGCCACATTGATTTAGGAACCCAAACTCAATCATGTACAGTGGACAGAGCTATTATTGAGGCCCATTATTGGACATTTTATCGCCGGCATAAAACTCTGAAATGGGCTGTCTCCCTTTTTATGGGGCTCCTACATGGCGAAACGGGAGCAAAAATCCATGGATTGTGAAAATTAAAGGAAAACATAAAGTCAACAGGTATGCAGGACGATATGAGCTGAATGAGGCCGAGGGCATCGTTATCCACAGAGATGGAGAGCCTCCGCTGTCTCTCTCTCCTGAGGATGAAAACTGCAGCTTGTTAGGAACGTGGGGACGTTTTGTTTGGGCCTGTGACATCATTCTTGGATGACATCCCTGCTTCTTTGAAAAGGGGTTTTACGGGCCTGCTATCTATTAACCATCGTCTCCGACTTTCCTCAGCCGGAGCGAGTGGTGCGTTGTAGAGCCAGTGTGAATCGGTTCTGTTCTGAGGTGTGTTCTCTAAGGCCTGTTTGTGTCCTCTTCCTCAGTTATCCTACTGTTTGCCCCCCCGCCCCCCCCCCCCCACACACACACACACATTAACAATCACCTCTGCTTCTTCCAGGCTGGAACAAGCGAGTTGACTATGAACCAGGGACAGGCAGCAAGCAGTTGTTTCCCAAGATGCACCTGGAGACGTGCGGCGGGCCCCTGTCTTCCGTGAGGACAACGGTGGAACTCCAGACCAGCCACATCGGCAAGGGCTGCGACCGCGAGACCTACTCTGAGAAGTCCCTGCAGAAACTGTGCTCCGTACCCGTTCGAGAGTTCCAAATACCCCCTCTAGCACCGCGCCACACCCCCCCACCTCCCCCTTCCCACCCTCGACGAAGTCCCCAACATTCAGACTGTCTATGCTGCCGTTTGGAATGTTTGTCTGCAGTTGTGAGTCGGAACGTCTGGAACGTGAGCAAACGAATATGAATGATTGAACGAGAAACCACATCATTACATGAAAAATAGATGTCTGCCGTTCACGGAAGAGCCTGTGGACTCATGAGCTCTTATCTCTCTGGCCTGCTATCGCCGTGCTAAATGAAGGAGACCAAATGTCGACGACTTTAAAGCTCGTCCAACTAATGACGTGACAGAGTGGGTGCATTAGACCTCCAGATGTAGGCTGCCAGCCAACACTGTCCCCCTCCCCCTCCCTCTCCCGCCCTCCCTGAGTGATGAGGCGGGGGGCTCAGGGCTGTTTGTGTGCAGGGAGCACGACAGCAAACACCACGCAGAAACACCGTCGGGGTGGGGGGAGGTGGGGGGGGGCGGAGGTTAGTCATCATCTTTGACTAACGACCTTCACAGTTCCTTTCTTCTTCTGTAGCCTGATCTGAATCCATAACTCCCCCCCTCTCCCCCCCCCCTCACCAC
>BROE01000005.1:15902718-15931086 GCA_036571765.1 Plecoglossus altivelis
ACTCCTTAATGTGCTAATATGTGCTGTTATTAGCAAGAAATAAACACAATCATGTTTTCCTTGTTAGTTTGGAAATGGAAGGCTTGCTGTCCTATTCCTGTTATAATTGCAAAGTATAGTCGCTCATTCCCCAGTGTCACAGCCATGTTACTTTAGTCGCTGTGTGACATACTAGCATAGTAACATAGTAATAGAACGCTTGTAAAACGCAATGTTCAACAATGCTTTGATTGCTGGTCCGGTCATGAGTTTTACAGGGGTAAAAAAAGAAAGAATGGTATAGTGTTGTGCTTGGGCATGTAGACGCAGCAGCGAAGATGAGGCGGAAGGGCCAGGTAGGGCATGTTACCTCAAGAGATTCTCACCCTGACATGGTAAGAAGAATGTTTGTCAAGAGGACTCTGTGAAAACAACATATATCTCAGGCTAAGAGAAGGCAGGGATAATTGAGTGCAGAGAGTGATTGAGTGGCTGGTGGAAACAGACATGGAGTGAGGAGGAGGAGCAGGGGAGAAAGGGAATTAAATAAAGGGAAAAGAGATAAATCGATCGGATTGGAATTGTGACAGATCGGTCCATTTTTTTTGTCGTTTTTTTTTTTTACGGTGAAGGGATGACATAACATTTCTCCCCTTGTCCAAAACAGCCTGTCCATGATTGGCTGTTGGGGAATCAGCGCTCTCATCTTTTCCTGATGGAGGGCAAGAAATCTATTCCTTGTGTTCCTTGATATGGCGTAACTGCAAATAGTTTGCTGTATTTGCAAAGGAGGTTTGCTTTATAGGTTCGAAAAGCTTGCAATTCAGGTTGAAAATCAGGTTTATTTGTTCTGAATCAATACCCCCACCCATTATTCATCTCTGCCCATTGATTGGTTGCTCTACCTTGCTATCTGGCTTAATCAATAAATGTAGCCAAGGTTATCTGGATACAGATCCCTGACATCACATGCTCTTTGGTGTCTACTCCATTTTGACAATATACCTGATGATTACTCAGGGGCCTCCTCTGGCAGCACCGACCTTCTCCCCGCCCCCAGCGCCTCCACCAATTGGACGGCGTCCCTGGTGACAGACAGCGGGCGGGACAGCGACTTGATCTTCCGCTTCGACGGGCACCAGGCAGCCAAGATCCCAGACCAGGTGGTGCCCCAGAACCTGACAGACCAGTTCACCATTGCCACCTGGATGAAGCACGGCCCCACCCCGGGCCTGAGGGCGGAGAAGGAGACCCTGCTGTGTAACTCTGACAAGACTGGTGAGGAGGGCAGGTGGTAGAGGGGAGGGAGGAGGGCAGGTGGTAGAGGGGAGAGAGGAGGGCAGGTGGTAGAGGGGAGAGAGGAGGGCAGGTGGTAGAGGAGAGGGAGGAGGGCAGGTGGTAGAGGGTAAAGAGGAGGGCAGGTAATAGAGAAGAGGAAGAAGAGGGTAGGGCTGTACCCTTTACCGTTTATGAACATAAAGGCTGGTATGAGGACATGCCATGATGTTGCTAGCTCAGGTTTTAATAATCTGGTTAGAGTTAGCTGGTTACATTTGTTTTCTTTTTCATAAAAATATTTAACCTAAAGAAGCATGACTGTAAGTGAACAAGGATGGGCAACAGCTGACAGACATTGCACTGAAACTCACCGCGCAGTCGGCACAAAGAGAAAAAAGACTTGAAGTGCTATTGTTCTGCTAACTATAGACTGACATGTGGAGTGACAGGGCAGAGCCATCCAGACTGCCTGCTTAACAGCAGCTGAAGCTGCAAAAGCTTTGTCATGACAGTTTCCTTGTTCCTAATGTGTTGTGACAAAAACACTTATTCTGTCTGGGCTGTTGTTCGATGACTTTTTTTTCTAAATATCCAAAGTGGAGGATATTAATAACATGATTGTTCTGGTCCAGACAGTGGATATGTTGTCATGTTGATTTGTGGACTGATTCTTCCCTCTGTACTGGGCCTGTCTCCTCCAGAGATGAACCGTCACCACTACTCCCTCTACGTCCACAACTGTCGCTTGGTCTTCCTGCTCCGGAGAGACTTCACCCAGGTGGACACCTTCAGACCAGCAGAGTTCCACTGGAAACTGGAACAGGTGTGTGTCTGTGTATGTTGGACCTTTGTAAAAACAGGCTTTTACATCGCTGCCTACATTAGTATGGAGGAACATTATAGTCATGGATTCCAGAACTTACTACACGCTTGGACTTTCAGTCATTTTCTCAATTTTGGGTAGCTGCGCCTTCATATTACATTTTTACGATGTTATATATAGTGCAATATTATCGCACAGGACGTTGTAAAGCGAATGAGGTCTTTGCAGTTGTCAGAGCGTAAAGATTTAAAGTTGAGATCGGTCTCACGTAAAGAGAAGCTCAACATGACCAAGAGGCAAGTGGTATGTGTGTACAAGCTTGCAAGTGTGTCCCTGTCCTGCTGCTCTCGAATTTCTTACGGGTTAAGAGAGCATCTGGCAAGACCAAGACACAAAGTAAGTCACTGCATTAAGACTGGATTGTGTGTGTATACACGTATATGTGTGTGTGTGTGTGTGTGTGTGTGTATACACGTGTGTGTGTGTATACACGTGTGTGTGTGTGTGTGTGTGTATACCCGTGTGTGTGTGTGTTTCAAGTGTGTGTTATTCTCTACACACCCGTCAGCAGGTGTGTTGGCGTGTGCCAGACACTGCTTGTCGCCGGGGGAGGTGAGTGGGTCTCAAGGTCGTCCGGGTCATCCGAGCTGTCAGACTTGATGCAGCTCACTGATTGGATGAGACAGACTCACAGCTGAGCCTGAGGCAACCCAGAGCCACACTGGGTACTTTGAGTGGACGGATCACATTCTGTGATTGGAGGAAGGACAAGGGGTCAAAAGATGATCACTTTGACCCTTATTGACCTGTTGTGAGCTGTTGTCTTCTGAAATATGCTGCTCGGATTTAGCCGGAGATGACAACTTCCTCTCGCTGGGTTTCCTTTAACAGAAGTCATGTCTGAATGTGGATGCTAGCTGGGTTATTTTGCTGTTTCTGCCCGGTCGGGTTAAATTCAACATTAGTCCACTTGGCTTCTATGGTTCTTTGGATTTGTAACACAAGTTCTTGTTATTACCAAGAAAAGACAGAGAATAGTTGGCGCATTTTAAGGTCAGACTCTAGGTTATCGTATCCTCTCTCCCTCGTGGGAGAAATGTCACTGGTAAATTGAGGCCTGAAGAAAAACAATCAATCAATATCTGAGGGTAAAGTAGTAAAAGGGTTTGGCTTCTCTCTGCGCTTTTATCCACAGAAATGTCTGGTGCAAACTTTTCTCAAGTGTGAAACGAGGTTTACTGAAGAACAATAACATTAGGACGCAACAATGACGAAACACTTTGTGAGAATTATGTGTCTTTCGGGCATCACCAAGACAAGAGCAGCTCTCTCTCTTCTCTCTCTCTCTCTCTCTCCCTCCCTCTCTCTCTCTCTCCCTCCCTCTCTCTCTCTCTCTCTCTCTCTCTCCCTCCTTGTTCTTTCATCTCCCTCTGCTGATAGTGGTGGTCTCTTAAAACCCAGGGGATAAAACTTTCATTAAGTCTACTATCTCCTCCCTCCCCTCCCCGCTCTCCTTGTCATCTCTTCAAAACAAAATGAGGCCTTGCGTACTTCTAGTAGTACACTACAAAGCCCCTGCTTGCGTTTCCTCCGTCTCTGAATCTTAATGAATCCTCTAGACAAAATCCAATCCCACAGCTTAATCTGCAGCTGGAAAGCAAATGACTAAACGCAACACGAAATAAGTTACGAAAACCGAGAACTTCTCGCTAGGAAATGACATCATGCCAGCAACGCTGTCTATGTGCGACTGCTTTTAAGCCATGTCTGGGTGAACTCTTTAGTGTCGTTTTGTATTTTTGTGGTTTCTCTTCCTATCCGAGGGAACATCAGGGGAGAGACACCAGAGAGATACCAGTGAGACACAGGCGGCGTGTCCACAGGCCCACGTGTCCTCTCCGTCTCTCTCGGGTGGCTTAACGAGCAGGAGGCGTTGTTAGCAGGTGTGCGTTGCCATGGCGAGTTCCCTCTGTAGCAGGTTTGGGACATAGTTGCTTCCTCCCTCCCACTGGTCCGTCTTTTATCTCTGTCATGGAGAACACACACACCGTTTGTTGTGGGCGGGACAGAAAATAGTGGCTGCTACCTAATATCAAATTGGATGAAATTACAGAGGTGGAAAAATATCCTCCCGCTATGCGTTGTGTAACCTTGACTCTACTACTGCACCCTCATCCACACAGTATGTTGTTTTAAACAGATAACTCCAGCATCTGTCCAAGACACAATATGAAACATAAAATACCACCGAGCCTTTGTTCCCCGCTCCGAATCAGCACGCCGTGTGTGCGCGCCTCAAACAAGAGGACCTTACAGTAACGCTGGGAATTCACAGAGAGAGGGGAAGCAATCAAAGGGAATTCACATAGAGCGTTTGCACCAAGGCAAATAATAGAGGCAAGAAAGAAATCAAAGAAAGGCGACGGAATGCTTTGTGTAATTTCCAATCCAAGCAGTGTGAGCCTAGATTGGGCATCCGAGTAACACTGTTGCCTGTGGTGACCGGGCAGGAGGGAATTTAAGCTGAAGGGGTTGGGGAAGAGGGTATTTAAAGCGATTACTCCGAGTGGAAAACGCATGAGAAAAGGTCTTGACTACGATGTGAATCAGGACGCTTTTGTTCGGGAATCGATGGGTAGTCAGTTCTGGAATAGAAGTGGAACGTGTTTGTGAACGTGTGCTTGCGTGGTGTGCAGTTGTGCGTTGCCTGGGAATGTGAGTCCTTCGAATGGCATGTGGCACGTATGTGCACAAGCGCTAACGTGCACCTGTTTCCATGTGTGTTCTTGTCAGCAGCGTGCAAAGTGTGTTTGCTCAAAGTGTGTTTGCTCGTTCGTCTGGGAAGTTTCCTTTGCATCGACGTTTCCCCGCGTTTTCTGAGCGTCTCTGAGCGAACGGTGTTGATTCAGACGCAAACAAATATCTCCAAGGAAACATTTGGATGGGGATCATCTGCTCTTGCCAGATTCGTTGATGCGTTTTTCGGCGTCTTGTTCTTTATCAACCCAGACGTTCTGTTGAGTGTTTCTCACTTCCAGCGTCGTGCTTTTCAAGCTGGGCGGAGATCTTTCATGGTGCCTTGGTGCGTCTCTGTGTTGTGGAACACCACAAACCTTTTGTACGTTCAACAGCCGTCGTGGTCTGTATTCGAACACGAACATGAGCTTACATTCAACGTGCAAATTGTTTTGACATTCGATTGTCTTTTATATCGTGTCCTCAAGGCCCACTGCCTAAATGTTTTTTTTGTTTTTTTGTTTTTTTACTAAATCAGGAGTTATGGCTATGTGTTTGTCTGAATGTTCAATATGGAAGGATATATTTCAAAGTAGTTTGATATCATTCCATATAAAAAAGCCCTTTTTTCTCCTTCAAGCTTGGCAGTGAAGGGAAGCTGCCTGTTTTCTGCTTCCAGAAGGAGAGCCACATCCCTCTCTGTTCAGGCCACATCATGGATCACAGAGCGTTGCCGTGGTGGACTGTGGAGGGACTGACAGACTCACTGCCACCAGAGACAGATGTGAAGTGTCCTGGGTGCTACTCCTCCACTATAAAGAGCCCTGGTGGCCAGAAGTCCAACTGGCCTGTCATACACACCGTTGAAGACCTTTTTGCGTTTCACAAACGCTACTGAAATGCAATCCCGCTTGTGTTTCTCAGTCGTGTTTGTGTGCATTTCACACAAAGCAGCCCCTCATTCATCTGTGTTCTATAAACGTAAAGAGAGGCAGGCTGAAATTATTCTCATTACGGCAGAGTTATTTTCAGCCGATGCGGTTGGCTAATGTTTCCATGTCTCTACATTGAGTGTGAATGTACGGTGAGTTGTAGCGGTAGCTTGTCCAGGTTGTGTCTAAGACGCAGAGGTGGTGCTGTGTGCCTGGTCTAGACTCAGAGCAGGGTCTAGCTGGGCTGTCATCTAGAGGCTACAAGCAAGAGGAAACTGTGCTCAGCTCTCAGATTGCTGTCAGAAAATCCTTTGTGTTTAGGCTACGAGAAAACAAATATGGTTTCTTCTTTTTTTTCCCAGGTTTTCGTTTAACAGTGTGGTGTACCACAGGTGTACCTTCCCTCTCCCCCACACATACACACACACACACACACACATACACACACACACCTCATAGGAGAGGGTCAGTGTTGAATGATAGATGACTCCTACTGAAGAGGCTGCTAAATTTAGAGCTCCACTGCACCAAGTGCCTCCACGGAGCTCAGTGCACATACACACACACACACACACACACACACACACACACACACACACACACATACATACATACAGAATATTATGGAAGGCAAAGCCCTAGCTTGTGAATGTTACCACAGCATTTTGGAGGGCCTTTGTCCCTGTCAGGTAGACGTTACTGTAGCCTGTACCTCTACCTTCACCTGAGCTCATGTGCACACACACACACACACACACTTGTACTGCCTGAGAGCTAGTCCTTTTGTTTTTCTTTGAAGGCTTTTGAAATTACTTCTTGCCTCCTTTAAAGTGTGTGTGTGCGTGCGCGTAAACGAGCGTGGGCTAAAGGGATAGACTCACACACGTTCCCTGTCACCTGTCTTTCTTTTCTACTGTCACATATTAGGCTTACAGAGAGCTTCAAAGGAGAGTCAGAAAGGGGAAAGACAAAAGAGCGAGAGAGAAAGAGAGTTGTGAGAGCAATCTGAGAGGGTTAGAATGTGCCCATGCATACCCACACTGGTGTGTGATGGGTGACTGTGACTGTTCCCTCATGGTGTGCTTCAGTACATGTCTTAACACCCCCCCACCCCCATTTAAAGCCCTTTCAAGTAGCTTTGAGGGAGAAAGAGTAGTTTTCCCTACTGGCAAAAAAGCATGCATGCCAGACCACCACAATGCAATGCAGATCATTTATCAGATCCTTTTAACATTAGTGGATTCACCCAGAATGCAGAGAATACGATTAGCACATCTGAAATCTGATATTGATTGGTGCCATGACAATGCCCCTCGCTGTATTTTTAGGGATAATATGTGAGACGGAAAGCAATCAATAGTGGGAGAAGAGAGACGGGATGAATTGAGTGCTTTTACATGTGTGTGCGTGCGTGTGAGAGTGTGTGTGTGAGTGAGTGAGCGTGAGTGAGTGAGTGTGTGTGTGAGTGAGCGTGAGTGAGTGAGTGAGTGAGTGAGTGAGTGAGTGAGTGAGTGAGTGTGTGTGAGTGAGTGAGTGAGCGTGTGTGAGTGACTGACTGACTGTGTGTGTGTGAGTGAGTGAAAAAGAGAGATGGATACAGCTGAGGATGGAGGCACATGTCAATATCTATGCGAATGACCGAAGACTACAGACTATTGATCTGCAGCCCATCTGTACCTCAATAACACAGCCTGAACCTACTGACACCCAGATCCATCTACTGCTGACTACTGATAGAGCATTCTGGCTGGCTGGCTAACTGGCTGGCTAACTGGCTGACTACCTTGCTAACTGGCTGACTACCTGGCTGGCTAACTGGCTGACTACCTTGCTAACTGGCTGACTACCTGGCTGGCTAACTGGCTGACTACCTTGCTAACTAGCTGACTACCTGGCTGACGGGCTGACTACCTTGCTGGCTGACTGACTACCTTGCTAACTAGCTGACTACCTTGCTGACTGGCTGACTACCTTGCTAACTGGCTGACTACCTTGCTGGCTGGCTGGATGGCTGATGACCTGGCTGACTGACTACCTGGCTGGCTGACTGGCTCACTGACTACCTTGCTGACTGGCTGACTACCTGGCTGACTGGCTGGTTGACGACCTGGCTGGCTTCCTGGCTAGCTACCTTGCTTACTGGCTGGCTAACTAACTGACTACCTTGCTGGCTGGCTGACTGGAAGGCTGACTACCTGGCAGGCTGCCTGACAGAGTGAGAGAGACAAAGAAAGGGATTGAAGATAGATAGCTTTAGAGAGAGGGAGAGGTAGAGGGGTAGGGAGACTGACAGAATGAGAGAAGGAGGTGAGAAACAGTGTCAGTAGAAACCCAAGCCCTTTTTTTTTACCTCCCATCCGTCATCATAAGCCTTCTTAAATGGATGTACCCCACTACCTTGCTTTTCTCCCCAGATCTTTCTTTCTCCCACTCCCATGTCGACTCTCCTTTTATTTATCTTACTTCTTGGTCCAAATAACCCTCACTGGGGCTTAGCCACTGGGGGGAGGAGTTTGTGTGTTTGTGTGTGATTCGGGGCACTGATTGGCTATGCCACTTCCTGGTTCAGGTTAGGTGTCAGGGTCCGCGGTGAAGATTTATGGGACGGCTCCTTTACCGAAGGCACTGTGCAGGTGAGATAGAGGAGGACGGGGGGAGATGGATGGATTGATGGTAAAAGTGTATGGATGGGTAGCTAGAGAGAAAGAGAGATAGATAAGGGGATGGGGTGATGGTCTTGTTTGGCAAGGGCGGTAAATTGTGTTTAGAGTTTAAAAATGTGTACGGTTACCCGCCCTATCTCTCTCTCACGCTCACTCTCTCTCTCTCTCACACACACACACACACCTCCTCACACACAAAACACTTTTTTGGGGGGGGGGGGGGGGGGTGAGCACAGGAGAGTAGAGACAAAACTATCAGCTCTGCCAGTCCGTCTCTGACCTAGTGTGGCTGAGGGCATGTGCCAGCTCAACCAGAGGACAGAGACAGACCTGGAGCCAAACTCTGCTCCACCATAAGACCACTTCAGAGCAGCCAGCTCCAGGCCTGGCCCGGTTCCAACACAATCACGACAACCCACTTCTCCTCAGCCTCCGCCCTAGCAGCCTCCACTGCCTCCTCTCCCGCTGCCTGCTGATCTGAGGAGAGTTGATGGGTTTAAGCAATGAGGTGAAACGATAGCCAGTTATTTTAGTGGAGAGAAGATTAAAGATGCAAGGAAGGTTGGGTTTTGTTGGAATTCGGCCTTCAAGTGCTCTGTGTGTCTCTTAAACCACTGAGCGTGTGAATTATAGTGTGGGACTGTGCCAAGTGCATTAACTGAGAGGACTAATGCATGGCTCAATTTGTTTACCTCTCTTTCATAATTTCATCTCCATGTTTCTATGCTTTTTCAGTTCTTTATTTTTACTATATAAAAAGTAGTGAAAGATTAGATTGCTGTCTCAATTTCCCCCCTTGCAACACACTTCTTTCACACAGCTCTCTGCAACTTACCACCTGCCTTGTAGATGTAAAATTGTACAATACAATTCTATACCTACTTAGAACCAAATTACCGGATACTGGACGCAACACACACATACACCAGACATCTTGGCGGGTGCTCACACACACACATTTACACTCACACACACTCACACACTGGGTCTCTGTAACACCACTGAACCACTGTAATTTTGCTACATATGATGCAGGTGAAATGACTTGCTAACGTGCGTTGCCTAGCTCAGCAACAGAACTCAACCGTAGAACCATCTGAGCTGCTGTGAGGACATCTGATTTAGGATTGCTTGTTTGCTGCTGCTACATGTTTTACAGTGCGTTTGTGTTTGTGTGTGTTTAGGAGACACGATAACAATTGTGGTTAGTATTCCCTGACAGTAACCAAGCCTTAGCCAATCCAGAGGTCATTTGGCTCCAGTTGACTCCTAGTCCCCACTGAAAGCAACCGTGTTAATTGCTACTCTAATGAGTCTCATTCGCCAGACGGTAATTCGTAGTCACCTTCAGGCACATCTCATACACACACACACACACTTGGAAAAGAGATGCCGAGTCATCTATGCATGTGTACAGGTCTCTTGATTGGTCTTTGGCTTCAAATCCTGAAGCGAGATTGAAGGGAGAAAGTGCAAAAGAAAGGTTTAGTAAGCAGTTGTTTCTCTGAAACAGCACCCTCCCCCCTCATCTTACCTGTTCCCTCCTTTTTACCCATTCATTTGTTTTCGTTTTCTTCTTTGCTTTCTCACAATTGAATGCCATGCTGGAAGGACCAGCGGTTCACATCATCACACACTCCTCACTTCTCCCTGCCGCGCTTTCTCATTCTGTCGTTCTCTTGTTCCTCCTCCTTGAAGTCACCTTGTTCTCTGGGCTCATCAATCTCTGTGCGGATCCTTTCACAAACATGGCCGCCCCTCCCTCTCTCTTTCTCTCCCTTTCCCCCTCGTTTTCTCCCCCTTGCTCTCGCTCTTTCCCTTTCGCTCTCTTTTCCCTCCCCAATTCTCTCCCTTTCGCATCGCCTCTCTCCCTCTTCTTTCTTTCTCCAAATCCCTTTTCTATTTCCTACTTTGTATCTTATCTTCTTTCTCGCCTTTTCTCACTTTATCCCTCCACAATCCATTCTTTGTTCTCTCTCTCTGCCCTATCCTCTGTTTTCGTCTTCTCCTCCTCCTCCGACTGTCATTTCCCCTCTTTCGCTCCATTTCTCTTCATCTTCCCTTTTCACTCTGTTGTCTTCCACCTCTGTCCTTCACAGCATCCTGTCTTCCGAACCCTCCCACACCTCTTCTGCAATCTCCATAAAATTCTCTCCTTTCGTAGTTCTTTGAAGTGAGTGGGGGGACAAGACTTGCGTTGTGAGCCTGTCCCTTTAAGACTTTGTAACTCCAAAGCACTTTCTGCCGCAAGTCAGCTACTAATAGAGAAGAAGAAAGGGAGGCGTAAAGGGGTGAGGAGACGACGACGAGAGAGCAGGAGAGAGAGAGAGAAAAAGAGAGAGAGAGGGCGAAGGAGAGGCAGTGTGAGATTTTGTTTTTCCTCCACAGCCTGGCGTGCCCAGGAGATGATGAGGTGTCTTTGATGTGTGATGTCTCTGCTCTTTCTCTCTCTCTTTCTCTCTCTCTCTCTCCCTCTCTCTCCATCTCTCTTTCTCTCTCTCTCCCTCTCCCTCTCTGTCTTCTCTTTCTGTCCCCTGTCCACTCTCTCTCTTCATCTCTGACCCCCCCTCCCTGTCTACTCTCCACAGCCTTATTGTCCAACAGGCTACTGCCAATGGTTGTTTTCTCTCCCGCCCCTCCCCTCCCCAGCCCCCCTCCTCCTTTTCCCACATCGGTCTCTCTGGTCCTGCTGCATCGCGCTCTCCTCCTTGTTTGTGGGGTTTATTTCTTTCTTTCCTTCGGTCTTTTAATTTGCATGTGGGAGAGAGAGAGAGACGTGGGGAGACCTGGGAATAGGAGGCTCGCTTTCCTTTCATGAGCGCTGGAGCAACTCGCTTCCACCTAAACTTTTGTTGTGCTCAAGTTGAACTTTTGCTCATTTTGATGGCTGTGTGTGCGTGCGTGTGTGCGTGTAGGTGTGTGTATGTGTGTGTGTGTGGGAGTGTGTGGGTGTGTGGGTGTCTGCAGATTGAAAACACACACATCAAACCTCACCCCCCACTCCCATGCCCTGTGGCATACCTGTGTAGAGAGCAGTACTTTAACAGACAGTTTCCTCTTCTGCTATTTTTGGCCCACAGGCAAGTAGCATGGCTTCGATTCTATCTGTTGTCCCCTCCGGGAAAGTATTGCTGTACCTTACTCACTCATTCACTCACTCATTCATTCACTCACTCACTCACTCACTCACTCTTGCACTCCTTCTTACAAACACACATACACATACACTACAAACCTCATACACGCTGTACAGAGTAAACACATGTCTCCATGCAGCTGGTTATCCACCAGGCATAGCAGTGCACCTGTTCTCCTCTAATTGTTGTTGATGAGTTTCACTTCAATCCTGACGTCTTGATCTTCTGCTTCAGAAACTTTAACCAACACTTTCTTAATTTCATTTAGAGTTGCGTAATTGGAGGTTGGATTTCATTTGGTGTCAGATGTTGTGTACATCTCATTCAGTCCTTCTGCCAGGGCTGTCTTTGTGTTACAAGCCATTGCATGATACGTTAAGGTTGAAATGTGCCTGGCAACTGTTTAGGTAATCTACTATTTCTGGACAACAAACTTGAAACTGGAGGATGTGAGGGTGAGAAAGACAAGGGAGGGGGGAGGGGGGGGAGAAATGCTTGTGAAAAGCGAGACAGATGCGACATACAGTAGGCACTATGAGGGGAACAAACAACTGCTGAAAACATCGTTTATTTATCTCTCTCTCTCTGGGGGGCAGAGCCAGCAGCAGGCAGACCTGCTGCTGTCCCACCCCCAGCAGAGTGAGCCTCTGCTGGGCCAGACATGCTGCCGCCTCCCCCTTTGAAGCCTGGAGGAAGTCATCCACCAGTCACTGCTGGTCCCATATGAACAACGCTCTTTGAAATATTGATCCAGGGAAAAAGCCCAACAACAGGGAAGCTGCCTGACTGTGTTGGAGTGAGTGGATAGACACAATTCTAAGTGTGTGAGTGTGTGTGTGTGTGTGTGTGCGCCCATTTGTGTGGTTGTAGGTGCACTCCGTCTACAGTGACAGTGTCGGATTCTGTGACAGACAGTGACTGCTACATAATTGCTATGCCTTTGAGTATTTCCGAGTTTCTGACCTAGAAATTAGGAGCAGCCGTATCCTGGCTGTGGACTGCCCCAGAGTATTCCCATTGATGCCAGGATGTCTCCGCCGAGATGCAGAGATTAGCATTCTGCAAACTGTACTCTTTCTTTAGCAGATGTGCTCTCATTATCAGCTCCCAGGTGTTTAGCCATCATTCATTGTAATGCTACGACTAGCTAGCTCACAGCTGCTATGCTAGCGTGCTGCTAACAGGTGCTTCACAATCATCTTCTAGAACGAGTGGCCATCGCTAGGTCCTGAAAGCTGGTGCAGTTCACCTCAGGGCAGTTCCCTGTACCTTAGACGAAGGCTAACCTTAGCCCTTGCCCACAGTTAATCTTCCGCCCAGGTCATCGTGGAACAGCATCGCCTCAGACTGGTTCTAGTTGTATTGATAAACCAAGTCCACGGCTCCAGGTCATCTCAGGACACTGCTGCTGCTGAAGCTAGGCTGTTGAGATGCGCGGCTAGTGATGGATGCCCACGCTCTCACCGCCCCCGGCGTGCACAGGTTGCCCTGGGTTACCTGAGACAGGACATCAATGAGCCAGGTGGTGGCAGCATGAGACAAGAGATTCATCACAGCTGAACTTAAGAGAAGGATGGGCATGGGGGGGGAACTAGCCTTGGGGTGAGAGATGACTGTATGGGACTGTCAGATCTACTGTGGATACATGATGAGGGAAAAGAGATGAGAGGAACCGGCTGGGAGGAAGGGGGAGACAAAGTGTGGGAGGGAGAGAGCGATGAAAGGATAGAGAGTTGGAAGATATAGAGAGTGAAAGAGAGAGAGAGAGAGAGAAAAAACAGGTAGCAAATAGATAAGGCCATATATAGGTGGGGAGAAGGAGTTAGGGTGAGGGCCCTACCAATGCAGTGTTAGCTGGGGGCTTGTGGAGCTGTGATGCTGTATATGTGAGCTGTCAGTCAACCAGTCCAGTGCTCCAGGGCCCTCCCCCTCCTTGCTATCCAGCTACGGAGAAGCGAGTGGGGAGAGGAGGGCGTGTCAGTCAGGACCTTTTGAAGTCTCCCTGGACCTCAGGGTTGCTGTGGAGAGCCTGGCTCTCACTTAGAACCATGTCAGGGGCTGGAGGGTGACCTGGATACTGCTCTGACACGTGTGTCTGTGTATGTGTCTCACACTCATAGACATTATATATATACACAGTATATATATAGTATATATATAACCACATGAAACTGTAGGTCGCATCTGCAATGCTTTAACTTTTTATCCGTTTGGATTTTGACACAGAAAGAGTAGAAGTGTGTGCTTGTGTGTGTGTGTGTGTGTGTGTGTGTGTGTGTGTGTGTGTGTGTGTGTGCAGGGATTGTTGCTCATGTCCAGAGAGAGAGGTGACAGCTCCCCCATCTGCTGTCATAGCGGGGGCACCATTAGTGATCCATTTAGCTTTTTTTCAGAGCTAGCCTCCCCCCTCCCCAGGTGGAACCTTGGCAGGGGGGCTATTAAAGGGCCATTAGTGCTCCCTAAATGAGAACCACTGGTAGATACAAAAGAGGGGAGAGAAGCACTCTGTCTCAGCAGACCCACATTCTGGTTCTCATCCATTGTGCTGCTGACATTTAGGTTCTCAAAAGCTTCTTTTTTTAAATTATATTTTTTATGCCTTTTGTTCAAGTTCTTTCACATAACAGCAGTTCAAATCGTTTCGCCTGAACTAATGTCCTGCCTTGTGTGGTCTCTCTCGCTGTCTCTCCGCTCTCCCTCTCTCAGATCTGCGACAAGGAGTGGCATTACTATGTCATCAACGTGGAGTTCCCCCTGGTCACGCTCTACGTGGATGGGGTGACATATGACCCCTACCTGGTGACCGACGATTGGCCGATCCACCCCTCCCAGATAGACGTACAGCTCACAGTGGGAGCGTGCTGGCAAGGTGAGGGAGAGGACAGGAACAGAGAAGAAAAAGCTGTTTTTTTCCTGGAGCCCCTTTTGTGTACTTCCAACACAAGTGTCTTAGCGTGCTGCCGTAAATGGAGGCGAAACGAAAACGTTTGCCCGCAGTCAGTTTGACATTTGTAAGTGCCTGCCATCTCGAATGCGTCGTTCAAGCACAATGCATCAGGGTTTGAATGATTCAATACAGCTCAGCTGTCGTCTCCCACGCCTGCAGCCTGGTTTAAGTGAACAAAAAAGCTTCTTATACGCTAGATGTAACTTGCAGGTCGCCCAGCTTAAACTAAAGGGCAAATGCGCGTAACAGCTCCTAACTTTGCCGACGTGTTTGAGATAGGTGGGTGGGCATTTTTAACATGCCACAGGAGGGTCATACTTCTGCCTTTTATGCCACACTGATGAATGGGGAGGGGGGGTTTAATGGCCTCTTCTCCCTCTCTTTTCGTTAAATCACTGATCGAATGCTGCAAGCGCTGAGGAGGATTATAAGGCGCTGAATAGAAAAGGGAGTTCATCGGCTATTATGCCTTTCTAACAGGGAGTAAGCCTCAGTAAAGAGTTGTAGAAGGCCCCCTGATATCTTTACACAAGCTATTAGCCCCCGTCAATTGCTTTTTCAGAAGCTAGGATTTAGCGGTTAGCTCTATGCTATTGATAGGGTAGAATGTTCCAGTAAGATGGGTTTGTGTGAAAGTTGCTTCAACTTCCATAGTCTCAGTCTTCAGAGGCTGTATGTGAAGTTTTTCTTTTTCTTTTGTAGAAACTGGGCGAGGGGGAAAATGTTTTTTAAAAAGTGATGGCTGATTGTCAATTCTTGAAGTCAACTAAGCTAATGCTGACTTGAGGTGAAGGGTTCGTTATTCAATCGGAAACTTTGAATGGCAAGAAAAATAAAAGAGGATTGTAAATTCAAAAGTCAGTAAGGAAAGGAGGCTTTCTGGTCTGCTTGTATTGGAACATCATTGATGTCAGGCCCTCATCTGTGTCATTAACCCAGCATCTTCGACAAAAGCTAGCTAGAGTGTTTTTACAGATACAGAGAGGTATTTTCTCCCTTTCTTCTCTGATAATAGGGATGTTCCGTCTCTCCCTCACCCCCCATAGAGAATAAGTACCATCTTGGCACTTTACCCTGAGTCAGGCTGTATTTAACCTTTCACCCCCCCATAAGTTGCAACTGTGTAAAGAGCCTTACTTGGGAAAAGGCCCACCCTAGGTTGTGAGATGAACATCATATACTGCTCTCTGTTCCTTTCGCTCCCCCCACCTCTTTATCCTGTCTTCCTCTATATTGTCTCCTTACCGGGGGGTTATTCTGCTCTCTCAACTTTGTGGTATCACACAGACACCCATTCACTAGATTTGTCCATTCCAATCATTTCTCTGGAAGGACAAGAGTGCCCGGAGAGCTGACGCCATACAAAAGACTTGAACAAAGTGGAGCGATCAGCGATTTTATCAAGCACGTTATTCTCGCTTCATAACGTCTGAATAATCTGATCTGTCCATCATTTTTGTCTCCGGGCCTCTTAATGGTCTCACTGGCTCGCCCCTGAATGAATAACGTCTGGCAGGCGATGAGGGCTGATCAGCGCCCATTTTTTGATAAGGATGAGAAGGAAGCAGAGGAGGAGGAGTGGAGGAGGAGAGGAGGAGGAGAGTGTATTTGTGTTCCCAGTACTGAGTAGGCAGAACATTAGTTACACACATTCAGAAACTGTGGCTGAGGGGTTAGAAGGGGTTGATTATGCATGTACTGTATGTGAGAGGGAGATAGAAGAGGAAGACACCAGTAGAAGAAGAGAGAAACTGACAAACCAATTATACAAACATGAAGTGTTGTGTTCCAACATGGAGCCTCTTATTCACGACAGACTGTTGGCTTCTGTACGATACCTACCTACCTGCAGTGCCTACACATGTACAGGTATATGTATGTGTGAGCTGGTCGCCATTTCAGATTCCTGTTTCATATTCATCACGAAGAGTGGAGACACTTTGCATAAATGAGTCGTACTTTCCTCATCTCACAGCTACTCATCTACAACAGACAGTAATCAGGCCAGCTTCCTGCCCCAACAATCGACTAAAGGCTTTCTGATGGCTCACAGCCAACCAGGCGGCCATTTTGGCTCCGTTTGCAGTCCACAAAGCTGGGCCCAATAGATGACTTGGAATTGGAGGGTTGCCTCCGGCCCATCTGGCCAGTGGAGGGGAGGGGAGGGAAGAGAGGGGGTAGGGAGGGAGGGAGGGGGGAGGGTGCTGTTCAAGTGGTCATGGAATCACAAGAGACGTGCTGATCAAATTACTGCTTGAGCATCTACTGAAATTGTTCTTTCCCAGTGAATGCTTCATGCAAGTGTGTGTGTGTGTGTGTGTGTGTGCGTGTGTATGTGCGTGCATGTGTGTGTGTGTCTGTGCGTGCGTGTGTGTTCGCAGGTGGGGAAGTGACGAAGCCTCGCTTCACCCAGTATTTCAGGGGCAGCCTGTCAGGCTTGACCATCCGTCCAGGGAAGATCGAGAGCCAGAAGGTCATCTCCTGTCTGCAGGCCTGCAAAGAGGGACTGGACATCAACTCACTGGAGAGCCTGGGCAAGGGGATAAAGGTAGAACAACCACATACAAATGCCAGGCCAGGGCCAGAGAGGGGAATGAGAGAGAGACATAGCGTAAGCGAGAGAGAGGGATAGAGAGACATACAGAGAGGGAGAGAGAGGCGTACAGAGAGGGAGAGAGGGACAGAGGGAGAGAGGGATAGAGAGAGGGATAGAGAGAGGGATAGAGAGAGGGATAGAGAGAGGGATAGAGAGACATACAGAGATGGAGAGGGAGGCATACAGAGAGGGATAGAGAGACATACAGAGATGGAGAGGGAGGCATACAGAGATGGAGAGGGAGGCATACAGAGAGGGAGAGGGAGGCATACAGAGAGGGAGAGGGAGGCATACAGAGAGGGATAGAAAGACATATAGAGAGGGAGAGAGAGGGATACAGAGAGGGATAGAGAGACATACACAGAGGGAGAGGGAGGCGTGCAGAGAGGGAGAGGTGTGGGGTGGGGGGTGTGGAGAAGGCCCAATGCCAGTCCCCACTTCTTCTGTATAATCCAGCTGTCAGATGGGTAACACTCCTGGAACTTGTTTTCTTGCCACCTCAGTTGCATTTATGTAGATGCGGCAGAAGTTCCTGGGCGTGTCGGCTTGAAAAGCTCATTCTTAAAGCACTGCTGCTCCTTCTTCTAAATGGCCTCTTCATCTGGGATATCTGTCACAACATCATTTATTTCCAAAAGCACAATGGGAATAAAGACCCGCAATCTGTCGATAAAGCCTGGCTTTTTATAGAGCAATATGCCATCTCTGTAAATCACTCTGTACATCACTTGGGGTTCCGTTGCTTAAACCTTCAGCTTGTTTTCAAACTGGAGAGGTTATATCAAGCTTGTCTACTGTAAGCAATTATCTTGGCTTAGCATGATTCTTTTTCGCTGACAAAATCCATCCATAGCTCTGTAGGGATGAATGATGGGAGATGTAGATTATCCATTAGAGATCTGGCTCATGGTACAGAGTGTACGTAGTACTCGGAGTCAATCAATACTGTCAACGTGCCATGTGGAGAATGTCTGACAGATTGGGAAACGCTACTAAAACATCTAGCAAAGCTCCTCTCTCTTGGTGGAGGGCTGTGATCTGCTGTGCTGCAGTGTTTAATGAATGCCACTTGGATATTCCAAAGGAGACACTGAGGCTGTAGGCAACAAGTTAAATGAACAAACAAGGGAATTGCTTCCACAGCATGGCTAAATAGAGGCTATTAAGCAAAAATGCTGTTTCCTGCTTGGTAAGTGAATGCTCACATTGAAGTCATTATCAGAAAAGCATGGAGGCAAGTTACAGCAAAACACGTATCAACATAAAACTAAAATACAATTTGGTTTGTGACTAATGAATACGTTTCAAAATGTGTTTTTTTGTTGTTGTTGCCATTTTTAACATTTTACAATGTGACTCAGGTGTTCTTGAGAACCCAGGGGTGGAAGATGGAGTCAATCTCACCCACTTCCAAGTAAACGAACGTGTCACTTTTGTGAACAAGATACCAAATGTTGGGAACTTTGGGAGTGTCAGCCAGTAGCGTGTTCTACCCACAAAGCATCATCTGTGAGTGTTGGACCAGTCCTCTGGTCTGGTCTCTCTCACCGTGCCCCGGTCTCTGCCCTGCCCTGCCCTGCCCTGCCCTGCTCACACACCCCTCTGGTTGTCTTCTGCCATAGGCAGCTGGCATCCTGGAGGAGGTGGAGCGATAGGATGAGAGGGAGGAAGAAGCAGAGAGGATGGAGGTGAACCTCTGTTGGGCTGATCCACTGCATCTTGCTTTTGTACTTTTCCTTTCTTCTGTGTCCGCGTTTCATTTGCTTTTCTGGTATCGCCGCTCTCCCCCGAGTCCAAGAAGGAGAGCTTAAGGACGCCATTTAGGATCAGGTGTGAGCTTTGAGAATGCAATCACAGAGAGACGCGCGCGCGCAAGGAAACCCAGAAACAGTGGAGTGAGGGATGAAAGCACCCAGACACAGGGACTGGCGAGCCCCCTGGAGCCAGGGCTCTCTGTTGCAGCCATATCACTGCTGAAAAGCCGCTCTGCTTGACTCAGTGCTGGTCCGGCGGGACCTGGGACTGCTACTGTCTGAAGAGCCTACTTCTGTAGGCTTATGATCCCCACTATCAAAACAGCACAGAGGAATCCACACACACACACACACACACTGTACGCAGTACTCAGACAGCATGCACTCAGAGTGGAGTAGGACTCGCACAGCTTGAGTCCACACATTGTATACCTACACACACACTCACACACACACACACACACTCACACACACACACACACAGCTCTGTTTTCACTTTGACACACAGCGTGACCCTTAACCCTCATCTGTTCATCCTTCGCTCAACTAGACAGTGTTTCTTAGTCTTCTACATAATGTAATCTACTTTCACGCGTTGGTGTTATGGCTCACCGTCTCTGTTTCTCTCTCTTCCTCTCTCTCTCTTTCTTTCTCTTTTCCTCTCTCTTTTTTTCTCTCTCTTCCCCTCTCCCTCTGTCTCGCTCTCCGTCTCCCTCTCTCTCTTTGTCTCTCTATCTCTCTCTCTCCAGTTCCACTTCAACCCTGCCCAGTCCATCCTGGTGATGGAGGGGGAGGACCTGGAGAACATGAATGCAGCATTGAGGAAGGTCTCCTACATCAACTCCCGCCAGTTCCCAACAGCAGGGATCAGACGCCTTCACATCTCCACGTCTGTCCAGTAAGGGTTGTGGTCTCTAGTGTGCAGCTTCAAGTGCCTGCCCCCTGGCCTGCTGCGTGTGTGTGTGCGTGTGTGTTGGGGTGGAGGGGGGTGTCTTGATGGGCAGGCCACCATTTTTTCGCCTTATTCACTTACCTTTTCTTTCTCCATTTGTTCTGATACTTTTCCTTCTGTGTTTCCTCCTTTTTCCTCTGTAGTCGTTCTCTCTCTCTCTCTCTCTCTCTCTCTCTCTCTCTCTCTCTGTTTTGCCTCTGCTTTGTCTTCGTTTCTTCTTCCTGTCTTTGGCTTCCTACTGATGTAACTGTTGTTCAAAACCTTCAGCACACTTACATTAAAATCCCGCTCTCCCTTTCGCACGCTTTCTCTCTTTCTTTCTTTGGAGCTCTTGTTCTTTAATCTGCCGTTCTCTCATTCACATCGCCACCTGGGGCTACTTTTTACATTTTCATGTTATTTATTAATAATTCTGTCTGGGTTTGGCCAGAGGACAGCCGGCGAGGGAGCAGTGCTGCTATAGAATGACATGCTTCCCTTGTGGGCCCTCATGAATATTCATGTGAGCTTTAAATATGGGTAGCCCCCCTCAGCGCCGCCCTAAGGGGCCAAGCTCCGCCCCCCCGGTGGGTTTGGCGGCAGGCCGGGAGCGGGGCCCGCCCAAGGAGGTGGAGCGGATTTGTGTCTGGGGGAAGGAGAGGGTCCATCGGGCCGTGGGCAAAATCTATTAGGAATGGATACATGCCAATGATTTTCCTTTCACTTGGAAAGTTGGAATTCCTGTTTTCGTTTTGTGTTGGACCCATCACCCTATCAGCAAGGCAGCTTGCGGATAGTGTGTTTTCATCTGACAGCAACACACACTCATATACACGTTTATAAAGCCAATGCAAAATAAAGGCACCAACATGTATGTCAGCCACTGCCAAGGCAAGATCTTCTTCAGCGAGAGGTTGGAAATGGTCCCCCGCAAGTGTCATACCATCGGAAAACAAATACATGGAGTTGTTAATTAATTCCTTAAAACACAATTAAATGTGTTTTTTTTTCTAAACCCTAATAACTGCAATTACCGCCGGCATCGGGCAAAAAGTAGCGTTGCAGTCATCTATGCTTCTGTTCTCCCCTGTCATATTTGTCTTTAATTAAGTTGGACAGAGACCAAGTCCTCAAGGCGGCCCACGCAAACCTCGTCTCGCCTCGCTGCCTTCGCTGTTCCAACCCTCACTCTCCGCCAAAACAATGCGCTGCCACAGCGGGAAATGACGGAAGCGTGGCGCGATGCGTGCGAGAAAGGCTGGAGATATTACAACACGCCTGGACACATGGATTTTAGCCCCTCCCCCACCCCACCCCCAGTGGGAGTGACACTAGCGGGGAGCTGTTCTACAATCTCCGCTGTTTGACTTCACTTGAAACGTGTTTGACGCTACAGAGAGGCATAATATGACTGCTGCCAGTGGAACAGAGGAACGATGTTTATCAGAGATGATTACTCCTTGGCCCTACACAGGAAGCACGCCTTCCCCGTGTTCACGCCCACTCTGTTAAGCTCGCCGAGCGCCATGAAAAGCTGTCATGTGCCTTTTTTTTTCTCCCCCCGTCGCTGACAGATGTTAGTCTTCTGAAAGACTTGTGAAATGCAAAAACATCCCTCAAGTTTCCAGCTTTAACCACTCCCTTGTTGCCTGTCATTTTCCCTCCTCTCTCTGTCTCCAGCTCCCTTCTCTGTCTTGGCTGCTGTTGTTTACCTATTGATTGATGTCTAATCTGCATTGTTTACGCTGTGTGTGTCGAGTCACTGGCGCGTGTCTATGTCAGATGTCTGCAACAGTGTGTTTACGACGTGAAGGTATTTATTGCTTTCCACAGTCAGACTCCCTTCCCCAGTGCGAACAGGTGTAGGTAGACCCATGTCACGTAGCCAATAACTCGGATGACAGATGCACACAAACACACATGGCTGTTGCCAGTACTGTGCGCACATGCATATACACAGTCTCACCGAACCCTCTTGTTTTCCCTGTGTTTGCACACGTGTGGCTCCACCCACCCGCTCACGTGTCTGCCAGGTGTTTCGGCGAGGACACGTGTATCTCCATACCGGACATCGATGCCGTGGTGATGGTCATGCAGCCCAGCGAGCCACGCATCACCATCACCGGGGCGGAGCGCGTCGTCAGGCCTGCCTCCGACCTGAGGGGCCCCGCGGGCCTGCCCCTCTTCCAGGACCTCCACATCAGCAGCACCGTTACCAAGGGAGACGCCTCGGCCCACCGCACAGGTAGGGCTCCGTCCCCCCTCCCCCACCCCCCTCTCACTGCCCTGCATGTGTTAGCTAGTACTTACCCTGCACTAACACACCTGATTCTAATGAATGGGTCATTATCAAGCTCAGCTGATGCCTGGTGATGACCCTTTCATTACAATCAGGTGGAGCTGGGAAACATCTAGAACATGCAGGACAATGGATCCTGAGGACCGGGATAGGAAAGGCAAAGATGGAAGGGGACTGAGCGCTGGGAAGGATCCCTGGCTGTAGGGAGTAACCCTGCATGCAGGGGAGAGACTTCAGCTGAACACTGTCAGTTCAACACTGTATACGTTAGAGAACACATATGGTCCACAAGGTACAAGCATGTGAGTCTTGTAGATTGACTAGAATATAGTACTTGAGTAGAAGATGTTCAGAGGGAAATTGCACCATTACAGCTGTTAACAATCACAATACAAAACATTATGAGTAACAAGACCATCAGCATTTACTAAACGAATTCAAAGCTACCAATGTATATTACAGTAAATACAAAAGTCTTATAAAGGCAAAACATGCCCACAGTGTGCAACAGTGTCTGTACAGTGTTCATTAAGGACGTCTGCACTGCTGTAGTTATACCCCAGTTTAATTCATGGAGATTTCTTAGATGAGCTTTGAATACAAATGAGGTGTTCAGTTGTTTTAGATTGTTGTTTAACGCCGAGCACAGCAGTTTTATTGGACGTGGAAATTGAAGCCGTCTCATTCAGTACTTCCAGATCAAATTGAATAATTGAACACCTTCCTTGTTGATAATCATGTTTTGATAATCACGTTCATTCATTTAACATGCATCTGCACAGCCTCTGCTAAGAGCTTCCGGATGTTTCCCATCCTGAGGAAGACTTTTTAAGTGGCCTTGGGAAGACGGCGTTGCTGAATCATTTACACACATCCATCTGTTCAGCCTTCCGGTTTTCCATCACAAGGGTTTGATCGGAGACGGCTAGCGTGTGCTAGTCAGCACGTGGGCAGGCTAACAGGTCGACGTGTAAGCGAGACGCCTGCGAGTGTGCCCTCTGCTTACCCCTCAGCCAATCACAGCCTCTAGGCTGAACCCATGTGACTCCCAACAGGCAGAGGGGAGAGGCCGCTCGTCTCCTGGCCCCAGTATTGTTGCACGAAGCCTCTGCCTGAGGAAGTCTTCTCGCCTACCAGACAAACGATTCCACAGGCCTCCCGCCCAGGGCCCCCAGCCGCAAATGGAAATGACATTTAAATCCACGCTTGAGTCTTTTACAGAGCGAGACTCGGGAACAAGGCAGAACAACCTCAGTCCCTCGCTCGACGCCAATTACAGACTGATAAGCAGAACCCCTTTCCCCCCCCCCTTCTCTTTTTGTATTCCTCTATTGTGAGACGGAAGGGGAGGAAGCAGGGAGGGGAGGCTGCATCACTTTCAGAACTGTGCATCTCTTTCTCTCTCAGTGAAATGGAGACCACAGCTGGAGGAGAGAGATTAGTTTGTGCGTGCGTGTGTGTGTGTGTGTGTGTACACGGTGGGGGGGGGGGGGAGGGCGAAGGGGGGTGTTTGTGTGAAAAGACTTGATGAAGTTCCATAATGAGGAGATTTGGGGTTCTCTCAAGGCTTAAGGATTCACACCAATCAAACTGGTGCTGGTGCAATATGTTACTATTGGAATCATTAATCACCCTTTCACCCGCTCTCTCCCTCCCTTTGTCTCTCTTGTCATTCTCCTCTCAGTCTCTCTCTCTTCTTCCTCTCATGCCATTCATTTGCTCTCCCAGGAGTGCTTCATCCTCCTTTTAAGTTGTCTTCTCTGGTCATTCCTCCTCCATTCCTCCTGCCTGCTCTCTTCCTCATGTTCTCTCAGTGGTCCTCACAGTCACTGCACCACACTGTCTCCCATTCACTCCATACTCTGACGTCTATTGCTGCACCCTTCCTTCCTTTCTTCTTTCCTCCACCAGACCATAGCTCTTTCTTTGTCTCTACATCCCCATTCCCTCCCCCTCCCCTCCCCACCCACGGGTGTCTGGTCTCTCTCAGAACCCCCCCACCCCCCTCCCTGTGAGGAGATTCAATCCCAGCTGTGTCCTCTCCCCATCCTCGGCTTGTACTAACAGCAGATCAGCCAGCCTTCCTCCTCCTCCTGAGTTGGCATGACAGACACCTGCCCAGGGGAGAACTTGGAGGCTGTGAGTCTGGTGCTGCTTACCTCTGGTCGGGGTGCCACTCTCAGCCAAGCTGTGTGGGTGTTGGGTAGTGGCAGATGTGTTGATGAACAGTGGAGGCTGAGCAACAAGCTGTCTGCAGGGATGCTAGTTTCGAATCTGTCTGTGTGTGTGTGTGTGTGTGTGTGTGTGTGTGTGTGTGTGTGTGTGTGTGTGTGTGTGTGTGTGTGTGTGCGTGCGTGTAGCCCACAAGCCAGGGGTCCTGGAGGAGATCATTCATAACTTGGACTACTGTGATGTGCTGGTCCTGGGGGAGGAGCTCCGGGCGGAGCAGGAGAGTCTTCAGCTCCACCGCAGCTCCCTGCTGGGGAAACATCTCGACGCCACCAACTCCTCCTCTGGGATGTCCATCTATGGTAGGTTACCATGGGAACCTTTCCCAACTTTTATTCTAGGATGTCTACGGTAACCATGGGAACGACCCCCTTCCCAACTCCCCCTAAATATCTTGCGAGCTTTTCTGTGGCCAATAAAACCTTGGTTCTCTACGACTCACTCGCCACCTACCTGCAAGCAGTCAGTAACCATAGCAATAGATACATGGTTTCTTTGCGTCCCGTAGTCACTGTCTTCTTTCACTCTGGTAACCATGGTGATTCTCCCACCCCTCCAGGTGTGGACTCCATGTCTAATTACGAGCAGGTGATCAGACAGGTGCGCTACCACAACTGGCGTCCCGCCCAGACCAGCGACAGGAAGTTCCGCCTCACCTGCTCTGAGCTCAACGGCCGCTACACCAGCAACGAGTTCACCCTAGAGGTCAGGAGGTCATCTTTACTCTGCTTTTGGAAATCTTTACGGTCGTCAAGTCAACAGACTCTCTCTTCCCCATGTTCTGTTTGCAGAGAGCATCCAATTAAAACTGCTCATGGTCATAAATGATCTTCTGTTGTGCAGATGGAGTATTTACTGTCTGTACAGACACAAGCACATTAAAGGTCTGGAGATTTAAACAGCAGTGCATTAGAATGTTCACGCTATACTTAAAACCCTAGTGCTCTCTTCATATTCTGCAACACACCGTCCTAAGGGTCAAAAAGGCCCCACCTTCAACCCTGGTATAATGCAGGTTAATTGTTTACCCTGTACCCTTTTGCACTGAAATACGCAGCCATGCTGCTCTTGAATCAGAACGATTCATTTTTGTCAGAGTTCAATCAAGCACATGCAATCGAAATGTTTCATTGTGGATGTGCGTGTGTGTGCATTTCACATAGTTTCAGGTCATTCTGACCCCCGAGGAGAGCACGAGAGTTAAACAAGTCTTACTAGGTAGTTCCTGTCAATATATTGGTCTTTCTTTCCCCTGCAACACCCAGGTCAGCATCCTCCACAGTGCAGAGGCTGGAGAGCATGTCAATCACATGGTGGCCCCGCCCCAGTATATGCAAGTGGTCCATCATTCGTCTATGGTCCACAATCTTTACCCTTCCCATAACTCAGGTAAGACCAAATCATTTCCAGAGAGATCTGCAGTCTGAAAACCCACCCTTGGTGAAGTTTGAGATGCAGCCTTGCAGTCCACTCATCACTTTCAAATGTGGGATTCAAACCAGTGACCTCTGTTGAAGCTAGTGGATTGGCCTGCGTGATCCATCAGGGTTAAAGAGAGCACTGGGCCTCTAGATCTTGATTGTGCACATCGCATCCCAATTACCCACCCAGCTTAATTATTCATCCTGCTCTAATGGGCGGCTTAGTGTCCTGCAGAGCTTTGTAGACCCTGCTCTTAGAAGCTGCAGCAGACGGGGTGTGTGTGTGTGTGTATGAGAGAGAGAGAAAGGGGAATTAGAGAGGGAGAAAGAGACCAGTGTCCATGTAGGCTACAGAGGTAAAGAGACACCCAGGGTCCCTCTCACACTGAGTGTGCTGGGAGACTAGCTGGGTACAAGCTGGTCTGGATGGTATGAGTGACTGGCTTGTTGACGTAGTTAAAGGATGTGTGCAGCATCTGTGATAGGGGAGGCAGAACCATTTGGCTGAGACTGGAGAGTGAGCACATTAAGCGGACTTTCTAGAAGCCTTAGTAGTAAAGTGTCTGAGACATCAGAAGGCTTGGGTTTGCTCTGAGCTTCTTACGCACGCACACACAGATGGAGGGAATTGGAATAAATCAATGATCTATTAAAGATTCCTTTGTATCCTCGCACACATTCCAACATCTATGTCAGAGTCGTAGTGAGATTTTGGATCAAGTAGAGAGCTTCGTCTGTGTTCACTATCAAGAGCATGTTTACATTAAACCCACAGTTTGGTACAGAATTTCAGGAACCACAAGCGTAAATGAGATGACTTCATGTTTATGCATCTTACATTTGTGTGCAGTAAGTGCATAGGTCAGAGGTTTGTCTATGCATGTCCTTTTTACAATATCATTTGCATAAACATACAGTAGCAGTGTTAAACTAACACTTCACTATAAATATAGACATTTAAAGAAACACCAAACAGTAATTGACTTGAGAACAGGCCACATTCACTAACCACAACCTGAACATTTTGTTGATTGTTAATGACTCCTCTGCCATGTTCTTAGATTATGAGATAAACGTGGACATTCATTTGTGCTACGTCTTCTTCTCGCTCTCAGGTGTTCCCAGCGCGGCAACCGTGGTGATAGTGATGTGTATCGCGGCCCTGGTGGTGGTGGTGGTGCTAGGCATCTACCGCATCCACCTGACACACCAGCAGGACATGAAGGCTTCCAGCAAGGCCCAGGAGGGCAGCCTGGACTGGGATGAAGCTGCCCTCACCATCACTGTCAACCCTATGGAGGTGAGGAGGGAGGAGGAGACACGAGAGATTCAACAGGGCATCTCAAATGGAGGGGGAGAGACAGCGAGGGAAGGGGGGGGGAGACATTAGTGAGAATAGGGTGAGGAGAGAGGACTTGAAGTACAGGTAGAGGCAGCAAGTGCAAATGGCAAGTTTGAAAATGGAACATGTATATGGGGGGAAATGGGAGGGCTGGGAGAGAACAAATGCATGAGCTATAAGGAAAGGTGAAAAGGTAAGGCCTAGCAGGGGGGGTAAGAGGGTTGTGTAAGTCAGAAAAAGACAAGCAGAAGCAAAGAGGATGAAGAGCTTCCAGTAAAAAGGGACCAGTAACAACAAGGGAATCAATAGCAGGAGACGACGACTCATTCAGGATGCCAGCAACATGGTCTGATCTCAGTAGTCTGAGGGTCTCTCTGCTCTCAGTAGTCTGAGGGTCTCTGGTCTCTCTGCTCTCAGTAGTCTGAGGGTCTCTGGTCTCTCTGCTCACAGTAGTCTGAGGGCCTCTCTGCTCACAGTAGTCTGAGGGCCTCTCTGCCCACAGTAGTCTGAGGGCCTCTCTGCTCACAGTAGTCTGAGGGTCTCTCTGCTCACAGTAGTCTGAGGGTCTCTGGTCTCTCTGCTCTCAGTAGTCTGAGGGCCTCTCTGCTCACAGTAGTCTGAGGGTCTCTCTGCTCTCAGTAGTCTGAGGGTCTCTGGTCTCTCTGCTCTCAGTAGTCTGAGGGTCTCTCTGCTCTCAGTAGTCTGAGGGTCTCTCTGCTCACAGTAGTCTGAGGGTCTCTGGTCTCTCTGCTCTCAGTAGTCTGAGGGTCTCTCTGCTCTCAGTAGTCTGAGGGTCTCTGGTCTCTCAGTAGTCTGAGGGTCTCTCTGCTCACAGTAGTCTGAAGAGGTCTCAGATCTCTCGTGCTTCTCAAGTAGTCTGAGGGTCTCTGCGGGGGGTGCCTCTCAGTCAGTGCTGAGAGATATAGAGTAAGAGAAACTGCTTGAGGAGCCGCCAAGAGTTGGCAGGGAGGAGGCTTAGGAGGAGAGGGAGAAAGACAAGGAGGAGGGGAGGATAGAGGATATGACACTCTACCAAGAGTAGGGACAGTGAAGAGGAGGATGTCAGAGTTCCCAGGGTGCAACAGGGAAACAAAAGGGTCCAGCCTGACTGGGAGAAATCTACATAAACCTATCAAATATATATATATATATAGTATACATATATATATGTTAATGATATATATCAGTATATCTATATATAGTATATACGGTAGTCAGACACATACAGTCGCACACACACACACCACATAAATACTTAACCTCAAATACAATGAGAATAGTCTTGCTAGAGACTTAATCAA
>BROE01000005.1:15931119-15956475 GCA_036571765.1 Plecoglossus altivelis
CACACACACACACACACAAATACTTAACCCTCAAATCAATAGAATTAGTCTTCTAGAAGACTTAATAGTGGCTTTAAAGATGGAGTGACATCTCCCCCTACTGGTGAGAATCTAAAACCTCCGAAAAATATATTGAATTAGCAGTTCCCAAACACACACATGTGCACGAACACACACACACACACACACACACACACACACACACACACACTTGTCCAGACTCCAGCCTGAACTCCATTTGAAGGACTTGGTACCTTTATTTCAAAACGTACTTTATTCCAAAATACAATACTCAGAAATACTATCCCTAATACTACCCAAATGTCTTGAGTCCTCAAGATCATGTCAATAAGGCTCTCTGCCTGCTACTCAGACCTATCACAATGGCTAACCTAACCTTGACAGCTAACCTGTCCTTTTCTACTGAGACTGAGAGGAAAAGATACTATTTCATGTGAACATGTACTACTGAAATGTTCTTGTCAAACATGTATTCTTTGCCTACGTCTTCAGGGTCCAAACATCTCTGGTCTTTTTACTCTTGGTTTCTGCCCAGTTGATTATGCTCATGTTAGTTGAGATGTAGGGAGCTTCTGTTGTGTCACCATACATTGTGTCCCATGGATCAGATGGCATGGAAATTGAAAAATGGTCTTTACTGGGAGAAAAAAAAAGATTGATTTGCAGTATTTTAATACCTGAAAATATTTTTGGTTCATTGCAATGGAATATATATTTTATTTTATCACTGCTAATTTTAAGCCTGGATGTGGCAGTCCAGGTGTAAAGTGAAGAAATATATAGTGTAAGTAAAATGCACTATGAATAGTGAAGCATTTTTTGTGATTGATTGGACTTGCTACTGCAAAACATTGTTCTTACCCAGTGGAGGTGGATCACTTTTTTTGGTTCTGTTTTTTGGACACAATGACAGAGGAGAATCCTTGTACATTTTTCTACGCTCCTCGTTGTAAATAGTGGCTAGAATAGGTGACCCCGCCCCTGGTTGGTGACCCCACCCTAAACCTGGCAAGCCCTGACCACCTCCATCTGTACGTATGCACAACAAAGCCCCGCCCCTCATCTGTATGTACATACACTCACCAATCCCTGTCCTACTATTCTGTACATATTCACCTAAATCCCACCCCTTCTATATTTCGATGTCTCAATCATTCCAATTTGGGTGGGGTTCTTTCTCCAGAAATGATCAAGTTTTACCAGAAATTTAGATTGAAGTAAAAAAAAACTTTAAAAACTAAAGTACCCCATTTATGTAGAAAAAGTATAATGGAAAGATTCAGTTCACTTGTAGTGAATTCCACAACTTCCACTGTCTCGTTCTAAACATTGTGGGCATTTTACTGTCTTTCTCTAGTCTGAGTCAATAACCACAGTTCTCCATACTACATCCAATAGACCTTGACGGTCCTACCTTGAGGAGAGATGGTCTGAGACAGGCCTCTAGAAGATTCTGTCCTTGGCTCTGCAGAAGTCTTCATCTGACATGGCAGGATGGGGCTGTGGAGAGAAGCACAAGCTTCCAAACTAAACAAGCGAGGCTCCAGTATCTGGTGCCTGTCATCTCTGAGGCACTAAAGGCCTTTAACACAATCATCTTTCTGTGTCCCCTGACTTTACGGACCCCCCTGTTCTCTTTCTGTCTCTCCCCCCATATCTCCTCTCTCCCTTCTACAGTGCAAGCAGAGAAAGCCCCTCTGCTCTCTCTAAGACTAGTACCTTGTGTATAGCTACATGTTCATGTCAAGTTCTCTACTGTTGTTTAGGGTCCCCCTCATCCCCTGTGGCACCTGTTCTTGTGACGTCACCCCCTCGGTGGACTTTGCATCAAGCCCCTTTCCTAATGTTCTCCCAATGTTTGGTTTAGAAAGGAGAAAAGGTGGAAAATACACTTAATGAACCTTGTAAAATGTGTCAAACCTTTTTTGTTCTCAACTTTTTTTTTCTTCCTTTGGTCTGGTTTTCCTAGTTTCCTTGGGATGGTCACTACAGCACTTTCTGTAAATTGGCCAATAAAGACTTGTTTTAGAATTGAGCTGTGAGTTTCATTCATTTGTGTGAGAGTAGCCTCCATGTTCGTTAACGGGACAAATATGGCTCCTACTTGTCAATATACAGACTTGGTGGCATTGGTGTGAAAGGACTGTTTCACTTCAAGTTCAAGTTGTGCTTTATTGTCATTCCAGTACATGCGGGTGCATACAGTGGAACAAAATGTCGTGCCTCACAGAGCCACGGTGCTACAGAAGTACAGACATACAACAGTACAGACAAACAATCAATTTAAAATAAATATCACAGTTTTCCTATACATAAACTAAACAGGATACAAACTATACGAATACTTACCGATGTGCATGTGCAAAGAGTATTGTACATGTGTGAAGAATAGATACATATTATTACAGAGTCTTTAGTGCAGTTTGTGTACACACAGCAGTGTGTATGAAAAGTGAATAGTGCGGTAGGTGAGTGACTAGTGCAAGTTTTCCGATTTGTTTTTGTGTGGGGAGTCATAGAGACCCGGAAGAGTTCATGGCTCTCACAGCCTGGGGGAAGAAGCTGTTGATCAGTCTGGCAGAACGGGCTCTGATGCTCCGGAACCGTCTACCTGATGGGAGGAGCTGGTAGAGGCTGTGGGAGGGGTGGGTGTGGTCCTGAACAGTTGAACAGTGCCCCAGTGTGGACTTGAACACTGCTACTAGAAGAAGTCATAGAATGAATGGAACAGTTGATCAGAAACGTGTCCTTGGACACGGTCCTTGTAACTGTTTACACAATTAAATAAAACATACTGATACAAGATATTTCAAAGTTGAGAGAATGATTGCTATTATTATTTTTGATATATTTAGTTTCTCTAATCTTATTTTCTTCTGCAGAAAAACAAACAATTAAATGAATGAAAGTGATTTAATCAGCCTTCCTGATTGCACTACGTTTATTCTACATATTTATTCTCAATAGTTTGGTTTAGCCGTTCCGAATTTCTATAGATCTATCACTACATTAATTTAATTATGTGACTAATTCTGAAATACAGGCTTTGCTTTTTAATATTTTAAATTGTAATATATGGGGATATTATGCAAGTATAAAAATAAAAAACAACTATAACAATAGACAAATCCCTCTAACTTCAACAATTAATCAAATCACACAGAAAGGAAACAGACAATTTGTGGTCTGATTCACAACTCAGTCTGTCAAAACAAGGATCCGAAAGTCATCAGTTCAGTAATCAAATAGAAGATCAGACACTTGTCCTACCAGATGTTACAAGGTGTCCTTTCTATGCAGTCTCACATGGTTGCAAGCATCTCCGTCCACTAGAACTGTAGATGATTGTGATGGTGGCTCGCCAGTCTGCGATCCACTCCAGAACTCTGGGAAACGAGTAGGTCTGCATGGGAGAAGATGGTTCAATCAGTTCAATGTCCCCAAAACAGAAGGGAAGGATAAAGACATGACCTGGCTGGAGTTCTTACTGTGGCAGACAGGACCTGCTGGTTTCCTGGGGGCTTCACCAAGTCCTGCCAAGAACTGTTCCAGCTCCAAACAAAACAGAAAAGAGGATGGACTTGGAGGAAACAAAAAGGTACTGTTACTTCCATTACAACACCATCCAGCTGTCCAGTCCCTCTTGCAAGCAGGCGTCTTCCACCAAGACTCACTTGGACCCTTCCTGCCCCCAGTGTCAAGCCCAATACTTCATCCTGGGTCTGAGAACACGCCCACATCAACAACAAGCTCCTGGAAGACGTACAAAACTGAAACTACTCAAAGGGTCAAGAGAAAGTTTCCTGGCATAACACCGTCTGCGACATCTGCAACAAAATAAGTGAAATCCTGTGACCATCCTTGTCGTCTGGCTCATAGAAACAAGAACATAGGAACTCAGGGACTCAGGAAACAAACAGTCCAAAGCTTGGAGGGTCAAGAAACCTTCCTGGCAGAACAGCGTCTGTGACATTTGCCTCAAGGAACGTGAGGCACCGCTGCCACACCTGCAGTGTCAGCTACTGTTCCAAGTGCTAAAGGAACCACCATGGCAACCAGGCCATCCAAGCCCATGTGGTCACCAAGCCAATGGATGAGGGCCTGGAAGAGCCATGACCCACCCACCCGAGGCTACTCACTGTTGCCTTGACCATGCGACTGTAGGGTGCATTGAACAAGGGTTACCCAGGCCGTCATGTGTCCAGCACCAAGGAGGCCAGTAGGGTAGGGGAGGCTGCCCTGCTTAATGCCCTGGAGCAGGCATGGAAGGGGGGAGGAAATGGCAGAGCTCCTTGTGGTGAACTCTGTCTCTGTGGCTTTTAAATTGCTTTCAGCTAGCAATGTAGAATACTTTCCATCCAAGTGTTCTGCCTTCTCCCCACTATAGGAAGTTCTCTGGTTACTTGAATTAGCTACAAATGAGATTTGCCAAAATCGATCCTTGTAAAGCTTACTAAAGCACGCCTTGCGTAGATCCAGTTATTCCTCATAAATAAGAGGTTTTAAAGCTTTATAACTGCAATGAGGAATTCCTTTTCTGAATAAATGTCCAAACCCCCTGAAACCTAAAACACCAAAACATCTGGATGAAATATTGAATAAGAGTAATTGTCGTTACCTCAAAATGTAGCTTCCACAAGTGTTTTTTCCTGTGAGTGGATAGAGACCACAGTGAAGACCCAGAGTGGAAGCTGACATGCTGGCAAGGAGCATCTGCAGAGCGGAGTCCTGACCTGGTTGACCTCCAACCTCAGGTCCACCAGGACTTGCTATTTGCTGTCTGCTTGCTGCTATTCCACAACATCCTGCTGGTGCAGAACCATCTGGATCACCTGACCTCCAGCACTGTTGGGACCTCAGACTGTGAGGACCTCCTTGGTGACCTGCAAGGCATACTGGACCACCACCTGGGGTGGGGGAGCCCTGAGGTTTTATCTTCTCCTGGTGCCACTGTTCAAATAGCAGACATCTTCTCCTGGTACAACTGTTCAAATAGCAGACATCTTCTCCTGGTACAACTGTTCAAATAGCGGACCTCTTCTCCTGGTACCTCTGTTCAAATAGCGGACACATCTTCTCCTGGTACGACTGTTCAAATAGCGGACATGTTCTCCTGGTACCACTGTTCAAATAGCTGACATGTTCTCCTGGTACGACTGTTCAAATAGCGGACATGTTCTCCTGGTACCACTGTTCAAATAGCGGACACATCTTCTCCTGGTACCACTGTTCAAATAGCTGACATGTTCTCCTGGTACCACTGTTCAAATAGCTGACATGTTCTCCTGGTACCACTGTTCAAATAGCTGACATGTTCTCCTGGTACCACTGTTCAAATAGCTGAGACATCTACTTCTGATACTGCTGCCCAGGACTTTGCATCAGTGTGGTGGGTGTGCAGTCCTGCCTTCACAGAGGGCTAATGTCTGAGGCAGCCCCCCTAAGCTGTGTCTGGCTGCTGGGAACTGCAGCAGTGACAAAGCTGAAGATTGCCACCTGCTGGTGGCAACATTTACCCACACAGATAAGCAATATATATAGTCTGTATGCTGGATGCAGATCTGAGTTTACAAATGTAGGGGAAGGTGTGTGTGTGTGTGTGTGTGTGTGTGTGTGTGTGTGTGTGTGTGTGTGTGTGTGTGTGTGTGTAAAAAGCATCTTCCCTCATATTCCCAACCTCATCCTCGTCCCTTGGTCAGTATAGTGCACCACAGACAGAAGACCAAACCTGAGGTTACACAGGACGTTTAACCCGCTAGCCGGGGTGCGCCTTTGATACGACTTTGATCTCTAAGTTCATAGAATAATAATTTTTTTTTAACTGATTAAACGAGGTTCTACTCTTTAACTCCATCAAAACACCTTCCGAAACTTCTCACTTTATCATTGGCAGAAAGTCTGTCTCAGCATGAAGTAAACATAATTAACTCCCGCTCACCACTCTCTTCCTTTTCGTCCACGATCATTTGTAGTCCTGGAGGTGGGGAGTTGTCTGTTTAACACCAGTTTAATCCGTGGTCCAACTCGTCGCGGTTTCCACGGCAGCCAAACACGTGTTAGTGTGGAACTAACGAGCCATGAGGTGACCCTCTCGCTACACATCATAAAACTAACATTTGAAAACAGCGGCCAAGCCCCTGGTGTCCCCGCGGTACATAGGGTGGCCTTCTCTCAGCAATGGCTATCGTGTCGTCCTAATTATGAGACTACTAAATGTGCACTGGCCAGAGCATAATGGGAGCTATAAAAAAGGATGCACATTGAACCGAGCATGAATAAAGTGTGTGTTTGCAGAGCCCAGCTAGGGGTCGGGGTAATTGTGTTTGTGAGAGAGAGTAGAGGGGAGGCTCGTAATGACTGAGGCGGTTGATTGGCTAATTACTGATTGGGCTGTTGCATGATTGGTCCAGCTCAAGGTTGTTAGGGATGATTTACTGTGCGCTATCCACGGGGTGCTTGTGTCATTGTAGATGAATGTGGAACATTCCGGAATATATGACGCATATTTGAATCCTATGTTATGTAAATCCCAATTAGCATCATCGTGTGTCCATGTTGGATACAGTAAGTTCTTGCATGTCCATTTGTACATCGTGACTATTTGTCTTCCATATTCTATAACTGTCCAGTTTAGAGGAAATTCTCTCGGCGGTTTAACCATATACAAGGAAACCCAGCAGGTGATAGTCATGTCACGTGATTACACTCGCCTGATGGCTACATTAGTTAGCTGTTTCTCATGAAGCTGTTAAGATGTTCTCTGTCTATGTCGAAGAGAGTCTTTATGCTCTGGAGAGACTTTGCAAAGTCATCAATGACTCATGCCTGAATACATCAGTGAGAATACATCAGTGAGTTGGCGCAATATTCCCGCCATTCAGCTGAATGCTCAGTCAACTCTTGTGTTTCGGTCCGGAATCTGAATCATACTAGATGATATCATTACTTATTCATCTTTGAGGATTGTTTCATACAGCATTCCTGAAATACCTTAATTCTGTAGCAGGTGCCATTCTCTCATACAGGGAGAGCGAGCGCCAGACAGCAAGCAGAGCAAATGTAGTTTTCTAGTATCCGGCTAGAGCGCAGTTGCTACATGTGCCAGCAGGTGGCAGCATGTAGCTGTGTAACAATGTGAAGTTGGGCACCCATGCAGTTGTGAACTTGTCCTAGATACATTACAGTAGGTAGGCTTCAATGACCGATATCATAACGTCATAGGTATGTCAATGGGGAATACATGAAAATGTACTTAATAGCTAGTTAGCCTCTCCAATACTTAATATATCAGTAAACTAGAACTGAACCTCAAATGAAGACATTTTATTGATGGTATGATGTCTACAAATGAAAAACGTTTAAGTGAAATGTACAGCAATCATTGGCACTAAAGCTGGGGCGAGCTATCTAACAGGGCAAGTCATACTCGCATTGTCAGAACGTACCGCACAATTGTGCGCTAAAACTCTGTGGTTCACTGGCAGTTGAACGGCAACACCAACACCACTCAGCCATGGGTGCAATGTTTGTGCCTTCTGCTTCCTTATTGGGCCAAAGTTGAACACTACCCTCTACGGCACTGGAAGGCTACACACACACTGACACCCAGACACTCACACGGTCAGGGGTTTATACAGAGGCTACTAATTAGCCTGGATCTTTGAGTAAATGGGGGGAGCTCATGTGTATGTATGCATGTTGCTGTCGTAGCTAATTTGAGATGAACACTACAGTGTAACATACTGCTGCTAATAGGCAGTGGCTGACATTTAAAAAGGTTGAGAAGGCAGAGCGGGGGGCCAGCATGGAGTGGCTGCTCTGTTAAGACACTATTAGCTTCAGCTCAGTAGGTCCAGTCATTGCAAAGACGAGAGAGGAATTAAAGACGACTCGCTTCGAAAAATGGCCTCACCCAAGTTTCTCTCACCCTATTTTGGGTCAGATTTGTTTTCCCCAAGAGTCTTTGTAGAGAAACACTGTTCTTTAAGGGAAAAACAAGGAGAACATGATGATAGAGCGGTGGGAGTCTAAGAACGTCTGAGGGAAAGAGAGCGCTGGAGAGGAGAGATAAAGACAGATGACAGCTCGCGCTATACTGAGACAGTTTAATGTTCATCTCTCTTGCAACATCGTATACGTCTAAGATCGACCAATAAGACTCCGACGTTGATACCCTTGTGGTGTTTAGAAGCATCACAAGCAAACGCACACGCGCACGCTCGCATTTTCTCTTTCGAACGCACACACGCACGTTCCCATTCTCACTCTCTCTAACACGCACAGGTGCTAAAAGCCAGTGTTTGGCTGTGCGGTCTCCACTCTAAAGAGAGAATCTCTGGGGATCTCCTACGGCAACAGAACACTGGAGAACATCAAAACAACCCACTCCTCAACCCACCTAGCTACCAGATGATACTCCTACTCCGCTTCTCCTAACCGGTTCCCATGTTGACAGATCCTGCCTGTTTCTAGCTATACTCCTTCAAAAGAATCAACTAAGCTTAAAATACACTTCAAGTCAAATTGATTTGAGCTCTCTCTCTCTCTTTAGTCTGTATGTGTATAAAAAGACTCCGTTTGTCCAGAAACGAGACAGTTCTATTCTTCTCCCCACGCCTTCCTCCTCATCGCCGACAGAGGACGTGACCTGGCATTGTGACATCAAACCTCAAAGGAAGTCACTTGAGACATGCCAACTGAAGCTCTCTGCTGTGTCCACACCATGATGGCCACTCACTTCCCAGACACATGTACATGCTCCTAGTACAGTGACCTCTGACCGGGTGTGTAGGAGGGGGGAGAGGGGAGAGGCTATTATCATCAATAAATCATGTCTATGTTTATAAAGCCTGCAAACAGTCCAAAAAACAGAAGTGACATTAAGTCTATATGCAGAAGCATAAATGATCTGCCCATGTGCGTTTCCTTTTACCCAGGTCACAGAAAAAGGATGAGACGTCTGTGAAATGCACGAGGAGTGGATAGAAAACTCCCTCTGCCTCTTGAGGAGCTTGTGTGTTTGGCTTGGCCATTAGAGGCACAGTTAAAAGATCAATCAGACGAGATCAGACAGGTTAGAGAAATCCCATACTTTGAGAAAGCAACATGTCTGAAGTTTTCACCCCGCTCCATTTCATCTACGCTACGGTGTGTGTGTGTGTGTGTGTGTGCGGTGGGGAGAGGGAACCCGAGAACGAATGAAACGTTCACTTTTTTTTTCTTCTCCAGAACGCCTCCACTGAAAGAGAAGAAAGCGGCGAGCCTTACCAGATTTTCTTTTATGAATTATGTATCATCATCTTCCTGCCCCACCTCTCTATGGAAGAAAACAGCCCTTCAACCAAAACAGGCTTCTCACTCCATCCCCTTTATGTCACTCAACATACCAGCTTTCTTTAGGGGGGTGGGGTGGCGTGGGAGGAAGAGACAGATATGAAGCCCCCCAACCCCCCCCCCTCCTGTGTCGTTCAACATGGGAAGAGAGGAGAGAGAGCAAGTTAGAACAAGACAAGCCGGGAAGGGAGAGCTGGAGAGAGAGCAGGGGAGAGAGCTGGAGAGAGAGAGAGAGAGCAGGGGAGAGAGCTGGAGAGAGAGAGCAGGGGAGAGAGCAGGGGAGAGAGCTGGAGAGAGAGCAAGGGAGGAGCGTGCGTGAGTGGTGGTGGTGGGGGGGGCGCATGACGGGCAGATAATGGATGCGGCGAGGCAGTGTGGCAGCAGGATTAAGCCTGTCATGATGAAAGTGCAGAAAACGCATAGGATGGAGGAGTACAGGCAGATAAGAGGTGTGGAGATAATCTGAGAAGAGGGGGAGAGACAGAGACAGCTGCGGGAGAGGGAAACTAAAGCATTGCTATGTACATACTGTAATAATAAAGCACCCGCACGTTCAAAACATGAGGGTGTGTGAAGGGAGCGAAGGGAGGAGTGAAGCAGGTGAGGCACACGAGCTTGAAGGCATGGAGAGAGCAGGGGAGAGAGCTGGAGAGAGAGCAAGGGAGAGAGCGTGAGTGAGGTGGTGGTGGTGGGGGGGGGGCGCTGACGGGCAGCATAATGGATGCGGCGAGGCAGGTGAGGCAGGAGATTAAGCCTGTCATGATGAAAGTGCAGAAAACGCATAGGATGGAGGAGTACAGGCAGATAAGAGGTGTGGAGAGTAAGCTGAGAAGAGGGGGAGAACAGGAGACAGCTGAGGGAGAGGGAAAACTAAAGTCATGCTATGTACATACTGTAAATAAAGCACCGCACGTTCAAAACATGAGTGTGTGTGTGAGGGGGAGAGAGGGGGGAGGAGTGAAGCAGGTGAGGCACACTGACTTGAGGGCATGTGGGGCCAGCTGGGAGCTACAGCAGCCATGCTACTCTGCACAGCTCCTCAGTCAAAGACCAAGTCATTATTCGACAGGATCTTACAACTACTCAGACGCGGCGTAACACTAAGAAATAAGCTGCTGCATTACTAACAACATGATCTGAAGGACAGGCGCAGAATTCTCAGTTCCACTCACACACACACACACACACAATGATGCAGCATTAATACCCAAGCGCTCGTTTTGCCATCGCTTTCTCCATACATCAGTAGCTTCTCAACTACCTATTCCCAATCCAGACACGGTGAGAAGCGGCTGTAGGAGGGCTGTGGACTGCAGGAGGGCTGTGGACTGCAGGAGGGCTGTGGACTGCAGAAGGGCTGTGGACAGGAGCTGCTCCTCGGTCCAGACACTGGTCCACTAATGGGGTTCACGTCCAACAGCCAAACATCCCCCACATCCACCCGTTACTGACATATTCAGAACACTCAGAAAACCAACTTCAAGTAAATCTATAAATAACCTGTAATTCCCGTAGAAGAGCACAGATATCCTTGACTGACTACAATCCCAATCCTTCAACACTGATATGAAATATGCTGTTTGTGTTGGATCCCCTGGCTGACAGTATTTTATATGGAGGTCGGATGTGATGGTTCTAAACCTGAGTCAGGCTGGGCTTTGAACGTCAGAACAAAGCCCGTTATGTGATCAAAGTTCAGCCTTGCTTGGCTTTTTCTGCCACTGGGCTTTGGAAATCCATTCATGTTTTACAGCAGAAACTGGTCTCTGTTGATAATATCATAATCATGTCAGATAGCTTGACTTAACGTGTGCGCGCGCAATTGCGTGTGTGTGTACGAGATAAACACATTGACACATGACCAGGAAGGGGGACTGGAAGATGCGTGGCTGTCGCTGGTTCTGGAAGAAATCCAAACACGCATGGAAACTGCATGGGAACTAGTAAACTATGTAAACTTGCAACACTTTGATTTCCAAAGGAAAAAACGAATGCTGAGCAAACGTAAATAAAATCATATCCAAACAGATGTAGTTTAGTTGGTTTGGTTTTTTATTCACATTTAAAAGATGCTCATGGTAGCACATTTCTTCACCTGTCTTGGGAGAATGTTGTCTCTGCCAAGCCACTTCCTGTCCTGCAGATAGATCTCCAAAACCATAGAAAAAGAAACAAAATAACAAACGCTCAAAAAAAAAAAAAAAATTCTAATTATAACGTAGGAGGACATCAGCATCGAAAACCCAAATAAAGACCAGGATGCTAGAAAAGCAGCATGTACATGGTTTACTAACTGTCTGTGGTTCCACAAAGGGGCTGTGCTTCTGCTTTCATAGAACAGACACATTAACAGTCGTAGCGGATTCCCCTCGGGATCAATCGCAATCATCGCTGCTGTAGCCCAAGGATAGGACCTCCTCCTCCACCTCCTCCTCCTCCTCCTCATCTCACTGGGGGGCCTGTGGAGCCGTGGAGGAGGCGTGGAGGGAGGGAAGGGGGGCACACCACATCAGTCAGCCTTGTGGTGCTAAGAGCAGGGATCTGTGTCTGGTGTGCCTTCTACCGTGCTTCACCTTAATGTTTAAGAGCCAGTTTTTTACAGAGGGAGGATGAAACCCTGAACACACACACACACACACACACATCTCTCTCTCTCTCTGTAGAGCTAGCAGATGTATGAGATGAGAGACGTGAGCCTAGTCCTGTGAGTGTGCGTCTGATGTGGCTGAGTCTCAGTGGAGCCTACTATACCATCTGAATATAAATATGAATATGAATATCTACAAGGTTCAGAGGCTGCCCCGGAGGCTGTAGATAAGGTCGGCTGCACCTCGGCACCCCTCCTCCACCAAACACACACGCTTCCAGAAGCTTCCACACTCTTCCAACACAACCACATCATCTTGCCTCCGTCTTAGTCCGACCTCATCTTCTCGTCCGTCTGTCTGTGCATCAACAGTCTGTGGGTCTGAGCAGCTGGACAGCAGTGAGCGGTGGGTTAAAAAAAAAAAAAAAAAGCTAAGCTAAAATCAGAGCGTCTCGAGCCTGAGCCGCTCTCTTCCTTCGTCCTTATGATCGTCCGTATGATCGTCCTCGATCTTCCGCGGTAGTTGGGGAGGCGTCTGCTTGGCGGACGTTTAGTCCACAGTCCAACTCATCACGGTTTCCTGGGTGTTTGTAAAGCGTGTGTGTAAAGCATGTGTGTGTGTGTAGGGGAGGGGGGTCACTGGTACTGGAGGTAGTTCTTCAGGGTCTGGGGCAGCGGGAGGGAGTCGATGTGCTGGATGCGGTCCCGGCCCAGGGCTAGCCTGGCCACGCGCCTGCACAGGTCCATCAGAGGCAGGGGCTCAGCTGGGGAGGACAGGAGAGAGTGGGCCTGTTAGATGACTTCCCCACACGCTGCCACCAAGACCAGATACACTCAGCAGATTCACATCACAATATACATATCTATGTATTGACTAGACACTTTTTATTTTGAAGGCATGCGTAAGAGAGAGACCCTAAGCCGCTAACGTTTGTTTTTCATTCCCCATTTGCTGCAGTGTGTGTGTGTGTGTGTGTGTGTGTGTATGTGTGTGTGTGTCTCTCTCTTCCACGTGCATACACCTGACAGCTCCACCTGCCACAACCATCTGCTGGGTCTGGATGACCTCACACAGCAGACACACTGCTGGACACCCAGGGTGTGAAGGTGACACTCAGGGACACGCGCGCACGCACACACACACCTATGCACTCATTTCTCTAGACACGCACAGGCAAGTTTTCTTGTGCATTCCATCTTGTGTAAGCACACGCAGCGAGCTCAATCACTGGCCTGTTCCAGGAGAAAACTGAGCAGATGACACCAGGGGGGGCCCTGGGGACTGCTGGAAGTGGACTGGTGCCCTTGTGGCTATGTGAGTACTGCATGGACACACACACACACACACACACACTCTCTCTCTGGGAGGCAGAGCAAGAGTGGTAACAGGCAGGTCTGTACTGTAATACATTAGAGTGGTACATTAGCCACATATCCAAGGCACACATTAGCCTGTTGTGGTCCATCATGGCTTCTCTGCGTCACAAACTTAGCTAACTATTTCCTTGGGTTATGCCAGACCTGCCTGTGTTCAAACAGTTCGGATGGTTTTGCTGTTTATCACGTGTCAGCGAACACATCTGGACCAGGCTGGAAGATGCAAAAACGACCGCGAAAACAACCATCAGCTAAACAAACCTCAGACAAGCTCCCAAAGTGCTCCTTTTTAATCACAAGCTAAATCATGTTCATTAAAAATGCACTTAGGGAGCAGATGCCAGTGTGTCGAGTCACTCCAAAGCCAAGATGTGATCCAGCAGGGGTTGAGACTGGAGCCACATGAGGCAGAGACCTGTTGCCGGGGACGACCAGAAGAGTCTGGGTAAAGGTCCGGCCCCCCTCCTGCACCCTCTCAGACTTGCCACACAGACGCTGTCAGCAGGCCAAGCATGCCACCAGGAGATGGATCTGGCCTCATTACAGCATTTACCAAATGCAATCAGTGGACCCCTAACCACACACACATCACCTTGGCAACCCCACCTCCCTCCCGGTTTGGCCAGTAACGGGTGGTTACCATGGCAGCCAGCATCCCTTTGCACAGGGGTGTCACCTGTGACGTGTGTTGCATGGTGGAGAGGAGCCCATCAGCATGTTTACGCACTCCCTCCCCCCCACCTCCCCCTCTCTCCCCCGCTACTGTGTACCAGCATGGGAGTTTGGGTGATGGAAAACATATCTCCTGGGAATCAGGCTGAAAATAGTCCTGAGAGAGACTGAGGGAGGGGAGAAGAGATGAGAGGAAGACAGAGAGAGAGAGACACAGAGATACAGAGAGAGAGAAAATTGAGGGGGGTGACAAAATGCCAGTGGTCTCATAGCAGCACAAACTCAATGAAGATCCTGCTGAGAAGAGGCAGAAACAGGCAGTGGGGCTGCAACATCATATTCAGCGTGGTGGAGAGACTTCCTCAGGGAGAGCTGGACTGATGAGGATGTTGGCCTGCCTCCTGGAAGCTGGCCAATCCCAGCTGCTGTGTGCGTTGCCGGCAGCGACAAGCAGCCCTGTCAAGAGGCGGGTGTCTGAGGTGGAGTGTTGCTATTCTCTTCTGAGGACAAGACGTCCATCAGTTGTCTAAGCCAGACCACTGCTACACTCTGTGTGTGTGTGTGTGTGTGTGTGTGAGAGAGAGAGAGAGAGAGAAACGAGAATGAGAGAGAGCGTGAGAGCGAGAATGAGAGAGAGCGAGCGAGCGAGCGAGCGAGAATGAGAGAGAGTCGGGCAGAAGAGGCCTCAGAGATAGCATGAGGGAATGTGCTGGGCAGAATGAGGGAGAGCAGGCAGGCAGGCAGGCTGGCAGGCAGGCTGGCAGGCAGCATAGAGGAGTCAGAGTGAGCAGTACCAGGAGACGGAGCGTTAAAGGGGAGCCTCTGTGCTCCTTGGTAACCCTGTCCCTCTCCAGGGTGGACCCAGCACCAGGATGAGAGCATGGCAGGATGACAGCATGGTGTGGTCTGGTCCAGGCTCCAGCTCCACTCCCTGTCTCTCTCTATCTACTAGACAGGTAACCCTCATCAGATGCCTTCACTAGGGAGTCCCTGGTTCTGTACAGTGGCCTATAATGTGTTTGTGTGTGTGTTTACTCTGCATGATATGTCCCTGTGTGTACGTTGGCTGTCGGCAAGCCAACAGAAATCCTCCAAGCCATCAAACAATCCTGGTCCAACAGGCCAGATGGAGGTGAGCTCAGATCAACAGAGAGGCTGGTCTGGTAGAAGGGACACACGTGCAGACACACGCTCCCTGTTCTCTCCTGCCTCCCACACGGCCATCCATCCCTCACCTCTCACCTCCTCTCTGTACACTGGCCTCACCCATCGCTCCATCTTCCTTAATGGGGAGGGGGGGGTGACGGCTTTATGGCATGCGGGGGGCTGGGATGGACGACGGCAGGAAGATGAACGACATCTTTGAAAGATGACTGGCTTTTTCACTGCCCCAAACCAGGCCCAGCGACAAGGCAAGTACGGAATATTGAACACACACACACACACACAGGTAAAAAGGTGTCAGTGGTGTCTGTCACATGGTGTCTGTCACATGGTGTCTGTCAGTTGGAGACAAAACAGAGCAGCTCCAGCAGAGAGAGAGGATGAGTGAGGGAGGGGAGAGAGAAAGAGAGGGGAGTGAGAGAGGGGGGGTGAGAGAGAGAGAGAGAGAGAGAGAGAGAGAGAGAGAGAGAGAGAGGGAGGGACGGAGGGAAAGAAAGGAGGGAGGGAGAGAGAGCCCAGCAGTGAGAGATGTCTCTCCTGCGTCAGTACCTCTGCTCTCCTGTCTGAAGAGCAACAGGTGACTGTCTCTGACGCACATCCACCCTCCCAACACTCCCTGAACTTCATATAGCCACTGACCCAATAAAATAGGCTCTGCGTATGTGTGCGCGTGTACATATATGGACTACCTGAGCGTGTGCATGCGTGCGCGCGCTGCCATCTAAACTCGACCCACTTATGTCATTTCTAGAAGACAGGCACTGCAAGAGGTCCCCCTCCATCCTGTTTGTGCTCCAATTTCCACCCCCCATCTCTAGACACACCTCTCTCTCCTCTGTCAAGCCTAAGAATCAGAGGAGACTGGCACCAACAACATGCGTGCTGATACAATTGACTTGTTGACCCATTTCTCTGCTTATCTAACGAAGCGCTTATGTGACCCAGTTCACTTGCCCATGCGTGCGTGCACGTGTGTGTGAGTGAGTACTGGAAGTGCATGCCGGGTGTGACAAGGTAGAGAACAGCGAGGGAGAGAGATTAGAGGGTAGCAGCTCATAGCACAGGAGAGAATGGGGAGGGTAGAAGCTGGCCTCTCTCAAATTGGAAATGTCAGTGTCCAAATTGAATCGTTGACTTGTGCTGAATCCAATTGCTCAGCGAACTGGTTGACTAACGACCCTCCTCTCCTCGCTAGCCAGAGCATTAGCACCAGACAGCAGCTAGCGCTACAGACTAGGAGCCCTGGATGGGAGCTAAATAAATACATATATTACTAATGAAAACTGCCCTAATGTGGCTGCTGATCCCTGTAGTGGATTTCTTACCCCTCTCCTCCCTTCCTCCCCCTCTCCCTCCCTCCCCCCTCTACACAGGTCAGCTAAATAATCACAGCCTGTAACTGCCACGATTCCACTAGCTGCCCACACAACAGCCAGTACTGACACTGGGTCAGAAACACACACACACAAATTACTAAACCAAAATACACCTAGTACACAGACATTTACATAAACAAACGTTGCTTACACAGCAACATTACAAGACATCCTTTTGTGCCATAAATGTTACTGGAAAGGCCTCGACCATGGTAATCACTGAATCTTGCCAAATACCCATTTATACCATATCAGACACACACAGTCAGAGGAATTAGCCAAACACAGAGGAGAAGATTTCTCTCCCCTCTGAGCACACTCGCTTCGTAGCCAATCCAGTGTAAGCCAACGCTTACTGTACTCTCCTTGTTTGATCAATTTGACACCCCGCATGCTACACTAAATTGTTTCCACGGCAACTCGTCATTGCAATCGGGGTGCGCGTGTATTGATGCCGAGGTTTGGGCAAACAGATTCTGAAGTTAGGGAGAGACAGAGAGTAGAGGAGAGAGAGGATGGAGAGAGAGAGAGGGGGGGGGCGAGAGAGAGAGAGCGAGAGAGGATGGATGGGGAAAGAGAGAGAGAGAGAGACAGAAAGAGAGAGAGAGAGACAGACAGACAAAGATAATTGATGTGAAAATGCGTAGGTGTGGCACCATTGTGAAAGAGCGGTCACTTGGAATGGATGACGGTTTTTGAAAAGATGATGAAGAAAAGAAGACAACAATATTCCCTGTTTCTGTTGTTTGGTGGAAAGGGGTTTATGCTGCTGGTAGCCTACTTGGTGTGTGTGTGTGTGTGTGTGTGTGTGTGTGTGTGTGTGTGTGTGTGTGTGTGTGTGTGTGTGCAGACCATTTCACTCTGGGGGCCAGAGGAGCAGACCCCCACACTACGCTGCTACTAGAATAGACTCAGCCAGTAAGCTTGATCCTCTACCCGTTGTCTTCGACTTGCAGGCTTTTGTGGAGAAAACTGTATAAAAATCAATAAGTTGTCCCACTCAGAAGGTGAGGTCGAGTGTCTGGAGGGAGAGAGGAAGGGAGTGAGGCAGGGAGGGAGGGAGGGAGGATCAAGTGTTTCTGAAGAACAGATCAGAGAATTGCATTAACGCCGGGTGTTAAAGGGACAATTCGGACATGAAGGGAGGGAGATCGAGAGAAGGGGAATCAGGGAGTCTTAACACATCTCTGTGTGTGTGTGTGTGTGTGTGTGTGTGTATTTCCTTCTCTAATACTTCACATGGAAGAGGGCAGGGAGGAGATGAGAGAGAGAACAGGCAAAACAGTGGGGAGAGAAGAGGAAGAAATAGAACCCAGCAAAGACACCAGCATGAAAGGAGGAGTGAGAGAGTGAGAGAGATAGACAGAGAGACGGAGAGAGAGAGACACACACAGAGAGAGAGAGACACAGAGAGAGAGAGACACAGAGAGAGAGACAGAGAGAGAGAGAAAGAGACAGAGAGAGAGAGAGAAAGAGACAGAGAGAGAGAAGAAAGAGACACGCAGAGAGAGAGAGAGAAAGAGACAGAGAGAGAGAGAAGATAGGACAGAGAGAGAGAGAAGAGACAGAGCAGAGAGAAGAAAGAGACAGAGAGAGAGAGAGGGACACAGAGAGAGAGAGAACACAAGAGAGAGAGAGACTCAGAGAGAGAGAGGACCACAGAGAGAAGAGACACAGAGAGGAGAGAGACACACACAGAGAGAGACACACACAGAGAGAGAACACACAGAGGAGGAGACACACGACGAGAGAGAGAGAACGAGAAGAGAGACACACAGAGAGAGAGACACACAGAGAGAGAGACACACAGAGAGAGAACGACAGAAGAGAGAGAGGACACACAGAGAGAGAGGGACACAGAGAGAGAAGAGAGACACAGAGGGAGAGAGAGACAACAGAGGAAGAGAGGACAGAGAGACAGAAGACAGAGAGACAGAAGGAGACAGAGACAGACATAAGAAGAGAGAGAGACACACAGAGAGAGAGAGAAGACACACACAGAGAGAGAGAGACAGAGAGAGAGACACACAGAGAGAGAGACACACATGAGAGAGAGACACACAGAAGAGAGCCAGGAGAAGACAGGAGGAGAGACCAGAAGACAGAGAGCAGAGAGAGAGAGACAGAAGAGAACCAGAGAGAGGACAAAAGACAAGGACAGGCGGAGGACAATTGCCCGGGAACGAGAGAAGACTAGAGAGACAGGGAGGGACAAGAGACACGGATGTCATCTCTCTAGGCATGCAAATGGACCCTCCCCCATCTTCCCGGGAAGACATAATGCATCATTAGTGCTTTTCAAAAAAAAAGAAGGAAGATTGAGCTGGAGAAACAAAAACAGGCTGGCTAAAAGTCGTTGACCCCACCTCCAGCTTTGAACACCGCCATATATAAACTTGTCAGATTCCCCCCCTCCCCTCCTCACTCTTCCCCCCCCCCCTCCATAGCCCCTCAGGAGAGCAACAACGTGTCGCTCCACTAACTAGACTCCTTGTTTTTGGCTCGACCCCCGATTCATGCATCAATGTCACATGTTTGAGACACGGCTCGCGGCCGCCACAGTGTGTGTGTGTGTGTGTGTGTGTGTGTGCAGGCGTGCGAGACTGAGAGCAGCCTGAACACGGGCCACAATGCAAGCTGTGTACTGCAAGGTTTTGCTGATACGGACACAGATGCAGGCACTCGCGCGCTCACACAGTACCGATAACTACACACCCACGCAAACACACAAGGATAGATTTCCAGGAAGCACACACTCGCGCACACACATGCACACTTCTCCACACACAAGGCCAGACACTGAGCTCAGAGGCACACTGGGACAGACTCCAGACCCCCCTCCCCCTGGCTCCTGTCTACCAACTTACGCTCGCTCACAAACACACACAGGATCAGATACGTAAACGCCTGGCAAGCAGCCCCGAACATTGCGTCCATGTCTGACCCTGTGAACACCCTAACCTAGTTGGGTGTGGGGGAACACACAGATGCTAGCACGACTGGCAACACACGCTGTCCGGATATCTTCCTCTCTCCAATGAGCGCCACCTTCTCCTAGCATTCAACAAGCCACACGCACACCCTCTGAATAACGATTCCAAACGCATTTCTCCTCAAGCATCATCTCTTATTTCCCCCCTCGTCTGCCTCGCTGCCTGCGCCCACCCCCTCTCCTCCCCCTGGCCATACCCAGGCCTGTGTTGTTGAGGCCTGGGTCGATTCAGCAGAAATCTCCCTTGCGGGCACCAGTCTCCCGCCTCAGCACTTCTAAATATAATACCTCAGCTTCCACAACACAATGTCACTGTGCTGAAAATTTCAAACAGGGAGGGCGGGCATACACACACACACACACAAAAGCATTTGATTTGGAGTGAGGTCGAGTGTGCGATGGAATGAGTCATTCATTTGATAAGACCTGTTATTATGCTTTGATCCCAGGGCGAATGTGTGTGCTTTGACACATTAATAACTACAGTCGCAATAGAGTATGAGGAATGACACCGCAGTTAGTTAGAGGCGGCAGACTGCCTGAGTATATAATATGGAAGACTGGGCCTAAGTAGAGAGGATAAACAGAGAGAGAAATGCAGAAAGAAACAAGCCCCAAGAGAATAATAATAATAACAATAATAATAAGCCCAAAAAATAATAAAAGAAAGTAAGAAAAGATACAAAACACTCCCCCCCCCTCCCCTGCATTACGGCTGACTTACGATCCAGTCCGTTGATGTAGCGCAGAGACACCTCGCAGTGGCCCCACACAGCGCTCACGATGGGGTACAGCTTCCTGCCCTTCAGGCCCCGGAAGGCCACGCCCAGGTACTGTCCATCCACCATGAAGCTGAGCGTCCCGTCGTCCATGTCCAGCACCACCAGCAGAGCGTCGGGCAGCACGAACGACTCGTCCGCCTCCAGGAAGCCCGGGTATGTGGGCGCTGATGTGGCGGCCGGTCGGTTCTTGCCGTCGTGGTAGAGGCGGTTGCGCCCGAGGTCCCATCCCCAAGACTCAGCGTCTGAGCCCACCAGCGCCGTGTAGCCCACCGAGTGCAGCGCAGCGTCCACTGTGGCCACGCCCACCACGGCATGCGTGCCACGCTGCCGTGCCGGCCAGTGGACACGCCACACGTGGAGGCCGCGGGTGTAGCCCACGCGGCCACGGATACAGTCCGTGCTCTGGGCCACCGGGTGGCGGTGGAAGGTGAGCTTGTCGTCCTCCTTGACGAACACGTTGAGCGAGCGGTCGTCGGGGTTCCAGGCATGCCGCAGCTGCGCCTCGCTACTGGCCGGGGGCATGTCTAGCAGCAGGTCCAGGCGGGGGGGCCGACAGAAGTCCGGGCCGCGCAGCTCGCGCCGCACGGGGCGGTAGGACGGCTCGCCGCGCGCGTCCACCGATTTGATGCTGCCGGAGATCTTCTGACCCATCGCTGGGACCGCTGATGGAGGGAGGGAGGAAGGGTGGGGGAGGGTGTGGGGTGGGGGGGATGGAGGAGGGTGGAACGAGGGTGGCGATGGGGGTGGGGCTTCCCCGACGTTACCTCATGGGCTCCGAGTCCAGACGGACAGGGTGGGGGAGAGGTCTCTGTCACGCACGCACAGGCACCTCACACTGAGGGGGACCTGGTCCTGGAAGAGAGAGAGGCATGTTTTAGACCCTATGCAGACCCCCCTGACAGAGCAACCATCCAGCGTCCTGGAGAGGAACTGGAGAACCTCCAGCCAGCTGACACTAGCAAGCTTAACCACGAACACAGACGCCTTTCCTAACTCAAATCACATGTACACCACTTGCATTTTACACGCAGATTGAAAATTCCAAGTCAACCCTCACGCTCCGTCATCTCATAATGGGGTTCAGCTTTTAAGCAAACACGCACGTCTCTCTGCCTCTCCGTGAGCAGACGGCAGGCTTGCTGGTGGGCCTTGCTGTGAACAGACAGATGGTAATCTTCTGTTTAGGGCCAATAGAGACCAGCACACAGGCTCCTGCAGTAGGACTCAGTGACACACTGTCACACAGCACAGCGCCAGGGAGAGGGCCGTAAACACCCAGACACTGGTCAACAACAAGTCTGAGATGGAGAACAGAAGGCGAGCGAGCGAGCGAGCGAGAGATGCTGAGAGAGAGAGAGAGAGGTAGAGGTAGAGAAGAAAGGTGTACGGGGGGGTTGATAGAGCTGTAGGAGAGCTGTGCGTGGGGAGAGAGAGAGAAGCAGTGTGTAATGGCTGGAGGCAGCCTCTGCCGTAGCTAACAGTGTTCTGGAAAAGAAGGAACATCTAAGAGAAGATAAACTTATCCTCTGACTCACTCTGAGACAGGATGGCATTCCTCTGCCTCTACACACGGAAGATTTGGTGTGTGTGTGTGTGTGTGTGTGCGTGTGTGCACAGGCCCTTTAGTGCTTGCGTGTGTGTGTGACCACATCACTAAGAGCTTTCAAACAGACAAAGGAGGAGATACAAAAGATCTGTCTGTCTGTCTGTTTCTGCCTGCCTGTCTGTCTCTGCCTGCCTGTCTCTGCCTGCCTGTCTGTCTCTGCCTGCCTGTCTGTCTGTCTGTCTGTCTCTGCCTGCCTGTCTGCCTGTCTGTCTCTACCTGCCTGTCTGTCTGTCTGTCTCTCCCCCTCTTGATCTACCACACAATCCCAGTCAGTAAATTCCCGTCAGAGCACATCCAAAGTCAGATGAAACGCCCCGTGGCGCTCGACACTGGCACAGCACTGGAACACAGCCTCACGCACAAAGAACACTGAATATACAATGGAGGAGAAGTCAAGAATGCTCTGCCTGCAACATGAATACATCTGTGTTCCTTGAAGATTTCATGAGCGACCTTTTCAGTGGACAAAAGGAAGGGGGGGGCCTGGATTTATGGAGGCTTCAGTCTTCCACTTCTTCTAGGTGCCCTACTAGCAGGGGAGGCTCCTTGTCTGAGTCCTGCTTGCTGCGTCATAAATGTGGGGCTTAATAGTCATCAGAAGAGAACAGAGAGACTGACAAGGCAGGACAAAACCAGACAGAAACAAAGCCCGGTTCAAGGAAATTCATTACCCAGAAATCGTCCTTTCTGTCGCAGCTTAAGGACGATTGGTGGAGAGCAGAGGGGCGTGGTCGTGTGACCGAGCTGCTCTGACAGAGCAGCAGAGAGGTTTCCCTGCTGTAGCGTAGCGTGTCTGACCCAGCATGTCAGCTCTACCAGAGAGGAGCAGGTGGCAGGAGGCCGGCAGTGCTGCTTCGCTATTGCTCATCACGACCCACAATCCTTTGCAGGGAGGAAAGGGGTGTCAGCTTTAGAGGCAGAGGACCAACAGGCTGCTAGTGTGAACCTGAATGAGGCAGTTTGAGGCTCAGAGATAAGATGAACAAGAATGAGCCTTGTTAGATACACACTAGTTTGCATGGAACCATTTTTTGGTCAACAACTGGATTCGATGTGTTTTTGTGAGAAAGACAAGTATTCAATGTATTAAATAATGCATGTGTGTCGTTTTAAAACAACACAAGATAACCCTTCATTTGTCCTTAATTATAATCTTTGACAACTAATTTCCCTCAAATATTTCCAGTCAACGTTATCATCAAGGACCTGAGCCAAAACAAGCCATGTCTTGCGTGGTAGGCTGTGCCTACATTTCCCATGATCAAATGACCCCATCCGCACGGTCTTTCCTGCGCAACACAAGCTCCAGCTGTTCCACATCTCCTGCTCCAATAACAGCTGGTCTGCTGGCTGCCTCTGCGGCTCCTCCCAGAACATTCTAGGAAAAGGCCTGCATGGGTGTTTACCAGAAAACACAGAACCACTGGCTGGCTGGGGACGGTAGGGGTGGACTGTGTGTGTGTGTGTGTGTGTGTGTGTGGACACCCTCTTGTCCACACACTCATCAGGAGGAAATCAATCATCAAACCTCATTTGGTGCATCTCGTCCTTGCCTCCCACAGCTTCAACACCAGGTCCTCTCATTTCCATATTTATTCATTTGCAAGTCTAGAAATGACTCACAAAGCCCATTGGAGCAAACATGAAGTGGGTCTATTTATCACAAGGCATGATAATGTACTGAGGGCGAGGCTCTCTGATGTTGGACAGGCGCAGCGCTCTGAATAACATAGCACGCACCCCCCCACGCACGCACGCACGCACGCACACACAAATGCTAACTGGAGTAGCCGGTGTTTCTTAATGAGTGGTGGTGTCTGCTGTGGACTTCGTTTCATTGCTGTCTGAAGGCCTCCGGAGAGCGACAATTAGATGACAAATGGTAGACGAGTGGATGAAGGGGGAGGGTGGGGTAACGGATGATGTGGAAATGTGCCACATAGAATCACAGTGACGATTCCTCTGATCTCAGGGATATACCAGGATGTATGACGCCACATCACAGGAAAACAAACACGTGTGTGTACACGCACGCACGCACACAATCACAATCTCTGGATTTTTGCCACATTAGGATTTAGCTGGCATCAGTCTGTGACTGTAACGTCTTCACTCAGACCCCTGTTACCACCCCTATCGTGGTCATGGATTCTGCACTGAGCAGTGTGTGTGTGTGTGTGTGTGTGTGTGTGTGTGCGTGCCTGTATGTGTGTGCGTCCTTCCTTCTCAGAGGACACCAAGCACACATACCATCTGGTGTTTCGTCTCTGATCGGTCATGCCCTCTCCGCCCACCCAACTCCCTCTCAAAACCAGAAGAGGGCATGAAAGACTACATGAATGACCGGAGCGAAGGGTGGGTGGAGGGTGGAGGAGTGGAGGGAAGGGTGGAGGAGCGGAGAGAAGGAAGGCCGAGGGTGAAGGTGGCAGGGGGGGGCTGAGGAGGGAGGCTGAGGAGGTGGCTGATGGAGGAGTTACTGCAAGAGAACTGGAGGGGAATGGATAGGACCCTCAGAGAGACGGGGGAGAGAGGGGACAGAGAGGGGGAGGACGGAGGGAGAGAGAGAGGAGAGCAAGAGAGACGTAGGAGACATAAGAGAACAAGGAAAGTGGGAGAGCTGTGTGGGGGCAGGCCTGCAGAAGGCCACGCTTAGACACGTCTGTCACATCTAACAGGGTGTCAAAACCGCGCCAATATCACACGCTCCTTTAAGACTGGGAGAGAGACACCAGGCACGTTGGTCCAGGAACTTAGTGTGATGGAGGAGGGTGTCTGTCACTTCGGACCACATGATCACAAGACCCATCTCCACATGCCCACACGTCTGCTAAGCCCTGCCGTGCAGATGACGGAAGCGCTGTCCAAGGCCTGACACAGATCGTGACGAGATAACGATCTGCAGGAGCTAGGAAGGGTATCCATGTTTATAAAACAAACAGCCTAAAAAACCTCTAACCCCCCCTATGTCCTCTACACAGCTCCAGGTCAGCCGCGCAGCACACGGCCCCTCGCTCACTGGAAATGGATTCCCGTTACATTCTGCTGTTGTCACTGTCACGGGCCATCGACTGCCAGTCAGATCAATAGGACTCCTATTAGAAGCCAGCCCCCTCTAGGTAACATCAGACAGGAGGGCAGGGGGAGGGTGGGACCTGCCTGTGATATGCAAGCTACTGCCAGAGAAGGTGTTCATATCATCACTGCTGGCAAGTGGGATAATAAGCTAATTACCAGACACAATACCAGGCCATGATAGCCATGCTTGGGAGACGTGATTGAGGACTGGATCCATTTCCACCCTGGAGACTAAAAGCATGAGCAAATCACAACCTGTTACTCAAGAGACCTGAAGTGGTGCTTTCGAGAAGGTCTAGCCAAAGGCAGCCTTTTCGAAATGCAACAGCAAACCAGGCCAAACACTTCCTGTTGTCGAGAGCAAGGACGCC
>BROE01000005.1:15956985-16009485 GCA_036571765.1 Plecoglossus altivelis
ACCCCCACCCCCACCCCCAACCATCTGGCAGCAGTTCCTGCTGTCTGACTGGTTGATATACACAGACGACAGAACAGACCTGTACACTGCTTGGTTATCTCACTAGGCAGACTGATGGAACTGTATGTTGAGTGTAAACACTACCGTGTTGTGTAGGTACACTCTGCAGCCTGCTGTTCACAGCTACTGGAAGAGGGCTGATCCGAGAGAGGAGAGAGCAACCTTCCCATTGAGGACGTTGGAGATGCATGGCTACAAACAGGGCTCGCAATCTCACGAGTTTTCCAATGATGCATGTCAAGCACCTGCTAGTATGGCAGAGTTGGGCCGTCTAGGCAAGATCATGCAGAAGTGAGTTAGGATGAAGCAAGATGCAAACATGCACAGGACATCTTCAAATCACAGAGGAACAGACAGAAAACAGGACAAGGGATAGAGGTCAGGTGGAGGATGGAGGTAGAGGTGGGTACAGGGAGGAGGTTGATCAAAGCGTGAGGGGGAGAGGTGGAGGAGGTATGGGTGGTGTACCACCTCACTCTCACTGCACAGCCCAACAGAAAGAGTCCAAACCAGCTGTCGCAGCGAGCTCCCAACAAAGTATAGGAGAGAGAGAGAGAGCGTGAGGGTGTGCATTGTGTGTGTGTATGTGTGTGTGTGTGTGCGTGTGTATGTGTGTATATGTGTCAGCAGGTGCCGTCTCTGACGGAAACAGCCTTGCCTCAGTTCCCAGCAGGAAAACAGATGATGGAGGGTGGGAGGGATGGAGGAAGGGAGGGAGGGAGGGGGTGGGTTGTTAAGGGAAAGAGTTGGGAAGGAAGGAGGGAGGGATACGAGAAGGAAGGCAAATCGTGTGGAAGAAAGGATAGGTGTGAAAGAAATGGGGAGGGCTGAACACAAGGCTACTGAGGCAAGTCTTTCCCCAGGATTACAAAACCACCCACTCTCAATCTCTCCGTCTCTCGCTCCCTCCCTCCCTCCTGCGTGCTACAGAAGAGAAACTAGGGAGGCATTGTGAATGAGGAAGGAAACAGAACCTTGCGTTCTCCAATAACAGCTCTCCTCTCAGACCCGGCTCCTCTAACCTTCTCTCCTTCAGCTCCCTGGTCCTCATTCCCTCTCTCCTTTCCTCACATGGAGCTGTTGATACTGAAAGGGGGGGGCATGATAGGAGAGCAGAGGATATGTTGTCAAAAGAAGAGTGAGAAAAAGGGCAGAGGCCTGTCCTCCTAAAACCAATTCACCATCTCTGTATGTCTCTCTGTGTGCATGTCTCTCTCTCTGTGTGTGTGTGTGTGTGTGTGTGTGTGTATCTCTCTCTCTGCGTCTGTCTATGTGTGTCTCTGTGTATGGTTTGGTCAAAGCTTGATGGAAGGCCTAGAACAGGCAGTGCAGCAAGTGCCTCTCTCCAAACACACACATCACCCACTCGCCAGTCCAAATTAAATGTGTGTGTGTGTGTTCAGACGTTGAGTACACGACCATGCTCTGTGTGGTGTCTGTAATCCTGGGTTCAGTTCAACAACAAACAGCCCCCGCTCTCTACCTCTCCAGTGGTCTCGCCCGCCCATCCCCCTCTCCTCCCTGCTAGTCTATCTTCTCATCTTGTCTCTCCTGGGAGACACAAGAAAAGCCCTCCCACTAACTCAGCCACACAGTGAGCGGCACACACGTACACACGTACACGCGCACACGCACACACGCACACACGCACACACGCACACACGCACACACGCACACACGCGCACACGCGCACACGCGCACACGCGCACACACACACACACACACACACACGCGCGCGCACGCTCTCACGCAGAATTACTTAACACTCCTTTCTCAATCCGGTGCGTCTGAATCACCCAGGCTGTAGAAGCGTCATATCTGGCAACCACACAGCATGGCTGCCTCCCGTGTGTGCACATTGGGAGCTACGCAGAAGAATTTGTATTGACAGAACGCCAGGGCCTTGCTTGAGAAATGGAGCTTTACATGCAAAAGGCCAAACTAGGCATCCTGCCGTCGCCAGCACACATGCTGACGGTGCCTTCCTGCTGCCTTGTTTTGACATGCTGAGGAGTGTGGTGACCATGACATGGAGTGAAGGTCTGCTGACCTCTGCCCCCCCCCGCCCCCCTCTGCCTCCCCAGGCAGCATGGCAGGTCCTCCTGACTGCCCTGTCATGCAGCGCAGCCTGCCATCCAGTGACACACATGCTGACACTCAACCCAGGGCAAGCACACTGTTTGTGTGTGTGTGTGTTTGTGCCATGAGTAAGTCCATTTCTGCAACATTTTGTAGATGCACACAAAAGAAACTTTCTCATTAAGACAAATGAGACATCAAGGGGGAGAATATGTTTGCGTGCGCGTGTGTGTATGTGAGGGAGAGAAAGCAGGCTTTGCAGGTCTGAAGCCACAATAGCTCCCAGTCAGTCACTTCTCCACATAAAAAAGGCCAGGATGACACAAGGATGAAAAGGTACAAGACAGTCCGGCTGAAGGACACGAGATCAGTCAGAGGGAAAACAACAAGGAGAAGAAAAACAGAGAGGAGGGGAGGAGAGAGAGGCAGGGAGGGAGGAGAGAGAGGTAGGGAGGGAGGAGAGAGAGGGAGGGAGGAGAGCGGCAGGGAGGGAGGAGAGAGTGACTGACTGAGCGAGGTGTGCACGAATGTGTCTGTGTTCATTCTGGAGCAGAAATAAACTGCTGAGCACTGTGGAAACCCTCTACACACCTCCCCCCCAACACACCACTACCCCCCCCTCCCTCCTCCCAACACACCACTTACACCCCGCACTCCCCCCTCCCCCAGTCCTTGCTCAAAAAACAACCACCTACATCTTGCGTCTTTTCTTCCCTGCGCTAAGACGTGCAAACCAATCGAGTAAGGACTGATCCCCTGGCTGTGGAGAGGAATGACAGTGGTAGCCTGGCTGGTCAATAACAGTCTGTGGTTCTAAGTGGCAGATGAACCAATGGGGACCTTGGAATGAGCCCTTGGCCCCTCCCAGCCCAGTGCAACACATACACACACAAAACTCTTCTACCAGGGGACGGATAACTAATGAGAGTCATTGATATTATTCAGCGGCACAACCAACACACTCGTTATTCAGGGAGAAAATCATGATCGATGAGTCCAGACTCATGTCCTCCCCTTTTTTCAATACGCCCCTCACACACACACACACACACACACACACACACACACACAATCACACTCTCTCTCTCTCACACACTCACACACACACACACACACACTCGAAATCTAGCCGGTCGTCGACAGGGTCATGAGACTGGCCTTCTTCTGGTCAGCCTTGTGTTGGAGGTGTTAAGTGGAGGGCTGTGTTCCAGACATTAGTAGGAAGGCAGAGGATATGCTGACGGGCATGTTCCATACTGGGGAGGGGTGGGAGAAGAGGGGAGGAGGGGAGGGGGGAAGAGGGGAGGAGGGAGGAGGGGAGGGGAGCGGTCAGGCTTACTGGTTGGGATCCAGGCGCTAAAAGCTTTTGAGATCCGCCTGCGGTCCCTTGGCTGCACTGACTGGTCTGGGGAAGGCGGTTGCTGTTCCCATTCAAGGTTGGCAGAAGTCGTTCTACTGGAAGCCCGACAGGTATTTTGGGGTTTGGATTTGAGAATACACACGCTCTTGCGTGTCATTGTGAGAAGAATGACTCACGGGGGTCGGTCAAGGTGAGAAGGGAGGTGAGCTTAGTTCACAGGGGAGCACTGCTGTCGCTCTCCTTGTGTTTGCCTGCAGCCTCACTTAGAAAAGGCTGAAGTTGACATGAACGGCTGAATTGCGTATCTTCTCAAATGACCACTACCTTGCATCTGATCAATATTTTATTGACAGTTGGCTATTCTGGTCCTGCCAAATCCATAGCTTTGTTCAGACATAAAAGAAGTAAAAGGAAGAGAAACAGGTTTGACTGGGTACCAGAGGCGACGGTTGAGAGGGAGAGAATGCCAAAAGGCGAGGTTCCCCATCTGTATGTGTGCTGGAGGACAACCAGGACACACCTACACTTCCAAGCTGAACAACACAAGCCTTTCTATTATGTGCACTGGTGGGCCATCCGCGCTTTACTGTGCGTGCGTCACGATGGCGTGAATGAGGATGCGTTTCTCCCTGAGGTGTATCTGTAAGTGGCACGCACGCACACACGCACGTGTCTCCCTACGGGGGAGTGTGTGAGTGTGTTTGTGTGTGTGTGTCCTACAGTAGCTAGATTGAAACCAGACCTCTCTTGGGGTCTGAGGTGCCTCTCAGCTGATTCGAGGCCCCTGATGAAATATCTCACAAGATCTGGTTCCACCAGGCCAGCAGGTAACCTAGCCCAGCACAGCGATCGAGTGTCTCTTCCTGCCAGCTAGAAATGGGGCCAGTGGTTCAAATGACTCCATTATAAGCCCACCAATAATCATAGATGGCTGGAAGTACACCATTATTGCGGTACGGGTTGATAGATCTGATATCGCTGGTCCCCTAAGGTCTTAAGAGCTTGAATAGTGCTGCATGGAGTCGTTTATAGTTTGTGGGTTTAAATCCATCTGAAGATGGTTTGCTTACTGCCACGGGTATCTGCTGAGCCTGTGTGCATGTTGACAGTCCTGTCTTGGGTGACATGAGTGTTCCTTTATGTGAACCCAAAGGAGTCCACCTCCCTAGAACTGCTGTCTCGGTTTACGGCGTTAGAATGACGGCTGCAAAGCAGCACATATGATGGTGGTGGTGGTGGTGATGGTGAGAGAGGGTGTGTTGGAAGGCAGAGAGAGGAGGCCAGACTCTCACCTGTCACTCCATACGGGGCTTCACAGGTCTGGAGAGAAGCTCATGTCGACACGGTTAACGGGTCACGTCGCTCTGCCCGCCTCCTGGAGGAAGACAGAAGGAGGAAACATGTCACCAAATGGGAGAGTGGAGAATTCTAAGAATAAACGACAAACAGAATCGCATTTGAATATAGGGTAGAGATCTGGGTTGACGGCAGGGCAGCTGGGAGGTGAAGGACAGGAGGTCCAACTAAGTGAGCTAACTCAAGTAGCAGCCTGCATTCAGAAAGAGGTTCCATGATCCAGGGCTGAGGCGGCTTGCAAGCCACAAGAAAGCTACATTCCTTGGCAAGAACTCTGGGCTTAACAGATACGTTTCAAAGTTGGATTGTGGAGGCAGGTCACACCTGATTTCAAACTGACACGAGCACACAGTAGTCGGTTTGAGGTGGGGAACAGCTCAACCTCGCTGAACCTGGGACAGACAGACGCACACAACGGCGCACAGACAAACTGAGTTTAAACAAATGGTTATTGGGCAAACCAAAACACAAGCCATTCACTTGAAACTTTACATTTCAGACAAACCTCAAAACTAAACTAAACCTCCCTTGTTCCAACTTAAGCTCTAAACCCCCGTTCCCAGTTACTGTGCACATGGCACCTCTACACATGTACAAACTCCATCTTTCCCAGCAGCTCATAAGAGAAGTGGATACATAACCTTGCCATGACCAGCCCCAGCAACACTGCCTCTGCACCAAGTGGCCCTGATCCCAAGAGCCTACTCCTCCCTGTCTTCCATGTTGCCAACTTGGCCTTCCCTTCTCAAAGCATAGTTCAACAGGAGGTGAGAGAAAGAGAGAGGGGGTGAGAGAGAGAGAGAGAGAGAGAGAGTAGAGAGAGACGGGGGGTGGGGTGTGTGAAGATGAGAGTAAGGGAAAGAAGGTACAGATGGGGAGGAAGAGCGAGGCAGAGGAGAGAGAAGGACAAAGAGAGGAGAGAAAAGGGGGACCTCTCCTCATGAAGCATTCATGAGGCGTTGCAAACTTAATGTTCATCAAATTTTCAGGCGAGCCCCTCTTCAAACATTAACCAGCCACGTAGTCGACTACTGCCTGTCGTTTGCCGCCTAAATTGGCCATCGGGCCGGAGAGGAAGTGATTAAACGATTCCGTGGGCCGCCCTGATGTACTACATTTCTAATGCCTGGGGAGGCGCGTTTACACACACACACACACACACACACACACGCACGCACACGCACGCACACGCACGCACGCCAACGCGCGCGCGCACACGTTGGACAAGCTCACAGTCACCGACTAAGAAGGGCTCCAGGTTACTGTGCTTGCAACCCCAGTTACTCCCAGGCATGAGCACACGGTAAAAATACCTGCGGTTGCCCCCATCAACGCTCCATCTGGCATGCGTGTCTAAAGCGCCCAGCACCAATCAGACAGCTCCCCCCCCTCCTTCGGCAGTTTATCCACCTGCTGCATCTCCAGATGCTGCCGGGGTGGAACTTGGGCAATTTGATGAGATTAGGGTGGATGAGACGTCAGGCCTGATTCATTCATCCCAGCTCCCTGCTTCCTCTGTGCCCGTTTGCTGGCTATTACACCACGGATGAGGCATGGGCGGAGGCTGCAGGGTGGCTACTGGGTGCTAGGGGAAAAAAACATAAGAACTTCGGTGCGGAGGAGGACTATAAAATGCAAGGTTGTTAAACTGTCGAGCTGTCAATAGGAGGTTGTATAACTGAATGCTCGTAAAGGAGTCTGGCACAATGGAACCAGCCGTAGCCTCCTTGGCAACACTTTACATGACGGTTCCATTAACTGTCATGCAACTGCTACGTCGAAATTCACATAGCAACGACATTGTAGCCACTTAAGGATTGCCATGTCGTTCAGTTGTATTAGGAGTGTAACAACACACTCAGCTCACGATTTGATATGCATCACGATACCGGGTGTATAATACAATGTGTATCACCATCATTTGAATGAAACTCAAATTCAATTAACAAATTAATTTCCAAAGCGTTCAACATTTTCAAGGATTTGCGGGTTGATGTACATACAATGTTGTTACCTCAACTTAAAAGGTATATGTAAATGCACACATAACACAGGTACAGAGAATGGCGCTGGTAGCTTAACCAATAGGATCCGACAGACGTCATATTTAAGTATTATCATAACTCTCCGATACATATTCACATGTATGTATTGTGATATATAGCTCCAGGATCTTGTTCCGCTCCTAGTTAAGGGTGTGGATTGTGGCTGCTGTGTGAGAAGGCACAGCATGTGGGAAGGGTGCAGGGGTGGAGTGGAGGTTGCTACGGGGCATCTGAAGGTTGTTCCCTGACAACATCAGCGTTCTCATGCACTTCGGCCACTGACAGCCCAACCTCACCCGACATCGTTCTCTTCAATCCAAACTTGTCCCACTAAACAGCCATTAGCAGAACGACACAGCCGTTCATGTAGCTTTGTAGTGCGACGCTAGCGATGTGACGACTTCAGCGTTTCCTCCCACTACAGCAGAAGGGGGAGGGGAGGAGGAACGGGCCAAACAAACGCAACTGTCCTTCTGTCACACCAAACTCAAACTCACAAATCCCCCCCTCGTAATAACCTGGTCTTCATGAGCACAAAGACCAGGGAAGGATTTCAGGGGAGTGAAGGAAAAAAAAAGGAAAGAGAATCGATAACCTTTCAAGAATCCTCATCTTCATCTGCAAGCCCTGTATCATACGTGCTAAAGTTGCCATGGCGACAGATACCATAAGCCCTGATTAATGGATTGTTGTTTTTGAATCTACATCCCTGCGTCAAAGATGGCTGTGATAGGAGGAGGAGATAAGCCTGGGGGATTCAGACAGATGAAGCCCTGTTATGGATATGTCTATTACTACTGCGTCCACATTTCATTAGACTGTTCTTCATTTAAGTGTGGAACGCTCGGTGGATGGCAGGGCTGGGAGAACTGCCTGTACGGGGAGTGAAGGGGGGGTGCTGGCGGGGTGCCCTTGCCCCAGGGCAGGAACACCGCGACTGATCCAGTGATTAAACCTGCTGCTGGTGGATTGAGTGGGGCCAGTCGTCTCCTCAAACTCCTCTGACCCCGGAGGCAGGTACAAACAAGGACATGCTTTCTTACGCATGCAGAAACACACACAGGTTGCTGTGACCCTGCATGAGTCATTTCATAAGCTCCTGTCTACATCGCGACTAGAAATGGTCCAATAAGGACAAATGAAACAGCAGTGCTTTCATTGGAGCAACACAGCGTCCCCACAGCAAACCTTGCTTTTATAATTACTGTTACTGACATCAACAATTCAAGTCATATTCCCCTACTACTAACTAATGCGCCTGGATACAGTACAGCAAGTCAATGTATTCTCGCTGCAAGCGCAGAGCACAAAAGATGTGTAAGAAATGTCAGAAGATCTGACGTGGATAAGATTCCCCAAAACAGTGTGTGAAAGGAGGGAGGGAGGAAGGGAGATGTGTCACCTCATCATTTTATATTGGTTGCAAATTAAAAAGACAATCACTGCAGTGTGAATGAACGCCACTCCAATTAAATTCAATGCACTGGGGAAAGGCCAATTTACCGTGCTTGGTATGGGGGGGCCAGAGGTGCGGGCGTTTGACGGAGGCTGTCATATCAACTGGCATATTCATTGACAGCGTAAGCACAGTAATACAGGCTTGTGGGTGTGGAGTGTGGGGGGGATAAGTCATGTATTAATGTGAGATACTATGGGCAAAAGACGACCCTCCCTACCTCCCCCCTCTCTCTCTCTCTCCCCCCCAACCCTCTCTCTCCCTCCTTATCTCTGGGCTCCTCGGTCGCTAATGCAGCGGATTGTCCCTTAAAGCCTGGCTGGCACACAATCGAGAGCTGAACAGTGTGTCCGTGGGCACCGCTATTAAATCGTAGCAGGAAAACAAGCACGTCGCTGCAGAGCATGCAGATAAATCACCGGCCGCAAGCCCGGGGTCATCTCCTCTCCCTCCCTCCACCTCCCCTCCTCCCTCCATTCCCCTTCCCAGAGAGAGACACAGTAAATTAGCTCCAAAAATACCCTCCGATGCAGACAGTGTGCGCAGTAGACTGGGGGAGAGGGGACTAAAAATAAGACCAACACAGAAACATCTCAAAGGCACGGAGCTCCAACCGCTGCTCTGGTACATGACGGTGGCTTCTGGCTTCCGGAAATAATAGGCCTACCAGAGAACACACAGTAAGCAGGGGAGGGGAGGGGGGTGTTGGGTAGGGAGGGGGGTTAACACCCAACACCAGAGGCATGTCAAGCAGCAGGGTACTAGTGGTTTTAGCAGCAGTCATTTGCTCAGCACACTAAAGGCTCTGTCAAGCCACGCGAGTCCAAAGCCGTGGGCTAACAAAGAGAAGCCTGGGGGAGAGAGCCAGGTCACCTGAGGTAGGCCTCTCCTGCCTACTTTCCTTCCACCTGGGCTGAATACTGTGTACCACCTCGCTGCCCTCCGCTTCCTGCGCTCTAACTCACAAGGATACTTTCTGGTCTTGCAAGGAGACTCGTTCGCAGCACTCAGCGCTCCATTACAGAAGCCCAGGAGGGAGAGCAAGTTTGGGTTAATCTTAAACTAACAAAAGAGGAGGCCAAGATAATGAGGGAGGCAGTGTGTGCCGGCATTACGGCATCATCGGCTGCCCAAAGGCTTAGTCAGGAAGCACAAATAGACTTTGGGGGCAAGATTCTCAGACAGCCATGTTTATGGGACTTGTCACATAAGTCTGGTCTTTAAACTGTCTTCACCCAAGTTGTACCTTTGCTGCTTTGCCTCAGGAATTAAATCCCCCTCAGATGTTATTAGGTTTGTAGTCTAAGAAATGCAATCTCGCTCTCTTTTTCTAAGAGACTTGAAAGAAACAAACAAACAAAAAACTAGACTTGAATTATTAATGAAGACTTACGCAGCAGATAGGTAGGCAGAAAGAGAGTGTGTTCTCCCTCCCACACTGCCTGCAGATTTAGACTGACTGGATTAGTGTAAACCAATACTGGGTTGGCTCCGTATACCCCTTTGAGTGGACCCAAGGTGGAATCAATATGGCTGGCAAGTCTGCTATCTGGCTACTTCGCATCCATGGACATCAAAGAGTCAAAGCCAGGGGTTGTTTGTTGTATTGAAGCTTTGTGGTCAGACTACAGGATGAAGGAGCACAGGCAAATGATCTATCAATCAGCTGTCTGGTTCAGTCTGTCACCTCAAGTATTTATTCTAAAAAGCCGACCCTGAGACTACACGTCCCAGGAAGACGTATGACGCTGGAACTTTGCTTTTGAATTCCATCTGTTCGCCACATCAAATGTCGCGTACCAGTCCAAGCATTTTGCAAAACACACTGTATGTAGGGCACTGGATGTGGATTTGATGACACGGAGCCTAATTGGACAGCGTGTTGGCAGTTCAGAAGCGCCATGTCACTTTGGCAGCTAAATTAGCTTGACGTGGTAAAGTTGACCCAGCGGTCCACAGCTCAGCCGCACACCCAAGGGAGAGGAGAGGAACGTCATTAGCTACTGAGAAGTGTCTTTGAAAGTTATATAATTTATGGGTCGCTCAGCTGGTGCCTTTGACTGGCTCCCTAATTAAAAATTCAAACCAGTAACAAGTGAGTGAGGAAAAAAAAAATGTTTTAACGTTGCGTGACAAATATCCATCCCATTTTGCATTCCTTTGATCTGCCCTCCCCTCTCCTCCCCTCTCCGCCTCTCGCTCAGTCTGCGTCACTGGGACGAACTTGGACAAACTCCATTGAGATGTCACTGGCCCCCCCACGCCCCCTTCCCCCCTCCTTATGCACTCCCTCTTTACCAATATTGGACACGAACGCTTTAAGGGATGAGTGACGCAAATATTCCAGGACACAGAAGTGGCTCATGCTCATAATTAAGTCAAAGTTAGGTCCAACTCACTATGAAATATTTACTGAACGAATCATTAATAGAATGAGGAGTTGGTAGAAAGTGACCTCCATGGTCTTTGCTGACAATGGAGGGAGTCCGGGGAAAAGGGGAGGGGGGGTGTTAATGTGGGTCGAACACACAAGCCAGCTTAGCAGTCAGGAGCTGGTCTGCAGGAGGGCTGGGGCAGTGACACTGTGCAGGGAGATCACTGAACACACACAACAATTCAATTATTCATGCTGTGACTGGATGACTAACAACGGCTTCCACAGGGATCGAATGAAACTGGAGTGCCTATCGCTGTGCGTGTGTGTTGTTCTCAGGCACAGTCAGGTCCAAAGAGAACATTTTCCATCTCTGCATTACTAATCCCGGTGGTGCCCAGCTATTGACTTCAAACTCAAGGATTTGTGTGTGTTTGTTGGTGTGTGTGTGTGTTTTAGCTCACTGGAGTTGTGCTCCTCTGGGCTTTAAAGAAGCGGCTTGTCGGGGTGAACCGTGCTCTGAAACTGACAGCCTGGTCACACCTGCTGGGAAGGGTTCGACTGAGGGTAGCGCTGCCTGGAAACAAGGGAATAACGGGCCCTGATGTCCGTCTGTCCATCTATCCGTCTGACCACACCCCCCAGGGTCTGACCACACCCCCCAGGGTCTGACCACACCCCCCAAGGTCTGACCACACCCCCCAAGGTCTGACCACACCCCCCAGGGTCTATGAGTTCACGACATGGCCCCTGTCTGCCCCGGTTCACCTCTCTATTCCTCCTTCCGCCAGCGACAGCTGTGTATCACTTCCCCCTATCTGAACTTTGTTCAAACACACCGCCATGATCTACAGAGCAGGCCAGGAGCTACAGAGCAGACCAGGATGTACAGAGCAGGCCAGGAGCTACAGAGCAGCCAGGAGCTACAGAGCAGCCAGGAGCTACAGAGCAGGGTTCAGCTCCCCCTCCCCCTCCCCAGAGTGTGTGTGTGCATGTGTGTGTGTGCTCTGACCTTGTCCTTTGGTACAGTGTTTTGCATGCTAGTGATGGAACAACAGAGAGGAGAAGAGGGGAAACATCCTGTTCCCAGGTGACTGATTTACCACTGATGCTGAGCGGCCTCTTGACCCGGATGATGAGAAAGATCAAGATCAGTGTACAAATATTTCTATGTAAAATGAGAGACAGACAATGAGAGCCAGGCGATACATACACAGGAAAGACATGCCCAACATTTCATTTCAACCAGTTCACCATACGTGGCAGGATGTTTTCCAGTGACTGCATTTCTCACACAATACTAACAATCCATTCCAGTCTGTCTGCCGCGCTCATGCACCAATGGTTCTCTATTAGCTCCTAGTAGACCTCTTAGAACCCTGACTTATCACATGGAGACTTGAGAGGATATCGCACAGCTACAGTTTATTAAAGTCCTTTCAAGCCCTTTTTCTTTCAGAGCATCAACTCGGACCATTTTCTCTCCTTCTCTGCCTGCTCTCAATCCTGTTGATAAATATCTGTCCTGCTCTTTTCGAAACCCTCCTCCTGCCAGCTCTCTGTCTCCTCCTCCATGATGTTCGCTCCATCTCTGTCTATTTGCCATATCCCGCAATCTCTCTTCCATTTTTACCCTTCTGGTGTGCTCTCGCAGTCGCTTTCTTCAGACTCATGCAAAATCCCTATCAGAGGGATTTTGCATGTTCTGTCCTGTCCTGTCTAGTCTCTCTGCTTTAGTTACAGAGAGGTGGTGGAGGTGGTGGTGGGGGTGAAAATGGAACCCACTGTTGGCCAGATCACGATCAACATCAGAGACAAGTTGATACACTAACAAAGATGCCATGTGCCAACGTGCAAACACACGCAGCAAATCTAGAGGTACTGCAAGTCTGAAACTCCAACCCTCTATGTTGCAGACAAGCTTCTGCTAGATTAAGAAACAAGATTACATCTTTACGTCATTCTTTTAGATAAGCGTGTCGAGTAGCAAGCCACCACATTGCTTATTACGGTAAAACACAGCAAGGTTCCATGTCAACAGAGGACTATAACAAGCCCATTTACAGCCATGTTTAAAGCTAGTATGTACAGATAGTAGAACATAAACATCCACGCATGTACATCCATGGATGTACATCTATGCATGTATGAGTCTAGAAATGTGTTGCGCCCCAAAAGCTTCTCTCCGCCCTCTCATCTCTCAGACTCCATCTCTCCCCAAGAGCCGGGGACAGATGAATAGATGGGTCTAGTCAGTGGGCTGCTGCCTCTCTATGGAGGAGAACATCCATCAAGTAAACAGGGGGGCCTGTGGGCCAGAGTCTCCATCACCACTGCCCCGCAGTATCACATATCACTCTAACAACCAGAGGCTCACTCACACCATGTCTACTGCAGCCAGCCCCCACTGAAACAGTGCCGCACACCAGCCAGCCCCCACTGAAACACTGGTGCACACCAGCCAGCCCCCACTGGACCACTGCCACACACCAGCCCCGGACACACCACGCCCAGCATCAGAGATGCACATGCACTTCTGCGGTGAAAAAAGAAAACAGAAGAGGGATGGCAGGATTTTAATGCAAGAACGCGGCAGCGGTGGTAAAAGGGTCTATGAGGTGCAGATGCGGGGCGAACGCTCTGGTACATGTCCGTCAGGAAGCAGACAGACACGGAAGCTTGGATGCTTTTGTAAAAGACGGGTCATAACAGGCGGCCCTCTGAAACAAACGGCTCCATACACAACCTGCTTATCTTAGAGCCAACATATACCATATCTCTCATTTGCAGGAAGTGGAAGGCCGCGGCAGGGTCATAAAATGCAGAAACAAATGCATGCAAATGCCCAGTAAGATTGGCCTTCTAAAATGGCCAAACTCTTGTGACTTCATAGACAACTTGATTCCAAAAATAGCTTATATCTGGTAGGTCAGACCACACACACTTCAAACTGGCACCGTAAAACCCATCAGTATGGTTGAAATGCCAGCAGTAAAAGACTAAGGGGGGGGATCAGTAGAGGGAGACAGTGATTCCATTGATTTGAATGGCCAGAGCCATTAGATTCTATTACACGTTGCAAACAGAAGGATGCCGGTGGCCCTTTAAACTGACCTGCTGTCCCTTAAGCCCCAGCATAGGGCCCAGCCAGAGCACCATTAATTGGATTCCAAAACATTAACATTCTACTGAGTCAGCAACATGCACTGTGGCAACATGCCTCCCCACTGACACAGGGTGGAGAGTGTGTGATAGAACCAAATTGAAACAGAGAGAAATAAAAAATATAGGAGAGGAGGAGGAGCAGGCATAGGAGTGTGACTGATACCCACAATGGAGGTATAGAGAGAGAAAAAAAAGGAAAAGAGAGGAAAGATGGATAGGGAGTGAGTCCATGAGTGCATAAGAATGCATGAGTGCGTGAGAGTGAGTGCGTGAGTGAGCATGTGCGTGAGAGTGAGAGAGTGCGTGAGAGTGAGAGAGTGTGTGAGAGTGAGAGAGTGCGTGAGAGAGAGACAGTGCGTGAGAGAGAGACAGTGCGTGAGAGAGAGACAGTGCGTGAGAGTGAGAGAGAGTGCGTGAGAAGAGAGAGAGTGCGTGAGAGAGAGAGAAGAGGCGTACAGGAGAGAGAGAGGCGTGAAGAAAAAGTGCGTGAGAGAGAGAGAGTGTGTTTGTGTGTGTGGGTGGGGGGTGGGGGGGAGACAAAACAACATATACATTGAGAGTGGTTGAGAGAGAGAGGTTGAGTGGGAGAGAGAGAGAGGCGTGAGAGAGAGAAAGTCTTGAGAAGAGGAGAGTGCGTGAGAGAGAAGAGAGAGAGAAGTGCCGTGAGAGAGAGGAGAGATGCTGAGAGAGAGAAGACGTGCGTGAGAGAGAGAGAGAGAGAGTGCGTGAGAAGAAGAGAGAGAGATGCCGTGAGAGAGAGAGAGAGAGAAGAGTGCTTGAAGAGAGAGAAGGACGTGCACGTGAGAGGAGAGAAGAGAGTTGCTGTGAGAGAAGAGAGAGAGAGAGAGTGCCTGAGAAAGAGACTGCGGAGAGAGAGACAGGTCGTGAGAGAGAGACAGTCGTGGAGACGAGACAGGCGTCAGAGAGGAGACAGTGCGTGAGAGAGAGACAGTGCGTGAGAGAGAGACAGTGCGTGAGAGAGAGACAGTGCGTGAGAGAGAGACAGTGCGTGAGAGAGAGAGTGCGTGAGAGAGAGAGAGTGCGTGAGAGAGAGAGAGTGCGTGAGAGAGAGAGAGTGCGTGAGAGAGAGAGAGTGCGTGAGAGAGAGAGAGAGTGCGTGAGAGAGAGAGAGAGTGCGGAGAGAGAAGAGTGCGTGAGAAGAGAGAGCGCCAGAGTGCGCTCATTGCGTGAGAGGACGTGCTGCGTAGAGGGAGTGCGCGTGAAGTGCGTGCCGTGAGAGGAGATGCGTGCGGTGAGAAGGAGTGCGTGCGTAGAGGAGTGCGTGCAACCGTGAAGAAGTGCGGCTGAAGGATCGTGCGTGCGTGAGAGGGACGTGCGGAGAGGAGTGCAGCGTGTCCTGACATTACCTCGCTGCGTGAGAGGGAGTGCGTGCGTGAGAGGGAGTGCGTGCGTGAGAGGGAGTGCGTGCGTGAGAGGGAGTGCGTGCGTGAGAGGGAGTGCATGTGCAGGGGTTCTTATAAAACGTCAAGACGGCAGCTGGGACACCCAGACGCAGGCGAGAGGGTGAGGATGTGTGTCACCACTGGGTGATTGCTGGCTGACGCAGCAGTGTCAGTGCGTGTGCAGAGATGAAATGCATTCATCACCTCTGTCACGACCAGACAGGCAGACAGAGAGAGTGGGGAGTCTGGGAATGCAGCCTTCCTGCCTGCCTGTCTGCCTGGCTGCCTGCCTGCCAGTACACTTTCCCCCTGCCCACCCTAACTCGAGTCCTGGGAAGTGACATGATTTGCAGTGTTCTGAAAAGACTTGGTTAGCGAAGGCAGCGTTCCTGTGGTGCTTAACGTCCAACTACACCTGACAGAGAGGAGTAGGATGGATCCACTCTCAGCCTGAGACACCTGGGAGTCCTTTAACAAGGTGAATCAAAGGCAAGTCATTTGGAGATTAATCAACGTCGGACATGAATCCTGTTAACGAGGGGGAGACTAGTGCAGAAGGGTGAATGATGAAAAGCGAGCATTACAAAAAGGTGGAGAATATGGCAGGGAACAGGATGGACAGAGAAACGGAACAATGGAGAGAAAGGGAAAGATTATGATCCACCTTGCGTCACCCCCAGCTGTCAGTGAGACTGATTGCTGCTCGGCACAAGGCCCCGGTGACACGGCGATCATTTGCAACCTCATTTGTCCCAATAAATTAACCAAATATCCCCTGCCAGCGAGTTGTCATGGCAATAAGCGCATCATCAAAGCGAGCCAAAAAGAAACCCCGGCTCCGTCTGCCTCTGACTGGTCTCTTCAGAGGCTCACGCAGTCGACTTTTCCTTGGCGACAATAAGATGCGGGAGTGAGGAGCCAGTGGCTGCATCTACAAGAGGCGTTCCCCCTATAGCGTCTCTCCTCTGAAGGCCTGGTCTGGCAGAGATGCCTCCGACACCACGCCAGGCACAGCAGCTGATTCATCACCCAACATCACATATACGCACATGTGAACACGCTAAATAAGTGGGCTATTACGTTTGAAGAAACTTCCAAGAAAACCACTATTTGGAGAGTCCTGAAAATTTGATTATTCCTTGAGAAAATGGGGAACGTTCTAGCATGTCACACTCCCATGTCATTCTATGGGAGAGAAGCGAGCAAACATCACGAGTTCTACCAAACCTGTCAAAACGTCCTATGTTAAGCCTAAACACTGCACTCAATTAAGAAGTGCACTGTGGGAAATAGTGTTCCAAAGTTCTTTAAAAGACCTGACGCCCACTCGGGGCAGCGCCCGAGTTTAGCTAATTACACAAATGATTTCCTCCCTTGTTTCCTGATTCAAAAACGTTTCACAAACATCAATCATTAGAGACTGCAAATGTCCTCTTCGCATAATGACTAGCAGACTTCAGTCAGAGGCTATTGGGGGAGCATCCTCTGATTGTGAAAAACCTTTTGTCCTGCGCAAACAAGACGGCCTAGGTCGCTTGTCACGGGTTTGAATCCCAGATGGCGATGACTTGGACAGTGTGAGACAATGGTTTAACCCAGGGTATCCATGGTGATTTATATTGTGGGGGGACACTGATGATGCCTGGGGGTGGGGGGGTTACCATGGATAACTCTGAATAGGCGTGTGTTTAGTGTAAGGGCTTATTGAACGGTCGAGTGCCATTAAAATGAGAAACGATGTTTTCTAAACAAGTTAGCCTAGAGGATTAAGCGACGGTATAATGACAAAACATCAGTAACTGCCCAAGGGTATAATACAGGGATGCAAATAGTTAATTAGCTCCTCGTTTATCCATCTGCTGCCGCTCCGCCCACGGAAAATCCGTCATACAACACTTGATCTGGACAGTAGCCTAGGCCTACCGGTGCCCGGGAGGGCACGGCAGATGGCGCGGTTATAGGCAACACGATACGCCAGGGAACATAGCATTTAACCTTTCAACGACAAGGAAACTTCTAATTCACTTGAGGACACAGGAGTTCATTCGGCCAACCCGGCCACCGTATCTGGCTGCGGGACACTGTTTGCACACCTGTCCTCACTTTATCTGATTCATTGAATTGAGAGAACAGAGGAGCGGTTCAATTGTACCAAAACAACTCAATTTTCAACGGCAACACATAGCATAATGACACGCTAATGGCCATGCAGTCTAAAAGTTTCCGGATAGAAAAATATATATCATGATGTTCGCTAAGCGAACCATCATCATTTTGGGGATTTAAATGTAATGTCTGTACTCCGCATCCGGCTAGTCTGGGCTATAATGTCAGAGCCAACGATAAGGGGCAATAGGGTCGAGTGCTGTAAAGCACTTGGCAAGGTGTTTTGTTGTATTTGATCATATCCAAAACGTTGAAAATATTTACAAAATAATTGTGCTACTCGCGGCCCCTTCGACCAAACGTCGCTTGATTTCAGTATGTTTTCACAAACTCCTAAATTAGCTTACTCCTGTCCTGGCTTGAGCTAAGCTACTGCGCTTTGTCAGAGTCATAACAGCACCACATTAGACTAAACACAAAGCAACAAAGTTGGAAACACTGCCAAGTTTCCTGGAAACTAAAATACCAAACAGATTGATCAAATAGTTCCGACTAAAGCATGATTATAAACGATGAATTAAGTAAAGCGAGCGTTTTAACTTACGTTTCAATGTAACAATGTAGCAGAGAAAGCCTCGCCTCGAGATGAGCGAACGACAAAGCTCTCACGACGCCAACTTTCCTCCCGGGGTCTCGAGCAAAACAAAACCTGTGTACTTTTAATTTCGTCTAATCTTCTCTTACGGTTTCACTATCTATCCGCGAGACCTACGCGACGAAAATCACACGCAAACTGTTCCAAACTCAATCTAAAGACGAAGGCGAGAATTCGCGAAGGGCGGCTTCTTTGTTCCGCGAGGCATTCCGTGGAAATCACCGTTCATGTGTCCCTGACACACGCTGATTGGCCACGTAGCTGGAGGATAGGATCAGGAATAGGTGAAGGCAGGGCACTTCCACCGCTACCCCCTTCTGCCGTCCTAAAGTCTGTCTCTTTTCCTGAGCGACGCGATCGCATAAAAGCCATTTGCTCGCAACACTGACACCTTTGGGGCTTATGAGGCAGTCTACGTTACCTTGAAGGAAGCGCGCGAGAGAAAATGCTCTACTTGGGGGAACTATAGATGAAGCATCTTGCCAGGCCTGGAGGTGTTTCGTAAACCAACGTTATTGCAGTTTCTTCTTTCCCAAAAGGCAAAAGTGAAATGTCATGGCGTTCAAATACTAAACAGTCTTTACAGACTCTATACACTCTATGGTGTCTATAAAGTCTATAATCTTTGTTAACATCGTTAAGTCAATATCTACAACACCTCCCAGGTTCATCTGTTTACATAAAACATTTGTCCATCTGTAAGTTGATTGTCCAAATGATTGTTGTGTTCATTTAATTTTGTCCAGCAACACAGTGGTTGTGGCCCTTGATAGAGTTACAGAATAGTCTATTGCTGTTTTCCACTGTGATCTGATTCTATACAATTACAGAATCCTCTCTCTCTCCTTTGGACTCTTCTCCACTGAAATCTTCTCCTTCACAGTTGTTCACTGGATGTTGGCATTATGCGTACGTTCACCGTGTTCTTGTCAGCACGGTGGGTGTGTTTGTATGCTGTGTACATCGTATGAAACAACTAAAGGTTTATTTGGTCCTACTGCATATTTAACACTGATCATCAGTCCTTCTGCTCACAGCAGGGCTCAGTAGCCATCCGCTCCACCCGCAGCCCCGCCCACAGCCAGACTGTCAGTCTGTCAGCCTGTCAGTCTGTCTTTCTGCATTTCTACCTGCCAGCCCACCTACGGCACAGTATGCGCCTCTGTGTCGGTCTGTCTGGCCACATCCCTACCTGTCTGCCTGTCTGCCTGCCTCCTTTCCACCCTTCCTGCTTCTTCGTTTGTTTGCTTCTTTCCCTGCGTCTCTCCCCTGCTTTGTCTGCCTGTCCCTTTTAAACCCAAATAGTGCCTCTCAGAGACACAAACATCCAGTTGGGACTGATGAGTCACAGCCTTCATTCCATGTATTTAAGCATGCGCGTCTGTCTGCGTGTTGCGTGTTTGTGATTGCGTGTGTGCGAGAAAGATGGAGACAAAGAGAAAGAAGGATACAGTCAGCGGGAGAGAGGGACGTTGTGTGTGTGTGTGTGCGCAAGAAGGAGTGAGCAAGTTCTGTACATTAGTCTGTCAGAGAAGCCTGCGATAAACGCCAGCTGTGTCGCACTCTGGAATATCCTCCTCAAACACCCAGTGTACCGGTCAGCCCCTTACTCCTCCCTGCATCTGCCTTTCATTAGCGCTCTCTCCTGGTTCTCTCTCTCTCTTGGTTCTCTCTCTCTCCTGGTTCTCTCTCTCCCCTGGTTCTCTCGGTTCTCTCTCTCTCTCCTGGTTCTCTCTCTCTCCCCTGGTTCTCTCGGTTCTCTCTCTCTCCTGCTTCTCTCTCTCCTGGTTCTCTCTCTCTCCCCTGGTTCTCTCGGTTCTCTCTCTCTCCTGGTTCTCTCTCTCCTGGTTCTCTCTCTCTTTCTCCCATGGTTCTCTCTATCTCTCGGTTCTCTCTCTCTCCTGGTTCTCTCTCTCCTGGTTCTCTCTCTCCTGGTTGTCTCTCTCCTGGCTGTCTCTATCTCCTGGTTCTCTCTCTCCCCTGATTCTCTCTATCTCCTGGTTCTCTCTCTCCAATCCCCTAATCTCATTCGCAGCTTCTTCCCCTTGGCCGCAGCAGAGTGGCTTGTGTGGATGGAGCACAGATGGAGAAGCACTGACAGTAGAGGAACAACATGAGCCTGATCATCAGCATGAGAGACCAGCGGCTGAACTCTGCCTGCTAAGACAGCACACAATGTTTTTGTGTCATAAATTTTTTGCCTCCGCTTAGTTTTTTCCTGCTCACTTCAACGACTGGCACATGGGTGAATGTTGTGTTTGTGTTGACGGCGCGAGCATGCGCGAGGGTCTGTTTGTATGTTCATGCGAGTTTGTGTGGGAGAGAGACTAAGGAGGAGATAGGGAGATCTGCTCCCTCACTTCACACTCCCTGGTGTAATTTCACAGATGATTGTGGTGGGTGGAAGTGGACTGAGCTTCGGTTCAGAAAAAGCTCAAAATCATTTTTGGTGTGTTTCTCTGACTGTGTGTCTCCGTGTCTTTTAGCAGTGCTTTTCTCCATCTGTCCCTGAGTGCTTGTTTCCGAATCTCCCACTGTGGTAAGTCATGTCTTACATGGTACACACAGTGTGTGGGCACCCGAGAATCTTGCTTGTTCTGACTGGAACACCTTTATTACTCTGCTGTATCTGAAAACCAGAACCCTGCAAACACTCAATGTCAAATCCATTTCCCAGACATGAGTTCACCAGACACGTCTAAATGTTCTGCACCTTCATGGCCCTCTGACAGACGGTGACTGTCTAGAGTGGGATTCAGCTCTTGTGGCAGTTCGCTCGAGTCCTTTCTTCGTTTCCACTCTCAGATTGGATTCATCTAGCGTCAGCTTTCATCCAAAGTGACATACGATGATGCATAATGGAAAGTGCGGCGGAAAAAAAATCAAGGATGAGAAGTGCATAGCTTGAACACAGTCGAGGAATGGTCTGTATTTACTTAGCCACATCACCGTGTAGCCGCTCGCAAAGTAACCACTGGTTATGGACGGAAAAGGGAGGAATTAGATGGTTCTGGAAGAGGGGTGGCCTGTTCCTTAAGTAGCGTGAGGTGTCAACGCCTCTTTAGCGCCATCATCTCGCTCAAGAAGATGACAGGAGACATGGGGGGGGGGGGGGATTGCCAGGAAATCTAGGCCGCATGGGCTCTTCAAATATTTTCAAATGTTAGTCCTGTTCTTCCCCCCCTTCCCACGATACCCCTGCCTGGATGAAGGCTACGAGGATGAGGGGCATCCTTTTTCTATGGCGGTCTCTCGTCTTTCTCCCTAACTGGCTTGTTTGTCTTCAGAGAAGGCACGGCAGGGCCCCATCACCACGACGACCAGCTTCTTTTTTTTGCCAGCCGTACCAAAAAAAAACCCCAGCCCTGAAGAACCAACTCTAAAGCCTGTTCTGATATAATCCCTGCAGGAGAGGGAAACTGGAAACAGCACACACGCCCTTTTTCCCTCCTGCTCCTTTTTTCTATATTACACACACATGCACCCACACAACGTCTTCAGTCTCTCCTCTCTCCCTCCTGTGCAGAGTGATGGCTATATGGGCTAAATAACTACTTGCCAGCTACAGTGTATCTGTTTGTGCTGTGGGTCTGCTACTGCTTGGCCCAAATGCCGGAATGAACTCCGGCCAATACCTCAAGGCTTTTAGTAGAAAGCTAAAAGGATTGGATAGCTGGCTATGTCCGTCCAAGCCTGGAGCTTGGTGGAACCTTTCCAATTATCTATCTCATACCTATTCCAGTTTTCGCAGATACAGGAAATGCCTGAGGCCAAAACACAGAGACAACTGAAATTGGGATGCATGTTGTTCTGCATTGAGATGAGGACCACTATGTCTGACTACTGAGATTGCTTTCTGTTGCAATTTGCCTTCGGACAACAACGTCTCACTGTGGTTAACAGACATGTTGTATTTACCTAGTACAGTATATAGGTGCTGGACTTGAAGGTAGGGTTGAACTAACCAGAACCCCCACGAGCTGCATTTGAGGCAAGGCTACCATCATGTGGTGAGGCACGGTAGGTGCCCAAAACAGGAACAAGACTTGGGGGGCCACACAATAAATACTGCACTCTGTCCATTTTATTGATTTCTATTTTACAAAACCAGGGGTTGAGAATGCATAGAATAAGCCACATTTCCAGTAGGCTCATAAAACACCACAAGAAGAAAAAAAAGAGAAAAGAAAAAGTACAGAATGGACAAACAAAGTCAATGAGAACATGGGTGAGGAAGGAACACTGTTAGCGGTTCTGGATTCGAGTGCGAGATCACACACACACAAAAACAAACCTTGACATGAAATGTTAGTGAATGTGCTGTCACTAACACACACACATACACACGCACGCACATACTTACACATACACACGCACAGACACACGCACAGACACACGCACACGCATGCACGCACGCACACACACACCAAAGATTGGGGGACGAAAGGAGAACCATGAGAAGCTGTGCCTCCCATATTACCAAACATTACAACATACAACAGCCTCCCACTTTGCAATGCATAAACCTGTAATACAACAGAGGCTCGTACCGAGCGTCTATTGGCTTTGACGTGTCTCAAACCAATGAGAACAGCCAGCACCATGATACCACAGCCGGGCTGTGCATGTGAAGTCTCCCCTGTAAAACTACAACTGAAAGAAATGTACATCTGGAAGTATCCACCCACCTAAGCTACCCAGGCGTCACTAAACAGGCACACCCACCGAGTGGTGCCCCAACATCGGCAGCAGCATTTCCGACCACCCCATTGGCTCAAGGTTCATGTAGGGCAGCACATGTTTAAAATGACATGTGTGGTTATCACATGTCTTCTCTTCATATGTTAAATATGCATAGACAACAGGAGATACGTCAACCAACAGAGATCCTTCCATGTGTTACGAGTGAAGCTGGATATGGGGGGGAGAGACAGGATTTCTGGACTTTGTCAGGTCCGGACCTTGTCAGGTCTGGACCTTGTCAAGTCTTGTCAGGTCCGGACCTTGTAAGGTCTGGACCTTGTAAGGCCTAGACCTTGTCAAGTCTTGTCAGGTCCGGAAGTTGTAAGGTCTGGACCTTGTCAGGACCCGACCTTGTGAGGTCTGGACCTTGGCGTGTGATAGAGCAACTCAGCAAAGACCTAACAACAGTCACTCAGTGCACAACAAATGGCTCCGGTGTAGCAATCACCTTCGATTCTCATTGGTTGTGATGATGCAGATTTGAGCAAGCATGCATATATAGGCAGGGAAGTGAGACCAGAGCAGATATTTGTAATTGACTGTTAATTGTTTGATACTGAATTCAGGAGATCTCAGAATCTGAATCTAGTCTCCGGCTAGTTGAATGTTTAGGCCAGTGACGACCACAGAACGTGCCTACGTTAATGTGGCTCTGTGCAGGTCTTGGGAGCTAGTTTAGGTCAGTATGGAAGGGCACCTCCATGGTTATGTGGGCAGATGTAAACACAACACAGATGAGATGAATGTCGGATTCTCACAGTTTTAACGACACACGACAGAAAAGGTCAATGAAAGATGAACCAAAAATGACAAATAAATGCACAAACTCGACCAAAGTGTCTTACAGCTCCAACCAAAGATTGTCGGAAAAAAACAGTCCTATTAAAAACGACATGAGATATAGTAAAACAGTTTCAAAATGAAACTTTTTTTTTTAATCAGTTGAAATGCAGCTCTATTGTTTTCTTTCACGAAAACAGTTTTGTCTTCTAAACATCCGTTTACTGCATAACGCACATGGAAGGGGAAAGGAAAGCCCTGGAAGTCCGTCCTTCTGGTGCAGACGGCAGAAGGGACGCCACTCTCAGCTTCCCCCAAACACAGGCTTAACTGTACAACGAACACGTTATTCCGAGCGAACACTTGACACGGGACTGTCCTTGCCAGTAGCGCTCGGTACGATTCGGACACAGAGAGAATAGCAGATGCCAAAAAAAAGAGAAGGGGGGGGGGGGGTGCAGGGAGCAACTGTGGGGGCAAAGGAGAGCAACCGAAAAGTGCGTTAAAAAGGCCAGTTGTCTAGGGGAGGGGTGGGGGGGGTGGTGTTGGGATGGGTCACAGGGGGACGTTGTCCCATTGCCTCCCGCTTCAAATGCTGTCGTCTCTTCAGGTTATCTGGGTGGAAGTCCGACCCAGTCACGTCTTCATAGGTTTATCTTCAATAACACTATCACGACTAATAACAGGTTAAACTGGTTACGTTTCCATTCGTTTTTATCAGTTAATATTTCTTAGAATATTCACAAGGTTGGTCTTGATTTCACACCCAGTGTCTTTAGTTTGGTTATTTCTTGGGTTTGTTTACATTCAAGTAGTGCCAACTAAGTGTAGGTGTGAATGCTTGGATTGTGACTGGAGCTTGTGTCTCTATACTGATCCATACGATAATAACCACAGACACCTACAAGAACTAAAAAGCCAGATTTGAATGATGATATCGCTGCCTGCTTGATAATGTGACAGACCGGATCAACAAAACAGTCTTTCTACAGACGACCAGTGCGGGCATCTGCATCAAGACGTCTTGTCAAGCACTAATATCAGTACACCTGTTCATCTCATAGAACATGTTGACTGCGGAGGCCGTCGAGGCTGATATGAGTGTTGGCGTGTGTTGCTGCCCCGCCCCGCCCCGCCTCCTCCCATCACCTCTGTGCTTTTTTCCAAGGGTGCGTTTAAATCGTCTCACAAGGCACCCCCACAGCATCTTCTCGCTGCCACTCAGCTTTCGCAGGGTCTCACCCCGCGACGCCACGTCCAGCCATCGCGTTTCTACAAGGTGTACTTTGACATGATCGTCAGGCTAAGGAAGCTAGCTTGGGGTCCTCTACAACGTGAGCTTGTGGACTAAGCTCAATTAAAAACAAGTCGAATAATTAAGAACTAGTTTTACAACTCCTAGCTGATCCTTCAGCCGCAAACACAGCATTTGGTTTCACACATTCAACTCCATGTAGGTAGTAGTGAGTAGGGTTACATATGTTTAAGATAATTAGTAATGTTAAACGTTTCTACGGCAGCTCTTGGGACCCCCTCTAATCCAGCATCCTCCTCTGGGTGCTCGTATGAGCAGGTGCCTTCTACCAAACAATTCTTGGAAGTGTTTGCGGAAAGTCGTACCTCCAGAGGTCAACCCTGCAGCACGCTGCCTCGCTCTCTCTGGCCCCTGACCCACGCTGGCTTTGTTCTGCTAGCGGTTCTGCGGCCACCCAAAGTCTCCAGTCCTCTTCAGATTCATGAGGTGGAACGGGCCTCTCTGTGGGGGCGGGGGGCGGGGCGGGGGACGGGGTGGGTGGGACTTGTAACTTCATCTTTTTCGAACCGTTATGGAAGTGTTGTTTTTTTTTTTTTGCTTTTCTTTTTTTGGAGGAGGTTAAACTAAGGTAAGGGGGTGTAAGGTGAGGGGCAAAGGTCATTAGTGGGTGAACCGAGTGGGGAAGGGGGTTAACGGTTCAGTAAGTGGACCACCAGCTCGTAGGTGCACATCATGATGGCCGTGTTGGGGATCTGGCGCACCAGGTGGGTGGTGAGGCCCCGGTACAGAGCTCGGTAACCCTCCTCCTTGGGCACCGTTGTCAGAGTCTGGAAAAAGGAGCGGTACTTGGAGCCCTCTTCTCGTAGCCTGGTACGGATCACTTCTGCAGGGGGGGAAGGAAGGAGGGAGGGGAGAGGGAGGGGTACACAGTTAGTTTCAGAGGTTTCTAAGGAAATTAACCAAAGACATAATATCAAGACGTGTTCCTTCCATTTTAGTTCAAATTAATGACAGATCTGGAAACTTCACAAATGCCCAATTAATCATTATACAAATGAGTTCATTTGTATCATTTGTATAATATTGACTGATAAGGGCCCAACAACATCCTTGCAATCGACAGATTGAAGATGAACATGTCTCGTTGGGTTTGGAGGTTTTGATCTGACTGTTGACTGCTCGGGGGCCTGATGACAGCAGGGTGTGCTGATGGCACCTCGTAGTGTGTTGCTCTCTTACCGTGTGGGTAAGCCAGAGTGGTGGCGCAGGTCTTGGAGGTGGCGGCGGCTAGCATCATCCCCACAAAGTCGGACGCGTCCTTGGAAGTCTCCTCCTCGTCCTCCATGGTGTGCGAGGCCTTGGCCTCCTGGAGGCGTCGCTTGATGCTCTCGTAGATCACAAAGTGGATGACAGTCTCTGAGATGCCGGCATAGGATGCCGACATGCCGCGGTAGAAGCCTCGCAGGCCGTCCGACTGGTACACCCGCCGCATGCAGTCGAACGCGCTCATCCTGCGCTCCCCGCGGTTCCTGGGGAGGAAGGGGCAAGGGAGGTTAAGACTTGTTCAGAGAGAGGGTTCAACAAACAGGAGAGGTGGACAAGTGGCGAGGGCAAGTGGCCGTTGACCTCATCCTCCCAGGCTTGTGGAGGCCTGGCTGAATGAGGCCCAAAAGGCCATGAGGAACAGCAAGTCATCCATCACCTGCCATAAGCAGGAGGAAAACATACTTCCAACTTCAAAATGTGCAGAAAGAAAATGGTTGCCAAGCAGCCTTCTATAGTGTATTGTGGCCACGGTCAATGCGACTGTCATGAAATGGAACAGGAAAAATGAAACCACTGTCCACACCAGTGTGGACAGTGGTTTTACCAGTGTGAATGTGTGTGTGTATGTGAGTGTGGTTGCGTGGCGGGGGGGGGGGGGGGGGGGGTCTATGGTACCTAGCAACCACGAGCACGCAGGCGGTAACACGGTCGGATTCTACGGGCTGCGCTGACATCCGCGTGTTGCCCTTCTGTCGGCTTGCGTTCGTGGTGGCGAGGTAACACGAATGAGCGTTGAGATCAGTAAATGGCGGCGCAGAGAGTCGCAAAGACAGCTTGGAGAGAGCTAGCCACTGGGAGCGCTGGGACCACTGGGCCCAGTCACATGTGGAGCGCCGTATCTTTACTCTACGTATGCGCTATGTTCGGTGGGAAACACATGCTGTGTGTGCGTGTACGTTAAAGGCTGTGGCAAGGTGTCGGGGGCGGGGGGGAGGGAGGGGGAGAAAAACGAAATCATGATAGCTCTGTATTCCAAAAAACCTAGAAGACAGCGGAGTAAAAAGGAGAGGGATATAAATAGGAGAGAGAGACTGAGAAAGAGAGAGGGACAGAAAGAGAGAGCGAGGTAATAAAGATGCACAGATCTGTGGTGAGTACTCACGGAGACCAAGTTACTCCTCACAGATGCAGCTAGAGACCCCTGCTGGAGTCTCATGGCCAGAGGAGAAGCTACGGTAAAGGCCTAAAACAGACACAGGCTTGTGTGTACCACACTGACCAGCATGCAACCTTTCACCAGTCAAATGTTCCCATTAGCCTACGGTTCACATTACAGCCCCTGCAGTTAAGGCCCTTTTCACCTGCACATTCATATCAATACTAGGGGGGGAAATGTACACAATGGAGGTTTGGCAGGGTGGGGAGGAGGTGGTGGTGGTGGTGGTGGAGGAGGGGGACAGTTAGTCAACAGAAGGCACTTTTAAATCCCATTGTGGAAGTAATACCGTGACGTTCCCAGGTAACAGTGCTTTTCTAGACGCTCAGAACAGAAACCTGGACGAGTGCTGTCAGTCTTGGTCTGTTCCCTACATGGATGTCCACAGAATTCAAGTCAACATGTGAGCGTGTGTGTGTGTGTGTGTGTGTGTGTGTGTGAGCGTGTGTGTGTGTGTGAGACATGTTTATCTGCCCAACCCATTTTTAAGCCTTGGGGCTATTTCCCTGCTGTCCTCCAGGTCTATTTTTAGACTGAGAAGAGGACACTACCCTGCACAGAGGTCAGGATCTCGTATACCCCCTCAAAGCAAACAGACTGGCTTTCTCACTAGCCTGCGAGCACTCGCTCAACTGAAGGAGGTCTGTTCAGCGAGGGCCCCGGCAGCGCGGCTCACACAGGCAGCTCTAGCGTGCCTTGTGGGACTGGCTGCTGTGTCTGGGCTCGGCCAGTAGAGGGGAGTGTGAAGGACAACCAGGGCAGGAGTGAGTCTAGACCTTGACTTGGCTTCTAGAAGGTGTGAGTCATGGAGCTCAGAGCATGGGCGTCCATCTGCTTAGAGGTGCGCTCGGTTTGGCCCACTGGGCCACATTCTATGGGGGGGAGTTTGTCTAGCGCTGTGATTAGGATCTGGATGGTGCTACTATGGGACTAGTGACAGGGGCAGACTCGCCTTGACACAGCAATGACAAGCAAGTGACAACTCAATTGAACAGGGATTGTTGTTTTTTTGCTGGCATAGAGATTCTTTTTTTGATATGGGGATGTCACTTTGAAACTGATGTGCATAGCAGAATGGGAGCCGTTTGTCCATACAGAGCCTAGTGTTTGCATTTTTTTTTAAGAACGTCAAAAGCAAAGGGGCTCATCTGACACTAGTGTGGCCTCTACTTCATTCCCAGGTTTAGCAGCGCAAGCTGTAACAGGGGACCCTGGTCTGTCATGGGGAGGCAAGGAGGGTGGGTTCTCTAAACAAGACTAGTTTGGGAAATTCCATATGGTGCATTTGAGTTGACCTGGACTTACCAACACTGACATGGGACAGAGCCAATCCACTGGCCTTTGACAGACATACTAAAAGTGGTCACAAGTGGTTGTGGACAGAAGCACACCACACACAAAAGGTTATCCAACATCAAATTGCCTATGTACCAAAAAACAAAAAAAAAAACAAAACAAAAAGAACCTGAGTAGTGTCCAATTGCATGCTGGGTAAATGTTTTTACCTGCCAAACCAGCCGAGACCATGTGCACCTGTGTGGAGTCAGGCTCAAACACGCCATTGAGTTTCTCTTTGGCACTGGAATACGCAGCAAAGTAGATCGCTCTGTAAGGAGACAGGGAAAGGTCACACACCAGATCACATGAGGAAGAATGACAAAGCAAAAACTCGCTGGTTTTCATCACTGGTTTTCTTTGGCCTCCAATTTATGCATAAAAACCCAATCAAACTTCTCTCTAAGACTAAGAGGACTAAGAGGACTAAGCCCATTCTCTCCGAAACTAGCGGAGCTAATTCATTACACAATGCTAAAGAAAACACTGCTCTATATATATATAGATATAGATTTATATATCTATATAGATAGATATATAGATCTATATCTATATATAGATATATATATATATCTATATCTACATTCAAGATGACAAAGGTTTGTACCTTTGCAGGGATTTTCTCGGCGACTGTTCATGACTGTGAGGCAAATGTGTTTGCTAAAGCTGACCACCTGCTAATGATGACAGTCAAGGTCTCCAGCATGAAGCTCATCATTCACGTTATGTAACAGGCGATATGTTTGTTCCTAAGGTGTGTGTGTGTGTGTCCCCTCACATCACCTTGTCAACAAAGCACTCCACACGTGCCTGGCACCGGCACCTAGCTGTAGCATTAGACAGCGTCTGTCACTATTAGCTACCACTTAGCCACTCTTATTACCATGTACGGCTAGCCGAGCGGAGCTAGCTCAGATTAGCTAACTAACTGGCGGTCGTACCATGCTACTCAGGCAACCTGATGCCGGTGCCAGTGATCCGCTTAGCTAGCTCAGTGATTCGGAAAGGCAGTCTCCCCCAAGGCTTTATCCTTCAGAGTGACCGTGGGTTTACGTAACAGCGTTAAACCCCTGGAGCCAGCGGAACATCAGCGCCCGGCTGGACAGATGGTCTGGACCTGAGGTGAGACAAATGACTGTGAGCAAACGTCAGCTTCCTGCTGCGTGGGGGCGTCTAGATGGCGAGCTGGAGTGATCTTCCTTGGTACCTCAGATCCTGTCGTGTCACCAGACATCCCACACTGGGCCAGACGCTCCCAGGGGAGGAAACCTGGATTGTCTTTTGTTTTTTTAGCAACAGCTTTGCCCCCGCAGCTAAGAGCCCAAATACAGCAGATCGTGGGACCGAAGGTGATCAAGAACCGCATGCAAATCAGATGGGGGGGGGGCAGTTTGCCATTTCAAATAGTTTCCCACACCTTATGTGAGCGGTCCTTTCTTAGAAAGTGCTAAACGAGAGCCGCATGGCAGCCTGTGATCCTTGACCTCAAACCCCTTCAACATTAACCTCGCACTGCTGCGTCATGTGGCCAATGAACCCAATGACTTTAACCTTCCCTTCTTTTTTTTTCTTTTGGGGCAGTGGGTGGGGTTAGACGGGATGACACCGGTCACCGCAAGCTTAAGGGAGGAAGAGCGCGAGAACGTGACCGTACGTTCGTGAGCATGTGAGTGCACCGTCCTTCAGTCAGTCACTGATAATAGTGGCAGTGGCTCATGACACTTCCCCTACATATTTCTGAAACTGTACCCTTCAGCACTCGCCAGACAGGAGCGTGTGTGCGTGTGTGGGAGTAAATGGGAGACAGAAAGTGCTCTCCTGTGTCCACTACCTTTTCAAGGACGGAATGAAGGACCTGGCCAGGACTAACAAATATAATTTCCTGATTCAATCTCCTTTTAACCGGCTTTGATTTGATCCTCGTTTTTCAGTAAACGTGTTGTTAGAGAAAGGACAGTATCACCATACTCATGGTCCTGTTGGCTGTTTACAGTAAGCAAGGTGCTCACCTGGAAGGGGCCACTCCCACCAAGGTTGGCCCCAGGCCCCTGAACAGGGAGCGAGGTCCTTCTTTCTCCAGAATCAACCTGGGGAATATCGGGAACACTGTTAGAATACAGTCCAGACAAACACCTTTTACATGTTCGACAGACATAATTAGGAGTGGTAATGTACGTCTGAGCTTGGACTGGGCTAGATCATTTGCCATTTAATTGGCTGAGGAGTTGTCATCTCATTGCTGGGTGTGTTTGTCTAAATGCTGAGGAGTTATTACTTAAGGTATGGTCATGCCAATCAAATAAGATTCATTCACTGAGAGGGTGGTAACATCGTGGACGGAGTGTCGCTACATTTGGACAAATTGTGCTTCAATAGCGTCAGAGAATACTCCATTTTCTACTAGAAGGGAGACAGAGAGTATTGTGTTGTGACAATTCTCAGCTATGTATTTCGCAAGAAGGGAGATTTACAACCATTACATGTAAATGCATGGGGGGGAGGGGGGGGGCTATAACAGCCCTGCTGAAACAGCCTTGCCGAAACAGCCCTGCTCAAACAGCCCTGCTCAAACAGCCTTGCTGAAAGAGCCTTGCTGAAACAGCCCTGCTCAAACAGCCCTGCTCAAACAGCCTTGCTGAAACAGCCCTGCTCAAACAGCCCTGCGCACAGTGACAACAACAACAAGCCAGGAAGTCTTCTACTTTGGCTTTGCTGGCACTCTGATCCCAGCGCCGTGTCACCTCAGAGAGCGTAGGGTTTCAGAGAGGCTGTCCGAGGGGGGTCTGCCAGCGGCGGGCAAACAAACAACATGTCTGGAGCTGAGACTAGTGGGAGAGAGGGGGGGGGATCCTGCAGCCATGCCCCGCTGAGACCAGGCTGACAGGGAGAAAATGGCACTTACTGCCATGCTGGTGCGATCTCAAGAGAGGGATCACACCACACTCATACTCTGGGACCCACCTCAGCAATCATGGTGTTATTAGGCTGATAAGTTAGCTTACCATCAGTAAGACGAAGCCTTCCAGCACAGGTCTATATGCTGGCTCGTTCAAGGTTAAGATTTGCTGTCATGTTCAGGCAGGTTGTGTTATGAATATGACCGTGTAGTGAGTGTGCGAAAACGCTGACTTTGGGAGTGCGAGTACTCACTTGAGGCAGTGCAGGGGCCCGGGCGGGGACATGCGGGCCACGCTGGGCCCGCTGACGGTGCTCAGCTGCACCTCAGACACATAGAGCGTGATGGAGGACGACTGGAGCCTGGTCTTCACCACCTCCAGGGGACACGTCAGGATGGCCCCCACCGTTCCCCCACACCTGGATCACAAGAAGGGGAAGGGAGGAGGGGAGGGGTGGACAGACGAGGGGGTGGAGAGGGAGGGGAAAACAGGGACCAAGGTTAAAGAGGTGAAGATAAAACGAAACATCCCCACACACCACACACACAAGCACCTCGGCTTGACTGTTGACCTGCTCAGTTGGAGCCGGTTCTTTTGATGTGTCAGCACATGGCTTTACACAGGCGGTACACTGCACTGTATCCACTATCCAGGTGCCTGCTCCTTGGAAAAATATGCCCTGTGGAATTTCAATGAGCCCATGCTTGTGGAATAGTCCAGTGAGGCTCATGAACGGCTGTTCTAGGCCTACACGCGTATTCTATCTGTATCATCCAGTCCCTGCATACACTGAGCGGCTGTGGCCTTCCCGAACTCCGTCTGAGTTGAACGGGTTCAAAGCTAATGAGGAGCACTCTACTACCCTCCAATAAAAGCAAGTATAATATCTGAGCCACAGACATGACCTGCTATGTGTTGCATGATAACAAAATGATAAGTACCAAAGATAAGATATGTAAGTACCAAAGAACAATTAGGCCTAAAATGTACCAAAGTTATCTCTTAAATCAATCACTCATATGATTAGCTCAAAAGATTATTGGGGCTATCATCTGAAAGGGGCTTTCCTGAACTTGGCCCTGCCATTTTGTTCCATCGATTATTGATGATTCATGTTTAATCAATGATGACGATTAATCAATCCCTTAATTGAGATCCAGGAGAGACAGAATGGCTGTGTGGTGGGCTGACCTGGTTAACGTGTGTCAGTGTTACACACACCTGCATACCTTCACATGTCCTACAGAAGGAGCTGTGTGTGGTGGGCCGGACAAAGGGAAACAATGGTAGTGCTTTGGAATGGCCTCACCATAACAGTCAGTAACCAGGCTACACATATCTAGCAACTGTCAACAGTCTGCTCAGCCAAGACACACAGCGTACACAGGATGTAACGCTGCCATTGGACAAGAAGCGTTGCCGTTCTGTCAGTCTTGTCTGACGACTAGGTCTTGTGCAACTTCGTCTAAATCACAGAACTTTCAAGTGTTTCTGGATCTGTTCTCATTTGTTTTGCTGCTCAAATATTCGCACTGGCAGCCATTACAGAGTATGTTATTAGCTGAGGCAAACAAGACCAGTCATTCTCTTGTCTTGGATCACCAAAACACGGTCAACGTTTCAAGAACAGACACAAGATGTATATCTTCACTGTCTAAAGAAAATTTGTCCCAAGTGACCCCAACATGCCAGTACTAAGTCCATACCAGTGAAGTCCTGTATCAGATGAACACCTTTGTATTTTAAAGTGTGCTTTTAATTTGTGCAAGTTAGCATCCTCTAAATTGCATCAGAAGTCAAGTGCCAAGACCCAAAATATGAGATAGTGGTTCTATCATGAGCAAATCCAACAAAATTTGCACGATTCTGCAGTAGAAATCTCCCCAAACAATTCCAGCTTGTTCTACACTTGTCTCTTACGGTCATTTAAACTGCAGAGACCTAGGGTTGCTGTGTAAGTCAAGACAAGCCAGATCTAGGCAACCATATCTATCGCTGGTTTTGAACTCTTTTTGAAAATCCGACTCGTCTTTTGTGGTTTTTGGCACACCATAAGTTTGGGTTTCGTAACCTTGAAGGTCAAACTGGTGGGGCGTTCCTTATTATATATATATTTTCGGTTATGCACGCTGTCAATCCTCAATGTACCCTGCCTGTTACAAGCTTACTAGACCAAAATTTGTAAAGCATGTACTAATGTGAGCTAATGTGATGCAACGTCTTCGTTTAAGCTAAATTCCGACTGCAAGTTCCAAGCAAGGAAAGATTTGATCTATGATTAGCGTTGTACGCGTTCGGTTTCAAGTTCAGCGACTACAACCATGACCACCGACGGCTACAAGCGTTTATTTCGTGACATTATTTCGATCAACCACCATCTAGAAGCCTTTCCCGTTTAACCTACATAGCCGCGCACACATGCACGCCGTCATGATACTGTACTAGAACAGCCATCGTTAGCTAGCCAGCCTCTACTGCAGCCCTTCACTGACACTCATGACTTCGCTAGTGATCCTCTGCTATGCTAAACAGGCTACATTTGTAGCCTGAATGGCTATAAGTACTACCTAGCTAATTTTAGCGAACTGTACAGTTACATAGAGGCAGCTAGTTAACGTTTTACATGCAGCTCCAAGACAGCTCATGTGATGTGGCACGGTGGATGGTTAACTATGCTATATTTCAGATTACATGAAATTGAGCTTGCTAGTAGTAGCTGATTCTAGGCTTGCTAGCCGCAGACGCGAGATAGCCAAGCAGATGCTAGAGTAGATAGCCTGGCTGTTACGCCTACCCCTGTAAATAGAACTGTAGCTATACTCACCCTCCGGCAAACAGATGAACAAGGGTGTCTCTCTGACTCATTCTGTATCATATTCTCAGGGCCGAACGAAGGACACCAGGGTTGGGGGAAGGGGCTGTTGGCGAGAATGAGCGGATAACTAGACCTGATAAGTCCTCCAATGTCCCGGTTTCGTGGAGTTCAGTTTGAAGCAAAAACGAGGATATTGCTATCAGGCTAACTAGCAAACGTAGCTAGCTCACTCGGCTAAACGTTGCGTTTTCACAATTGAAAACCCTCGCGGCTGCACTTGCGTTTTCACGTTCGCATGGAAAATAATAACTTGATGCACTGTCTGTATATCTATATCAATACATTAACGAATACATCCAGGTCGTGTGGAATATCTTACACCCACACTCGGCTTGATTTACATTCGTTCGCCTTGCATCACTCACTGAATGCCAGTGACACAGGTCAGAATGTTTATTGTCGAATGGGAAGCCTCATAACAGAGGCTGCTATTGGTTAATGTGTAATAAAGCCCACCCAGTCATTTCTCTTTCACGTGATCATCATAACGTTTTCATTCGAATGGATAGCTGCTCTGTACCCATTTCCTTCTCGTTACTGTCACAGTTAACTGTAGGCTGAGTAATTTAGCAAGGTACATTCGTAAATGTGATTTGACCTTGCTATACAGCAGGATGGCTACGAGTAAAAACTGTTCAGGTCCCTAGCACACACATCAGCTGCCACCATTCATCCAAAATAATTTACTAGAGACGGTCTTACAGAGAAAGTGAAAAACACGCTCATGGCACTATTAGCCTACTGCAATTTCAACAAGACAAATGACAATGAGATGAACAAAAATACACAGTGACAAAATAATTGTACCGTATGTTCCCGGACGGATCCAGATGTAACCACTGAACACATCAGCATCAATGTTCTTTCAACATAATATGAGTGAATCGTTATCCAAAGAGCAAGCATCCTCAGCCCTCTTCGTTTCTTACATTTATAGCAAGGCCTACTTTATTTGAACATTTCACTATAAATGCAGCAGTTGGGAGGTGAACATTCCTGCAGCATGTCATGAGTAAAATGCTGTTTACTCATTTGAGCAGCAGAATAAAATGCGTATGGCACTTGGTTTTATAATTACAGACACAATTTGACAAGGCCAGATCATGTGCTGCACGATGCTTTACCTTAACAATGTTAGTGACTGACTGGTTTTCAGTATGAACAGGGGATAGTGGTAGGTAGAGGAAAACAGGAAAAGAGGGACTTGGGTTCTTTGGGCTGTGATTGGCCCCATCCACTAAGTCAGCATGATCAACCACTCAGGATACAATTGTTCAAATACTCTATTTAATAAATATGTGTCTATGTTACAAAGATTTCTATGGTAAAGAATTTGCATAACTACAAAAAGTGACAGCTTCTCAATGTAGCCTAGATTTCCAGTGAACTCTACAAAAAAGTTCAGTTTTTCAAGTTTTAAGTCATACATTTTAAAGATGTACTTGTTCGGAAATATCTCAACATCTCAGGTAAAACGTCATGCATTATCCTCTAGGTGTAAACATTAGTTGATGTTTCTCCTGCTATCTGGAGCATTTTGGTGGCTCTTCAGATATAACCTGAAACCCTCTGGAATGGTGTAGCGTGCAAGTCAGTGATGCTCCCATCCAGCCAACATCCGCTGGCCACTCCCCAGACAGTCTTCTCATTACTGTTGCTCTGATGGCACCCTAATTCTTTATAGAATTACACTATGATTCTGACCATACCGGTGCCCATTACTGCTTTTATGTAACAATTCTTCCGTGTGGTCCGGCCAAATGGACGTGTGTGTCCTCCATTGATACGGATTTGAACTTTCTGTGCGTGAACATCATTAGGAATCGGTAGTACGAAGGGACGACTTCGAATCCTGCAGACCTCATCCGATACAGCTGATAGCTGTAGCTCAGCCGTACAGCGTTTGACACAGCTCAGGAAGTCCTAGGTTTAAATCCCATTTATATGTTTCTTTACATAAAAGTGTCTGCTAAATGAACACATTAGTATTACTTTTATTATGCCCGACTGGCATTTTACAGCATTTTCATGTCATACACAATGAACATTAAATTACAGAGGTCAACATTTCTACACAATTTGCATCTATTTTATTTGGTATTTGCTGAGGTCAGTGCTGGGGCAGGTTCCATGGTGACATGGGGAAAGACTGACAAAAATAGTTTGCATTGAACTTTGAAACCAAACATGACCATCGGGGCCATTAGTTGGCTTTCACAGCTGTTTGTGTTGTTTCTGCAGGAATACCAAAAATAAACAGAACAGAAACAACCAAGTTTGTTCACCTGTGCCGTGATCTTTACTAGAGATTTTAACGTGCAAATGAGACAAAGTCTATAACTTGAAGAGATGTTATACAGGTCATGGTACACAATGAATCACATTGTAAACTTGTGTTGATCATTAACAAATGTGTTTATACACATGCGAAAATGCCTTGCAGTAAGGTTACGTTAACTGCCATGTAAGTATATAGTAATGGTAAAAACAGCATCGTTGCCTAGGAAAGTGTTATGTAGTTACACGTGATCATGGGTAATTGGTTCGAGTTGTTACACTAGTGAAACTTGACGTGGGTGAGCTTTGGCTTCCAGGGGTTTAGTGGATATTAACACTGATCATCTGCCCTTCCTGCCACCTACTCATCCCCCCCTAAGGATCTTTACACGTTTACAAAAAACCTCCACCGCAAACGCTTGTGGTGTGTCGTGACACGTTTACACCATGTAATTACATACCGTTTCGCTTTTACCTGCGACATTTCAGCCAAAGGCATCAATATGGTGTTACATGTCAGTTTACGTAACCTTAATGATAAGCACTGGCAAAATTATTTGAAGAATAAACTACGGTATCCAAAACTTAAATACAAACAATGCACTCATATGAAAGCCTCCAAATCCAATTCATGCCTCTTGTTAGCAATAATAATGAATGTATTATAACGCAATAACATAAACAGCAAATAATTTACATGGGTATATGAATATATGAATACCCTCTGTTAAACAGAAGTGTGATGAGAAATTAGCTTGGCATTCAGAAACTGGTTTGCTTCAAAGCCGAAAACGATCAAATAGGCATTTGACTGAATGTCTATTTCGCTGAATACTCAAGGTTTTTCTCTGAATCAGGGTCAATACTCTTGAACGTGGGTTATTTATTAATCTGCCTAATTAGCTTGTATCTTCTTCCATTTTCCCCCTCTCACATGACCTTCTCCAGAACCTTCGAACCTCCAAATGTTCAGAATGGATTTCCTATTTGAAACGTGTTTATACTCAAAAAAATATCTCTTCATCTCCACATTGGAGTGCTTTAATGTTCTTAGCACCAGAGTCACGATTCAAACACTATTCACAGTTTTTTCACTAATGGTTTTCATTCACAGATCTTGGTACTTTTTTTGGCCAGATCTCTTCTGTTGTCTTAAGCCATGAGCAAACATGGGTCTTCCTCTGGATTTGGGAGAGATAAGGTGTGTTGCCCTGTCTGGTCCATATTAGGGTGCTTCCTTATAAAGAGAATTGATTTGGGGAATACCTCAAAGGTTCCATGTGAAGCAGAGCTGTATGCTATTGCAACCATATTAGGAGGTCCATTTTTGAAAGCTTGTTATGGCATGATGGCCTATTTAGCATTTTTGTTGACATAATTATACAGATGACAGTGGTATACGACAACCCCTCATCAAGCCAAAGACTGAATCATTTTGCACACATGACCTGCAATTACCTCTAACTACTTTTTGAATGGAACCGATCACAAAAAATACATGGTGATTTTTGACTTTTATTATTTTGACATATGAACTTCAGATGTCAACACTGAATCAATCATCAACTAACCTGTCCCTGGCCAACAACTTCATGTTTGTTTGTTGATAAAATGAACTGACCTTCAGACCTACAGAGATTCTGCAATTAATACATTGCTTTAGTGTACAACATGTATGTGAGGAATGGAGTAAGTTGACAAGTTTGGTTCTACACAGACATATGTACCTGTTTGCAATTGCAGTGGCGTGGAAACACTTTGAGATCATTTACATGTATGTGTATGAGGAAGTAAGTGTGTGAGTGTGTGTGTGTGTGTGTGTGTGTGTAGAGTGTACACGTGTGTCTTTATTTTGCCTGTGCAGTATGTACATGGGGGTGTGTATAAAGTTAATCTTCAACTCTCAGAAGAGACTGGGTTTTTTCCTCTAGACAGATGTATTGCACAGCTTCCTCCACCCATGTGACTGGGCTTTGAACTGAGTGACATTTAGGGTCAATATCGTTGAAAGTGTATTCAGACCTTTCTCCTGCTGCATGCAGACACTTGGACACATTTATAACCATAAAACGCAAACACAAACACACCTAAAATGTCAGGCAAATTTACTAGACGTACTGGAAATACTAGAAACACTGGAAAGGTTTTAATAGTTACATATCTACATATGTACGTATGTACGTACGCTACAAAATACAGACCCTCCCTTTGTCCTTCACGCACAAACACACACGCTTAATCCCAATCACACACACACTCCCCATCCCATGACTCACATCGGTGTGGGAAATGTGATTGTATGTGTGTGTGCGTGCGTGCTTGTGTGTGTGAGGAGCCCTCTAAGTGGATGCACGTTCAGCAGATTGGCTCACATGACTGCCATGCCTTCAGATATTACAGCAGGAATAGTCCCTTGGAATGCCAGACACATTGCCCTGATCTGGGAGCCTCCCCTAGAACGGCTGATTCAATCATCAATAATCAGAAGCCTGCTTGCTGCCCTCTGTACCCTGGCCTGAGTGGAACCGGAGCCCGGCTAGAGGCTGCTGTCTGGAGGAGCTACTCTGAAGGTCTCAGAGGGGCCTGAACTTGGTAGGTCTCTTTCTACATCCTGACGGAGCACCAACAGCACCAAATATGGACCACAATCTGAATGATTGAAATGACATTAGAATGGTTCTATGCACAAGCCATCTTGAGAATTGTATGAAACGCTTATTCGTCGATTATTAATGACAACCTCATGGTTGATGTGTTTTTTTTAGAAGTGAGTGGAGTTGAATTGACTTGAAAATCATTTGTGAATCATTTGTTTAAACAAGTCCCTTTAGCTTCATATGGTATTGAACACAAGTGTTATGGAAAATGTCAGAACAATGATCAATTATCCATTTTGTCTTTTGCAAAAGTGAAATGTAATATAATTCAGTGAGGAATACTAAAAGTTCAGGTTTTTTTCTCCAATCGCCACTCACATGTAAACAAAAGTGAGGTGGAATCTGCTGGCTGTGTGTGTGTGTCCTTGTGTGTTTCCATTAGAACAGGCAGCACATGCCAATCACATGAGCAGTCTGCAGGAATGCTGCATGAGAACAATCAGAAATAGTTGCACAGGAGGACAAAGAACTGGCACTGACGATCCTCCTCAGTGTCCTCAAACTAAACCCTCTACCTCACCTACTAGGTCACACTCATGGTTATACTCTCTCTCTCTCCCTCTCTCTCTGCCTCTATCTCTCTCTCTCTGTCTGGTTATTATTCAATTACATTTTTGTATTAATGAGTGAGCATTGTACCGATCAGTGTATCTCTTGTACTGATTACATCCTTGATGAGCATTCCTTCTTCTGATGTGTGCTTGTCTCTTCTGTTGAATTCATTTGACAAAATAAAGCCCTGCTTATAAAAACATGACAGAGGATGAACGACTTCATATTCAAACCATAAAAAGATAGCTGCCGTTTCTTGGTTCCGTCTACATTGTGATGGACAGTGGTCTGTTTACAAAGTTCATTTGAACCCATTTGATGCGGTTTATTAATGGAATAAGGCCTTTCACAGCATAGGAAAGGCTAACTGTACTGCCCCCAAGTGACGAGTTATGGGCTACATGGGATGCGGTTCCAAAAAAATATGTTGTTAGCTCACTTTCTGGAAATGTCCCCCTTTAAATCGAAGTCACTATCCATTACATTATGGATTACACGTTACATTGCCTACGTTTCAAATTGAAATCCTTATGCTCCACGAACCATGATAATTTATCTTTAGGGAAAACGGTGAACAAGAAAACATGCTGGCGGGTCTTCGATTTCTTCTCGAATATGCGTTTCGGATTCTGTCCACTAGATGACAGCGTGGTCAAAGAAGGTGTATGGGAGATGACAGACTGCAAAATAATACTCCACGCTGCTTGGGCGTGTAATCTTTGCTCGGCACTGCAAGGCGCAAGTCCAAAGTCTAGTATGCCTGACAAAACGTGTGATGGACTAAACGTCTCTATCTTTATCAAATCTACAGCTGTTTCACAACAGTCTAGAATACGTGCTGTGCTTGTGAACTACCGGGAGGAGGCGACTGTGAGTGTGGGTGCATGAACTATTGGCTTGACCAGCAAAGTGATGCTTTTCATCAGATAGAGAGGGAGCCGGTTTATGGCCAGTTCAGTTCTCACCGTAAATAGTTCAGCACGGCGGTGGATTCAATTTCCCTGTTTCGTGGCTCTATCCCACAGGGTAAGATATCATCCGAGAAAAGACAATCTTGAGAACATGCATTGGCTGTTTTGCTTTGAAAACATGCATGCACACATGCTTCAATATGGACATTAATTCTGAGATATTTATTTTGTTTTCGATTGAACGTGGACCTATTGTTGCTCCCTTCGCTACTAGCTAGTTAGCGCACAATACCGTGCAAGTCTGCAGCGCAGCGGACAACATTCAGCAACAAGTTTAGCTAAATTGCTGCCGTCCATAGTGTGTATAATTCAGTAGCTGTGTATAAATTGATTATTTAATTCACGATCAGTTGTAGTAGCTATCTAGCCAGTTACGTAGCTTGTAGACCGTTATTGCTCGACATAGGCTATACAGCTAGCGACTAGCTAGAAACAGCAGCTGATATTTAAACGCTTTCCAGTTTGTAAATACTGTAAGCAATACTGCCCGTACCAGGTAGCTCCTAGACTAGCTTGCTTCCTTGACTACTTCTAGTAGCAAGATAATTTTCATCTAGATGACTGGCTCGGAGACTAAGATTTGGCCGGTTATCCTAAACAGACTTTGTTTCGAAATCATACTTGTGGTATTTATATTTTACAGTACACACAGTACAGTACCGTGCATTGCTTGCTAAACAAGAATCACAAATAAGTAAAAACTAGACTGTGAAATAAACTTGCCTGCAGCGCAGTTGTATAACTATCGTTTATCCATGACATGATGACTAGCATAGACTAATGTCTTCTAACTACTGTAACTGTTCTACATTAGTTAAATTAGCGAAGGTGGCGTAAGCAGTGCTACTGTCTGTGAACTGGAAAGAAACACTATATGGTAATGCATGACTTGGACGTGGCCAGCAACTGTCGGGCTAGACTTCCAGAAGATCATTTCTCATTCGTTTAGTCATAGCGAAGTGTCATCGATACTGGAGTGCCCTATTTTGAAAAGAGGCGTGAAGAAGAGAGGGATTGGAGCGCGGCTGTATTCTACTTCGATTCAGCCATCTGTCAGTATTTTTAGCCAGTGTAATGGTAGGGTTCGGTTTTGTGTAACTGAAATAAATGTGATGTTTTTGACAGCAGACCTCTATTTTTCCATCATGCTTTTTATAAGGCTTTATGAAAGAGTAGATTTACAGTTGAAAGTGTTGCACACTGGTTTAGTCTCTACTTCCAGACAGTGTTGCCTTTTTGTCTTCATGTGTGTCTACAGTTTTGGACTTTGACGTACCATTGCCATTTGGTTACTACTACATAGGCATTCCTTTTTGGTCTTTTAGTCTTTTAGTGTTAGCAACTGTTCTAAAGGCCCAATATAACTTGCAGATAAGTGAAAGCCAGTTATTTGCACATAGGCTTAGTTACATAATAGTTGATTTGATTTAGGTGATTGTGCTGCTGTCTGACATGTTGGCATAGGCCCACATGTTCACTGTGTACTTGACTAAGGCTAAATAGAAATGCCCTTGTATTAGTGCTCAGCAAAACACATTGTGTCTGTGTAATTGCATGTCTTTGTTTTCACTCCACTTTTTCAGTGTGTCTGGATGGCAGGGAGAGGCCAAGGTGTCGATGGATGAAGGACAGGGAGGTGCACCAATCACATGACAGAATGCTGGCTCGGAACCGCTTCATCCTGCTGGTGCTGGTGGCAGCTGTGCTGGCCATTGTCAGTCTCAGTGTCCAATTCTGTAAGTCTCACTGTGTGCGTCTCTGAAGGCAATGCAGGCTGAGAGAATAACCTGCAATTAAGTGGCCATTTTATAGTCCCCCACAGACAGACACACACATCTTGAAAGTTATGTAAAACTTTGAATACAGCCACCCTTTGTTTTATTTACCCACTCCTGGTTCTCTCTGCCTCTCTCTCTCTCTCTCTCTCTCTCTCTCTCTCTCTCTCTCTCTCTCTCTCTGCCTCTCTCTCTGCCTCTCTCTCTGCCTCTCTCTCTGTCTCTCTCTGCCTCTCTCTGCCTCTCTCTGCCTCTCTCTCTGCCTTTCTCTTTGTCACAGTGCAGGTTGAAACTGAATCCTTCCCTCACAAATGATGCAGTACTTCCTACAAATGTATATCTCTGGTGTGACAATGTGAACCATCATGCATGAACACCAACACTACAAATGTACTTGTGGGCTACTGTTGTGCCTGGCTGTTTCGTGTTTGCTGCTTTGGTATTTGTCTGCAAAGGACTCGCCTCGGTCTTCCGTGGTTCCATTATAGGCTCCTCCATCTCTTTGTCATTTTCCCCAGACATGGTGACCTTATAGCAAATGAGCACAATTCAAGGAAGCTGCTTTAGGTAATACATTGAGTCCTTCTCCCTGCATGCTCGGTGGGATGGAGAAGTCATTAAAGGCTCATTCTGTCTGTTCAATTTCGTTTTGCTGCGTTGTTGAGGGATATAGTCAGGGTCAGATTTCTAACATGGGCCAAGCTCTCTGATCCAGACACGCTCTCAATCGAGAGCGTGATGCACTGTAGAATCATGAGTGCTTCAAACACAGGCTTAAGTGTTCTGAAAAGATTTCAGATTACAATTCCCATCAGAATTGATCATTGTTTTGTTTGATTATTCTGTTGTCCCGGATCGTTCGTCGAAAGAGTTTTCACTAGGAAAAGCTTTCTTACTGGACACAATATAATGTCACAGTAACAAGTGTGTCTCTGTTTCTCTGTCTGTCTGTCTGTCTGTCTGTCTGTCTGTCTGTCTGTCTGTCTGTCTGTTTCTCTGTCTGTCTGTCTCTCTTTCTATTGATCCTCTCAACCCATCAGTGCTCAGCTATGCCAAACGTTTCTCAGTGTCCACATAGAGCTTGTGTTCTCCGCTCTTGACCTCTGAACTCTGGGTCCTCTCAGGGCGGGCTGGTAACCCTTTTCCCACAAAGACCAACTTCAAGTTCTGCTTCTGGGGCGATGCTAGCGTCTTCAACTTGCGAATCGTCTACGAGCCCGGTTTGCTTTTCCACAGGGTAGAGAGCCACGTCATTATATCACTGTACACGCCTCCATCCCCTGCAATGCTAGCGCCAGCTTCAGGCTGAACAACACCGGCCTACAGTGCTTCCTTACACGTGTTTGCTTCTGGTTTTGCAAGCCTACATTGGCATTCAATTGCAAGTGGTTAGGGCTTTTCTCCTTCACGGACCACTGTTTGGATTTGGCCACCATGCTCTTCGGAGAAGGTCTTTCGGAGCAGTTCTAGACCAGATGAAGAGTGCCTCTCTGCAACTAGGTGTCCTTGCAGGGTGTCCTGCGGTACAGTGGAAACGCAAAGAACCGGTTTGTGTGTGTGTGTGTGTGTGTGTGTGTGTAATTCATGCTTAGGCATTGTAGCCTGTGTGAGTGTGGTCTTCTTTTTTTTGTGTATTTCATTTGTGTGTGTTTGGTTCATCTTGAGAATGTTTAACCAACCTGATGCTGAACAACCTGATCCTCTCCCATCTGGCTGACTGGAGATGGAAAGGCTTGTCTAAGCATTATTCATCCCACGCTGTCCAAATTATAGCCGGCTGTCACCCTCTAATCTCCCACCCTGCCAGACATGGGCCAATAAAAGATTATATGGAACTTAACCTAAGGGTGTGTGTGTCAAGCCTAATCAAATTACTCAGCCTCTCTTCATCCTACAGCCCAATTTCTCTACCTCTCTCTCTCCCTCTCTCTGTCCCCCTCTCTCTCTCTCACTCTGTCTTACTGTGTCAACGTAGCTGTCGTTAGTGACCAGACTATCAGCTATGATCCCATCCGTGCGTAAACAAGCAGCCCAGAGATGGTCACATGGAAGTCCTCTCTGCCAATATCTTTCTTATCTCTTGCTTTTCCTCCTGTCTTATAGAACCCATGTCCTGTCCAAAAAAATCTGTCTCTCTCTGCACCCTTCTCTCTCTCCAACATAGCACATAAGCCGATTACGTGGCCCTTTTCAAATGATATCTCATGTACTTGTTGCTGGGCCGGTTTACGGACAGTGTCATAAAGGGCTTTCCAGTTACCCATGGTGTACACAGACATCAACCTACAACTTGTCTGAGAAGGAAATGACCCCCTATGATGTTTCTGTCTGCCCAAACATTATTACATCATCAAGTGCATGATACCCATGCTGAAACTTGTTGCTCAACCATGACTGGTCGACTACATCCACTCCAATGGGGCCCCCCGGATCTTTCCAGAATGTTGGACGAGCTAGGGTCTCCGCAGTACGGTGGAGGTTGGGATGAAGTGGGGGTGGAAGGAAAAGAAATGAAAGGGTGAAACGACATCCCCTACACGAGAGAGAGAGATATGGGTCTTGAGTGTGCAGGACATGAAGGGAGGAGGACCGGATGAAGGGACTGATGAGGGCGATGAACGAAGGTTGGAGAGAGGAAGAGAGCGAGAGGGGGAGCCATCTGTGGAAGATGGCTGTAATGAAAGGGTAATGATTGGGAGAAAAGAATAGAGAGAAAGAGGGGGTCTGAGATAACCAAAGCAGAGAGAGATGAAAGGGGGAAATGAAGAGGGATGACAGGCTGGACCCACTCTGGGTAATAAAGGGAAGCCAAGAAAAAGAGCTCCCATACAGACTGCCTATTGGCCAGTATGTGGTAGTGTTAGGTTAGACCAGTGTGTGGCAGCGTTGGGTTAGACCAGTGTGCGGCAGCGTTGGGTATGGCCAGTGTGCTACAGTGTGGGGTTAGGCTAGGGTGCTGCAGTGTTGGGTTAGACCAGTGTGTGGCAGCGTTGGGTTAGACCAGTGTGTGGCAGCGTTGGGTATGGCCGGTGTGCTACAGTGTGGGGTTAGGCTAGGGTGCTGCAGTGTTGGGCTAGACCAGTGTGCGGCAGTGTTGGGTTAGACCAGTGTGTGGCAGTGCTGGGTTAGGCCAGTGTGTGGCGGTATTGGGTTAGACTAGTGTGTGGCAGTGCTGGGTTAGACCAGTGTGTTGCAGTGTGGGGTTAGGCCAGGGTGCTGCAGTGTTGGGTTAGACCAGTGTGTGGCAGTGTTTGATACAGCCAGGGTGCTACGGTGTTGGGTTAGGCCAGTGTGTGGCAATGTTGGGTTAGACCAGTGTGTGGCAGTGTTGGGTTAGACCGTTAGACCAGTGTGTGGCAATGTTGGGTTAGACCAGTGTGGGGCAGTGTTGGGTTGGACCAGTGTGTGGCAATGTTGGGTTAGGCCAGTATATGGCAGTGTTGGGTTAGGCCAGTGTGTGGCAGTGTTGGGTTAGACCAGTGTGTGGCAGCGTTGGGTTAGACCAGTGTGTGGCAGCGTTTGGTACAGCCAGGGTGCTACAGTGTTGGGTTAGACCAGTGTGTGGCAGTGTTGGGTTAGGCCAGTGTGTGGCAGTGTTGGGTACAGCCAGGGTGCTTCAGTGTTGGGTTAGACCAGTGTGTGGCAGTGTTGGGTTAGGCCGGTGTGTGGCAGTGCTGTGTTAGACCAGTGTGCGGCAGTGCTGGGTTAGACCAGTGTGTGGCAGTGTTGGGTTAGGCCAGTGTGTGGCAGTGTTGGGTTAGGCAAGTGTGTGGCAGTGCTGGGTTCGACCAGTGTGTGGCAGTGTTGGGTTAGACCAGTGTGTGGCAGTGCTGGGTTAGGCCAGTGTGTGGCAGTGTTGGGTTAGACCAGTGTGTGGCAGTGTTGGGTTAGGCAAGTGTGTTTTAGTGTTGGGTATGGCCAGGGTGCTGCAGTGCATGAGAGGCTAGTGAGCGATGAGTCACACAGACAGACCACAGGGTAACAGTCCAGGAATAGACCCGAGGAATACACAAAGATCTGGTCCCTCTCCAGTTTATTATTTTTTCTCCTCATTCTTCACTTTTCTTTTTTCAGGATTGTGATGACATTCTATTGTAACATTCTTATTGGCCTTGATTTCCATGAGGTTGTATGCTAGGTTGGCCAGTACCTACCTCGCTGTTAGCAGCAAATGCATTGTGCTACAGTATTGAACCTAGATGTAGTTGTGTCAGCCAGATCGTTTATGGCAGCGCTGTGTGGGATGAGGATCATGTTAATCTGCTCCTGTTTAGCAGAGGGGTTAGCCTCCTGGCAGTCCCCTCCCTCCCTCCCTTTCTCCCTCCCTTTCTCCCTCTCTCCCTCCATTCCACTCGCTCTCTTTCTTTCAATTTCTCTCTCTCTGTCTCCATCTGAAATTGCCCCTATGGTTTATCACTCAGCAGGGTAGAGGGAAAGGGGGCAGGAAACATGGAAGAAAGGAACAAGAGGAGTTGGGGGGGGCAGAGGAGAAAGAGGAAGTGGGGGTGGAGGGAAGAGAAAAGAGACTTGAGGGAGGGTGTGTGTATTGGTGTGTGTGAGTGTGTGTGATGGTATATGATGTGTGTGTGTGTTGTGTGGGTGTGTGTGTGTGTGTGTGTGTGTGTGTGTGTGCAAGTGTGTGCGTGTGCGTGTGTGTGCGTGTGTGTGCCGTGCGTGTGTGTGCGGTGTGTGTGATGTGTGTGTTGTGTGTGTGCGGCGTGCGCGCGCGCTGCGCGTGGTGTGTGGGGGGGGTACAGGAAGATATAAACCAGGAGGGAAGAAGGAGGAAGAGTGTTCCCCAGCTGCTCACCACAGCAAAGACGGTGTCGTCGCAGACAGGGGGATTACTGTGGCTGTTTGGCTTGGCCTTCTGGACCCTCTGCCAGAGCACACACTCTTAGCTACCTGCTGCAAAAAAAAAAAAAAAAAAAAAAAAAAAAACCACCCGCCAAAAAAAAAAAAAAAAAAAAAAAAAAAAAAAAAAAAAAAAAAAAAAAAAAAAAAAAAAAAAAAAAAAAAAAAAAACCAAAAAAAAACAAAAAAAAAAAAAAAAAAAAAAAAAAAAAAAAAAAAAAAAAAAAAAAAAAAAAAAAAAAAAAAAAAAAAACCAAAAAAAAAAAAAAAAAAAATAAAAAAAAAAAAAAAAAAAAAAAAAAAAAAAAAAAAAAAAAAAAAAAAAAAAACAAAAAAAAAAAAAAAAATAAAAAAAAAAAAAAAAAAAAAAAAAAAAAAAAAAAAAAAAAAAAAAAAAAAAACAAAAAAAAAACAAAAAAAAAAAAAAAAAAAAAAAAAAAAAAAAAAAAAAAAAAAAAAAAAAAAAAAAAATCACTGTTGCCCTGCCTGCGTCCGTGTGTGGAGGGGAAGGGAGGGAGGGATAGAGAGAGAGACTGGCAGTGAGAGGGGGATTGAGAGAAAGAAGGTAGGGCGGAAAGGCGTGTAAAAGGGCCGGGTGGGGGGAGGAAAAAGGTTTTTTTGGGGGTTTTGGGGGGGGGGAAAAGGAAGGAAGGGAAAAAGGAAGGTGGGGGGAGGGGGGATGGAGGGAGAGACAAGAGAAATGGAGGAGGTGGGAGATGAAGGGAAATGGAGGGAGGGGAGAAAGAACTGAATAGAAGGCCTCCAGTCTTGGCAAAGCAACCCACTTGTGAATGCTTATTAACTAGGTTACTTTAGCATTAGCATAGAGTTGGCCCACATACTGCTTGGGCTCTATGGGTTTGTGTGCATGCTAAAGCATACAGCCTTAGTAGAAGTGCTGGTCCAAATGGCAATTCCGGCTGTTGGCTGGTGTCCTAGGCTTGTTCCTGTGGGTGCACTGTTGTGCTGTGGTGGGTGTGTGTGCGTGTGCGCAAGCCGTGTGTTTGTTGTGACTGTGCTTGCTCCAGCATAGAGTTGGACAGGCCATTATAAAAGCCCCTTTGTGAAGACGTCCACTGCTGGGAGGTGATGTGGTGGCGTATCTGCGCAGGCGTGTGTGTGTGTGTGTGCGTGTGCATGTGTGTATGTGTGTGTGTGTTCCCAGGAGGGACCAGGTTGAGAGTTTGAGCCCCAGTATACGGCTGGCTCTCTGGCCACCAAGCAAGCAGCAGAATGTTCGCCCTCGTCCACACACACCCTCTCCTCTTCCTCCTCCTCTCCGGTGAGTGTATCCAGGCTCCATGCTCCTTATCCAGGACCTCGTCTCTGCTGAGATATCAAACCGGCATTCAGCCTAAACCTTTCTGAAGTGTCTGTTGTGGGGTCTGCTTTTGCTCCTGGGTGGGGGTGTCATGTTGGATTTGAACCTTTTGCTGTGTGTCTTTGTTTTCTTCCGAACCTTCTACGTGCTTAACGCCAGTCGCTGGGGTTGCTGTGACCAATCGCAAAGACCCTAAGGCAGCACAGGGGTTCGCTTCCTGAAGCTTGACGTTGCTCATGCTGTCCTAGAAGAGTTGGCTTCTATTTAGTTTGATGAGATATGGTGAGAGGCTAACCAGCATGTGTGCTATTAGCCTAGCTCGAGTCCATAATGTAAACTTTCATTTGAGCTGAACTCCATGATAAGTGGCTGGTGTTGGTTGAGAAACAGAGGCGTGTTTTCAGTTGTCAGCGGGGTGAGGTGGAAAAATGACCGGGGAAAGATTTTATTTTGAGGTAGTCTGAGACCCAAGGTCTCCTCCCACTCTATATCCACACACACACACACACACACATCCACACACACATCCACACACACACACACACACAGACACACACACATACATCCACTTCCACATCCACACACACACACACACACACACACCCACACACACGCCCACACACACACTGTCAGCTGAACACATAGCTACTTGTCCATGCCCAACAATCAGTCTTCTCAGCAAGACTGTTGACTTTATGAGCTCAGCTCAGTGTGTGTTTTTGAGAGAGAGAGAGAGAGTGAGTGTGTGTGTGTGTGTGTGTGTGTGTGTGTGTAGGTTCTGGGATTGTGTGAACGTATCATTTTAGTATGGTGAAAAGAGGTTTGATTTGAAGGTTGTCATAGCAATGAATAAAGTCTTGTCCTTTTACGACAAGGTGCCTTGCTCCCTATCTATCTCTCTCTCCTCTCTCTCTCTGCAGAGAGTTGCAATATTTACTTCATTGGCTGGCGTCAGGTTTTAGGATAACCAGTGTTTCTGTGGTGTGTGTATGTCTGTCTGCATTTCTGTGTCTGCATGTTGACTATGTCTTTCAACTGTGTGTGTGTGTGTGTGTGCGCACGCGCATGTGAAGTGTGATTTTGGAAGTACGTATTACCCAGCTCTTTGTGCCAAAAGGTTCAGCCTATTCCCAGGGTCCCCTCTCTGTCCTGTTGGACACTCTGATCTGGGGGGTCAGAGGTCGGCGGTTTCCATGACAACACTTTGGCGCACTGGTTAGGGGTCTTTGGATACAGTTCTGTTCACATGTAGATGAGTTGGGTTGAGGGGAGCACAGAAGGACTGCCTTAGAGGTTCTGGGGATAGAAAGAGTCTGTTGAGTAAAGTGTGTGTGTGCATATGTGTGCATGTGTGTGTATGTATGTGTGTGTATGTATGTATTTGTGTGTGTGTTGCATATTGCTTGTTCATCTCACGCTTGCTGTCTTTCTTTGTTCCGCACTCTCTCTTCTTATTCTTTATATTTCTTGCTTTATCTTTCATCTTTTAAAATGCTATGCATCGCTCATCAATGTAGTCCTTTAAATAATGTCGTTTGTCTGTCTTTTGCTTTCTCTCCCTCCCCCTCAGTGCACCTGATGCCCACCACTCCGGTGGGGGAGGAGCGGGGCCCCCAGGCTCCTGGGAAGAGCCAGGCCCTGGGCCAGGGGAGAGCCCAGGGTCAGGGTCATGCCCAGGCTCAGGGTCATGCCCAGGCCCAGGGTCAGGGTCATGCCCAGGGTCATGCCCAGGCCCAGGGTCAGGCCCAGGCCCAGGCCCAGGCCCAGGGTCATGCCCAGGGTCAGGGGAAGAGCAGGAAGAGGATCAACCCTGTCCCCCACACTGATCCACCAGAGTTGGACCCAGTCCACGAGGCCTATGGCTACTGCAACTTCCCCAACCACACAGAGCAAGCCTGGGAGGGTGAGAGCACACACACATCTGCACACACACATATACACACACACACACACCTGCACTACCACCGGGTGGAATTTCAGTGTAAAGTCAGGGCTTTGTATGACCAAGGCGTATTGTATATAGTGAGCCAAGATGAGGGAGGAGGGAGGGAGGGCTTTAGAGGAGGCAGCTTGGCAGGGTCTTTGACAGCTTAGGCTACTGCTGCTGTTGGGAACGATCATTTCAGAGAACCGCTCTCGGCTAATCCACCACAACATAGCTTCCATACACATGTCCTAGAAACGCACGCAAGAAGATTCATTTGACCATTCTATTGTTGTTGGTGCTAGTATATTTCTGGTGTGTAATGCTGAAGAGGAGGAGGATGATGGTGATGGTGTCCACGCAGGTCACAGCCCAGCCGACTACAAGTTGCTGGGCGTCCAGGTGATGATTCGCCATGGCGACCGCTACCCACTCTACTACATCCCCAAAACTAAGAGGCCCCCCATCGACTGTATGCTGTCCCCCAGCAGGTACAACACACACGCACGCATATTTACAGACTTCATCAAGTAATCAATGATTCTACAAATGAGATCACGGATATTAGCCTGTAAATTAGACGATCATCACACACTTAAGCGAGCTATTGAAGGTTCCCATACTTCACTTTAACAGACACGTCAAATGCTGCCTTCACCCTCCGGCTCCACAGTTTCCACTTGGTCAGGTCTGATTCCAAGCTTCCTCAAAGCCACCGCATAGTGCAGGGATCCAAAATGGCTGCCCATTAAGACGAGCATAGATGAAAAGTGAAGCCTCTCTCTCTCTTTCTGTCTCCAGCCAAAGGCAAACTACAGGCTTGTCTGTGAGATGAACAACTCAGACATGCATGTCTGGGTAGAATAGCAGAAGGCAATGAAGACTGAGAGAAAATCCTGCAATTAGCAGGTTTCAGATTTTCCCTCCCCCTTAAACCACACGAAAAGAGCTACATTTTTGAACATTTTTTTTCAATACACCCCCCTTTGTTCTTCTCCCCCTCTCCTAGTTTCAAACTCTTTCTCTCCTCTCCCTTTCCTCTCCCTCTCCTCTCTCTGACTCCCCAAAGCAATGTTCTCTGTAGCTACTTCTCTCACTCAGGGCTTCCAAACAGGAAGCAACTGAGCGTAAGAAACACATCAAATGAACAGGAGAAAAAGTGAAACTAAGGATGATGTTCTGACGTTGAATGTGTTAGCTATAGCTGTGTAGTGATTAGTGAAGAGGATTAGTGTGTGTACGTGTGTGCGTGCGTGAGTGAGACAGAGACTTACTACACCTTTAAGGGGTAAAACTGAGATGTCTCATCTCCTCCCAGTAATTAGTGTGTGTGTGTGTTGCAACTGTGGCACTGAGTCAGCTCTGTCTGGGACAAGGAGAAAAAAGCTTCTCTCCTCATTCCTAGAGAGTGATGTCTAATGCCCCTTGGAGCCCTGGGCTACACCTCCTGTCTCCCGGCTCCTAGCAGCAGGCTGGCAGCCCTGGGTTACATCACCTGTCTCCTAGTAGTAGGCTGGCAGCCCTGGGCTACACCTCCATCAACCCCCCGTCCCCCCCCATCCCCCGTCCCCACAGCCAGCACACATCTACAACCGTGTTCACCGCCAAGCTCTTTACATCACCTTCCTCTTTCGTTTCCTTCCGTCTTCTACCCGGCTGTTCATGTCACATTGTCTGTTTCTCCTCCTCCCCCTTCCTCCTCCTCTCCCTCCCTCCCCCTCTCTCTCTGTGCTCCTGCTTGTC
>BROE01000005.1:16014485-16020323 GCA_036571765.1 Plecoglossus altivelis
TGCCGGGACAACGGAAACGCCAGGATGCCAGCGGGGTCAAAGGTAGAAGGGCGAAGGGGAACAAGGACGCCTTCCTGAGGGTGCTGTACAACGGGGAGGACGTCACCTTCCAGACCACCTTCTGTCGCTCCCACGAGCGCCACCCCATGCAGCCCCTGTGCCCGCTGGGTAATTTCCTGTCGTTTGTGAGGCGGGACATGTTTAGTGTAGTTAACGCTACGTCTTACCACGAGGCCTGCTACAGGAGGACAGGGTAGGATGGACAGGATGGAGGCTTCTCTGTTCCACTTAAATGCTAGTGCACTTTGCACTATTTTTGTGTCTTAAAATGTTTCTAGAATAACATTCCTTGTCCATCAGTTCTGAGAGGCACTCTCACCCTTTTCCTGCCTTCACGGTCATGTCTTAGCCAGATGGAAAATACGAAATGCTTGCAGACCTTGTGGTATCGACCAATGGCATCTCGTCACTTACATTTTGACACATTTCTACACATTTCTACAGCTTTCCGATTGTTCTGTAGGGTTTTTTTTCTTCTACGTTTGTAAGCTAAAGAGCATTGATTCGGGGTTCTGTGTGCACTCAGACACTTTACTCCAGCATTTCTTGGATGTACACAGGGATGTCAGGATGTCTGTGTTGTCGTTATAAAGGGAATGTTGAAACTGGAAACAATGCTGGATTTGCAATTCCTGTTATGTTGTACGTTACTTGTCATTTTCTTATGATTTCCATTCCATATAGATTTTTTAATATCTTTGATTGATATTGCTGAGGACCAACCATGTTGTACCACGTTTTTGTAAGAACTGACTAGACACAACTATGGACACTTGAAAATGTATGTTTGTTTTTAAGTATTCCGTTAACTTAATACATTACTGTTTGTTATTAAGTGTAACAGTGACACTTTTGTTAAAGTGATCAATCTGAATTTTATTAAACATTTTTGGGATAATTATTTGTTTCTGGAAAGCGTGTTTTTGCTGAAAAATATTTACTCTCTAAATCACCTATAATCGAGTAACTACTTGATTAGCTTTATAACAGCGAATAGTCCTTGAGCCAGTCCCTGGCTCCTGATACAGCCAGTGACTAGGTCGGTTTCTGTGTTATCTTAATTGGAAATACTGCGCATGAGTATTTTATCTTTCATTAGAGGTTACTCTGGCTTTTAGAAGTAATAGACCATAAAACGTCTCAATTGACCAATCAAAAACGAGCCATCAATACAGTTGCGCAATAATACCGAATAAACCAATTCCAACCACTAGATGGGACCACAACCTCACAGACGACCACCACGGTTCCTCTGCTTCTCCGTGCTCGGAGACGCAGCTCTTTACAGGGGCTGCTCTATTCTACAGGCAGCATCGTCCACACAGATGAAACACCAGCCCAAAGTGCTTCCTTCCTCTGCTACTCCTGCCATGTGCCATCTACATGAACAACTCCAATGCTGACACAATATCGATCGCACAGCTCGTTTTTAAAAAGCGCTCGAAAAAAAACCGGCCCCAGTTTGTTGCTCCCACCAGCCTCTACGGAAAACAGGAACATTAATGAGAGCAAAATACAATTATAGGGTGGACTAGAGAAGATGAAATTTACTGTACATGCACAAGACATTATTTCCTGACAATAGTGATGAATAGGAAGTGGGTGCATTATTGATTTTAGATTTAAGTCGTGTGAACATCTTTCTTTTTATTCTTGTCGGTTAAATCAATCACAGTACATGTTGCAAACACAACATATCAGAGGAGCCCCAGCGTTTGCAGAACTGAAACTCTGACTTGCCAAACACCACAAATAGGGGTCGCATAGACGTGTGACCCTGCTGCAACACCCCACAACTCTCCATACACAAACACACACACCCACCATATCTCTACGCAAGCCCAACATATCACCCAAACCTGGTGTGAGGGAGCACTGGTGAAAGAGATGGGCTGATGCTGTAGAGGGATTGATGGAGGGGAGGAAGGGAGATGTTGTGGTATTAGGCTCCGCTCCCACCCTCCCCCTCCCACCCTCCTCCTCCTCCGCCTCCTCCTCCATTTCTCCCAACCACCGAAGAGACGGAGGAGAAGTTTTCATAGGGTGGAAAAGCTGAGTATTTGGCACAAAAATATCTGTGAGTTGGGTGAAATACACGTTCCTCTGGCAGGGAACCAGAGGGCAGTCAGAACTAAGAGAACTGGATGGGTTCTAGGTGGTCTGTGGTACCATGGAACTGCTGTCTGATACGTTGATGTGGTCTCTTCGCTTCTGTTTCAGTGCCATGATGAAACCATGCCCGACTGTATTGTTACAATATGTTAAACAGCCTTTTAATGGTTAACATTAGGGTCTGTAGATCAAATACAAATATGTGCTCAATGTATTCTTAGAAAGCACTTAAGGGCATTTAACTGTGCGATGAATGTGTGTGTGTAAGGGTTAGCTAATTGAGGGACACTGTGTGTGTGTGTGTGTAAGGGTCAGCTAATTGAGGGACACAGTGTGTGGGTGTGTGTGTGTGTGTGTGTAATCGTCAGCTAATTGAGGGCCACGGTGAATGTGTGTGTGTGTCCTGTCTGTCAGTGTCTAGACTCAACCCCTCTGTGTTTTCTCAGATGTGAGTCTTTATTAAGCTCTTACTTAAACAAACAATCTTTGGTGTGAAATACCTATGAGAACTAGGCTACTGTGTGTGTGTGTGTGTGTGTATGTACACGTGCGTGTGCACGTACCTATGCGTGGACTGTGTTGGACTATTTGGGTTGGTGAGTTTGTGTCGATCCACCCACCCTCGATCTGGTGTGTGTGTATTCATTCCAAATGTGTGCTTGTCTTTGTCTTTGTGTGTGTCTACCTCTATGTATTCAGGCACATCAATACTAGTGTGTGTGCGTGTGTGTGATTTATTGAGACGGGTGTTAGCGCTCGTTAGCTAAATAATCAGGATTTATGAGTCTCTGTGTGCTGGGAGAGACAGCGAGAAGCCGGCCATCACAGAGAGACAGAGCATGGGTCCTGCTAATTGAGTTTGGTCATTACTGCCGCGTTCCAATTGCAAGGGCTAATTCAGTCAGTGATCCATCTAAACACACACTCGCACACTACACACATACACTATGTGCCATGGCGATCTGGTGTGTTTCCCTATCACAGCCGGCTCAACTGTCTTTTATGTCTCGTAAAAGTCTGTATTTATATCCATGAACAGGTAGACAGACAGACGAGTGGCTAGACAGACAGACGGGTGGGTAGAGAGACAGGCAGGCAGACGAGACAGACAGGCAGACGAGACAGGCAGACAGATTCTGTGCTGCTGCTCCTCGGATAAAATGGGTCAGACTAGTCCTCTACTCCCAAAGGTTCTTGGAAGGAGACTAGACCAGCCCGGCTTACAAGGTGCAGTGAGAGAAAGGGAGGGAGACACCGATGGAGAGTGGAAAAGGGGGGAGAGAGCTGGGATGCAGGCGGAGAGTTCGGCAGACAGAGTTCGGCAGTGAGGCACTAGTGAAAAGAGGAACTGACTCTGTTCAGTAAAGCTCTCACCTGCATTAAGAAGCCCTTTTGTCGTCCAGCCCCGGCTTCACAAATATACATCAGCGTGTACTTATACTGCATTAGCATTCACTGGGTTATCTTGTTGCTAGCTTGAGCAGTAGCCTGAACAATTTAAATGCAAGCACCCTACATGCCCTGTTCCAATGGCACCAGAGCGCACTACCCCAGCAGGATCCTTGTTTGCATCCCATATGAAGAGAAGTCTGTTGTTGCCATCTCAACCTGCTAGGTGTCCATATGATAGCAGCAAAGTCCAAAGTGATTTCTGTATTGTGTTAGTATTTCTAGGCTACTGTTCTCTCTGAGGACTGGCTTCATTCACTTCAATGTGAGGTCCAGACATCCAAGGTGTACAGACCCAACCTGTGTTAAGTGACCCTGGCTTCAGGGCCAGCCTCAATCTCCTCACACGAGAGCATCGCATGAATAATATTTGGAACTCAAAGTATTCTGCAGGTAGACACGCAAACACACACGCGCATACGCGCGCACAAACACTCCCACACAGATGTGCACACACAGAAGCGCACACAGCCCTTTCTCCTTTCCAAAACTTTCTGAAGCGTGTCCCTGTTTGCCATAGCCTGCTACAGTACATTACCCTGTTTGCCTTGTTCTTTATTGTGTTGACTCTCCACACACACACGCACACGCACAGGCACACACACACACACACACCGGCTGGCTAGGACCTGACGGTGGCTAGGTAAACACGCTTCTGGAGTAGCAGCTAATCCATCACGTGCGTCACACTGAAACGATTCCCCAGGGGCCCTGCAGAACTGCGTATCAGGTGGAAGGGTTCCACTTCCTGTCTTTGTCAGCAGGTTCCTGGTTGGAGGAACATAATCCCTGTTGGCCCTGGGGCCTAGAACCGCTCTGGGCGCTACCTGTTCTACCCGGCGCCACTTTGGGCGTTGTGTGTGTGTGTTCGAATGTGCCTGTGTGTGTGTTTGTGTGTCTGCGAGTCTGTGTGTGTTTACCAGCGTGCATGTGTGTGTGTGTGCTTGTGCTTGTGGCAGCGTGTACACCCAGCGGGTGGACGTGTGTGTGTTGATACAGTCCGCGCGTCGAGTCGGAGTGTGTGCTCACAGACGCCGTTGTGTGTTTGAGATGATCTTTTTGTTCTGCGCCAAGGCACAGTGTGTGTGCTGGCGTGTGCGCTCGTGGGTGCCAGTGCGTCCGTTTTGTTTTTAGATGACACGTCTCCACACACACGGCGGTCTCCGGGGAGCGGTACAGATTGTGAATTGAATGTCTCTGGTTCCTGCGGGGCCTGACCTTTCCTGGGCTGCGGAGAGAGACGCCCCACAAAGGTAGCAGGTACCTAAAATTCGCTCTTAGCAAGACAGACGGACGGACGGACACCGAGACCGGCAGAGGTAGGAAGAAAATGAGCGGAGAGCGGGGAGGGGGGGGCCAGAGAGAGAGAGAGGCCCAACTCAGTGAGACAAGGGACAGATGGATGGAGTGAGAGAGGTATGGAGGGAAAGGACAAAAAACTAGAGGGTTGCCAAGTGAGAGGAGCACAGCGAAACGAACTGAAGACGTGTGAGAGTCGTAGAGGGAGGGAGACGGGGGGAGAGACAGGAGGAGTATGTGAGGGGGGTTGGCGGGGAGTGGAAGGTGGGTGAGAGAGGGGGAAGAAGGGGAGGAGGAGGTTGAAGCGGGAGACGGGGGAGAGTGGTGGGTTGAAGAGAGGGGGGGGGGGAGCGGGAGGGGTGTGGAGGGGGGGGAGAAGAGGGGGGTGGAGGAGGAAGAGGGAGACTTGACACAGCATGAGTTGACTGTTGAACAAGCAGCAATTGTTTGGTCCTTTCTGTTGTTGTGAGCCTACAGTAAAGATGCTGGATCGATGGGTCTCAATACAGGCTGCTCGCCCCCTCACCTCATTCTAGAAATCCATTGCGCTCTTTTAAATGATGATACTAAATATGTTTCCTTTGCTATCCCGCTGCCAAAAGTGGAACCGAACAAGGAAGTCAGATCAATCCCATTGCAAACAAAGCACGCCCATGGAGAAGACACACACACACACACACGCACACACATAGACTCACACAAACACCCCCCCACACACATACACACACTTGCACACAGGTCAAGACAACCCTGTTGTTTTATGATTACCATAATTCAATGATTGCTCTCTTGTTTTTCCTCTCAGTCTCAGTGGAGGGTGTGATCTTTATGCAGAGGTGTCATTTTAGAGGATGGAGAGAGGGAGAGAGGGGAGAGGAGAGAGGGGGAGAGGGAGAGAGGGGAGAAGGAGGGAGGGGG